>ML681989.1:55498645-55650709 GCA_007922195.1 Podocnemis expansa
GGCGCTGGCCAGGGGACACCCCTCAGCACCCTAGCCAGGGTGCTGAGGGGTGTCCCCTGGCCAGAGTGCTGAGGGGGCACGCCGTGAACTGTTGTTTCGGAACATCTTGTTCCGAAACAACACGTTCAGATGGTGTTGTTTCGAAACAACCGTGGCAAAACAACATTGTTTCGCCCACGGACTAGGTTTAACTTGTTTCGAAACAACGTGGTTGTTTTGAAACAACGGCTTCCATTGTTTCGAAACAACCGTGCGTCGTGTGAACAGCCTAAATCTTATTTCGAAACCACCTCTGTTGTTTTGAAATAAGAGGGCTGTGTGAACACAGCCTAAGAGACTCAGTGGCTAGGTGGGGACCGGAGGAGCTGATGTGCAATAAAGGGGACTGTTTCTATTTTTTTATGCTTGGTGATGACCAGAGTGGGGAGTCAAAAGCATGTTTTGTTACTGACTGGGAGACTGGTTTAAGTGCCACCCATCAGTGTTTCAGGAGTCTGGCTTTTGGTTTTCCAGCTTGCCCTGATTTTTGAACATTCAGGAGGTTATTCCAGGAAGCCGAAGTCACACCTTTATTGATCCAGTTGCCTGATTCTCACAAGAAGTTTAAGGCTATCATCGTTGAGGGCTGACTGGTAACTGAAATGTCCCTCCAGTCCACACCCTACACTAGTTGCAGCTGACATGGCGACAAGCTTGATGTCCATGGCCACTGTGATGAGATGGGCTTCGTGGCTTCATTTATCCAGCTTCCCTAGAGAGATCCGAAGTATGGTGGAGGACCTTCTGTTCAAAAAGACAAAGCTATATGCTGAGAAGACCAATGCATCTTTTCACACATTGAAGGTTTCTAAGGCAACTTTTTGATCCCTCAGAATCTATGCTCCAGCCTACAACAGGAAGTACAGCTCTCAGCTACTGTTCAAGCCCTGCTCATCACAGTATTCTCAGTATTCATCTCAGTGCTCATCTCAGAGATCTGACAAGCTGCAGATGAAGAAACTTAAATTATGCAAAGGACAAACATTGGTATCTCAACCAACTTCCTCCCATTCCTCAACCATGAAAAAGCAGTTTTGATGGATTGGTTGAAATGCCCATTGAACATTCTTCTTGATTTCTTATGCTGGAAAATTCCTCCCATCCCTTCAGAATTTCTTACTGCAGTCCACTGCACCTGAGAATGGATAATATCTGACAGATGGGTGCTGGAGATCATCCAAGATGGATACAGCATCCATCTCTCCTCCCTCCTCACTTCTAAATACCTCTCCCTGTCTCTCTCCAGGGACCCTTTTCACAAGATCTGCTACGTCAGGAGATAAACCATCTCCTCAGTGTAGAAGCCATAGAGCTCAGGCCGGCAAATCTGAGAGGCAAAGGCTTCTTATTGTCACTACTTCCTAATTGCTAAGAAAAAGGGAGGTTGGAGACCTGAACTGGATTTCAGAGTGCTCAGCAGATATATCAAGATACAGAAGTTCAAGATGGTCACTCTTTCAGTAATTATTCCAGCATCAGAGAAAGGAGATTAGTTCTTGGCCCTTGACCTCCATGATGCGTGTTTCCACATTTCCATCATATCGAGTCACAGACATTACCTCAGGTTCATGCTAGGCAAAGACAGCTATTAGTAGAGAGTATTCCATTTCAGCCTGTCATTGGCCCCCTTGATATTTTCCAAGATTCTCTTAGTAGTAGCATCCCATTTATGTTCTCAGGGCAGCATGATTTATCTTTACCTGGATGATTGCCTTCTCAGGGTACCTTCCTTCACCAAAGCCTGGGGAGTTATATAGACATGGAACCTTTTCTGGAGTCTGGGCCTACAAATCAATGAATAAAAATTGACATTAATATCAGTACAAATACTAGAATTCATAGGAGATGTCCTTGACTCTATTTGGACAAAGGCATTCCTTCCATATCACAGATTCCTTAGCTTCTCCATGTGGGTGGAGCCTCCAAATTTCAGCCAGCCACTGTCTCTAAGTCATGGGGGATGTGACCATGTGCTCATCAGTCACAGTTCATGCCAGACTATGCATGCGACGCCTCCAAGCCTAGTTCAGTTCAATTTACAGGCAAAACTGTGACAGCAGAACGAAATTACTCTGTATGCCCCCGAAATTAAACAATTCTTGGACTGGTAGAAAAACCCATAAACACATGTAAAGGAATCCCATTTGTTCAATCTTTCCCATCATTACTCTTGAACACCTATGCATCCCTCATAAGATAGGGTGCACATATCGCTGGTCTTATAGTACAAGGCAAATGGTTGTCAACCAAGACATGCCTTCATATAAACCTGCTCAAAGTCAGAGCAGTCAGAAATGTGTGTTCATTTCCTCACACAGATCAATGATATGCACATGAAAGTCATGGTGGACAATGTGGCCTCCGTGTATTATATAAATAAACCATCAGTGAGAAGCCAGATCATGCTCCCTGTATATAGGAGCACTAAAGCTATGGAACTGGTGCATATCCTACAGTGTTATAATATCAGTAGCCTACCTGCCAGGAGTACACAACACAGCTGTGGACAACCTCACCCACAAATTCCCACTCAACAATGAATAGGAAACAAACTCAGTGGTCCTACAGGACATATTCCAACAATGGGGACACAGACAATAGACCTGTTTGCTATGTACTAGAATAAGAAATGTCCTCAGTACTGCTCCATAGTGGGGATTGGACAACAGTCCATGGGGCACAATCTCCTCCATCAGGCAAGGGTCATTTTTCTGCCTTTCCTCCATGCCTGCTAATTCTAAGTCCTGCTTAAAGTGAAAAAAAGAGAAAGTAAACATCACGCTGACTGCTCCAACCTGGCCCAGGCACTGTGTCCACTGATGACTCCTCCTGTACCTGCTGTGATGCTGTCTGGGTCCAGGGGACTGTTTATGGTTATCTTTCGTATTAATATTTCATATTTGCAGTAGTCCATATATGATATGCCGTGGTTGGTATCAATAGAAAGGCTGTAATCTGCTAGGAATGATTATATGTTTATATGTAGGTATCATATCTGTATTAGAAATTAGGAATATATTTGTTTTATGTGTGTTCCAAGTCTTTTGGTTCTAAGGCAATCCTAGACTGGGTGTCTGCAAAACCATTGTCCTCTTGATGGCCCATCAAGAGAATTCCCAGGTACAGTGGGCCTAGGAAGAAATCTGTTTAGCCAGTCACCCAGACTGACTATGTAACTCAACTTCATTTTGATTTGGCAAAGACTCAGAGAGCATGGGAAAGCCAAAGATGATAATAGGCAGTGGCCCCATCTCCATTTTGTCGTCAGTCTGTCTGCAACTAACACCCTTCTCTGAAACTGTTCTTCTGGGACTGAACAAAGGACTGAGACCCACCCAGGTACTGGGTGCATACCAAAGGTGTTGGACTAAACCGCAAACTGCAAACTCATCAAGGAATTGATTTTTATGGACTCTAAATCATTTGTATGTATGTGATTCACTTTGACCCTTTAACATTTCTCATATTTTGTTTGTTTTCTTCTTATATTAAACCTTTAGTTGTAATTACTAAAGGATTGGCTGGCAGCATGGTATTTTGGGTCAAGCCTATATTGTTCTGGGTGATGTGGCTGACCCTTTGGGGTCAGGAGACCTTTTTCTTTGAGAGACCTAAGGGCTAGGTGAGGACTGGAGGAGCTAATGTGCAATAAAGGGGGCTGTTTGTATTTTATTATGCTTTGTGATGACCAGTGTGGGGAATCAGAAGCCTGTTTTGTTACTGACTTGGAGACTGGTTTAGGTACCACCCGTCATTGGTTTGTGGATTTGGTCCCTGGTTTTGCTGCTTGCCCTGGTTTTTGCACATTCAGGAGGTTATCCCAGGAGGCCTGGGTCACACCTGCTGTTGCAGAATGAGGGACACAGGTTCCATCCCATCCAGTAGATTCAGAGGCTCAAAGTTTGGCTCCTTTGTGGTTCTAGCACATAGAGACATCTTGTTCCGAGGAGGGCAGAAGGTCATATTGCACAGTAGGAAAAGCTAATCATTGTACCTGCCTATAAAAACGGAAAAGATTTCAAATCTGGTGTCAGCCTGAGGTTGTCACACCAATTACAGCCATTCTGCTGGTACTCCTGGACTACCTGTTGACTCTCAAGAAGCTGGGTCTCTCTAATAGCTCACTAAAGATACACCTATCACCAATTTCAACCTTTTGCCAACAGGTAGGATATTTAGTCTTCTCCCATCTGACCACAAAGGAATTTCTCAAAAGGCATAGCAAACCTTTTTCCCCAACCCAGACTTTCTGATCTTCAATGGGAAAGTGATTTACTCAACCTAGTATTAAACAGACTGATTAGACCACCGTTTGAGCCCCTTGGCCACTTGTTCACTAACTCACATTTCAATGAAGATGGTATTCCTGGTCACCATTACCTTCACAAAAAGGATAGCAAATAGCTCGGTTTGGTGCCACAGTTCTGTCACCTATAACAGACTTGACTCCAAAGCCCCAGCTTCCAGGGGCGGGTACTGCTGGGGACTCACTACAGTGGAACACCCAGAGGGACACAACTTGAAAAGGTTACTCACCTTGTGCAGTAATGATGGCTCTTCAAGAGCTTCAAGCACTACCTGAGGTGTAGCTCTTTGTGGGTGTGTCTACACTGGGGCTTTAAGTCAACTTAAGAGCCCTCAAGTCGATTTAAATAAAGCCCCGTCTATATTTAGAAATCATTAAGTCGACGTAAGCAGGTGCTTAAGTCGACTTAATAACTCCTGCCCTGTAAGTCGGCTTAAACGTTTAAGCTGACTTTACAGGGCAGTCCCCTGTCCCTTCCTCACCCCTTGGCATGATTGGGTTGGGGCCAGATCCAGCTAGGGGGCCCGATTCGGCTCCAACCCTGCGGCGAGGAGCTGGGGCTGGATTGGCTGCCAGCCCCTCACTGCGCAGGACCCGACATTGCCCCTGGCTGCCTACAAGCAGCCAGGGGTGTGGAACATCACTCCTGGCTGCTTGCAGGCAGGAGCAATGTTGGATCCCGTGCCCCTGGCTGCCTGCAAGTAGCCAGGGGCCATAGCGGTGCCAACCTCTGGCAGGCAGCTCCGCAACCTGGTCAATTTCAGAGAAGTGAAGTTGACCAGGCTGCAGAGTCCAGCCACTCCACAAATGAAATTGACCAGGCTGGGGAGCCTCCTGCCCTGATAAGTGATGGGGGGCAAATTTGCCTCCCCCTCACTTGTCAGGGCTGGCAGGAGCCAGAAGCCCCCACTGCTAGTAAAGAGGGGATGGGAGTCAGGTCAGGCTCTTAGCCCCTCTTTGCTGGCCTCAGTAGAGAGGAGCTGGGAGCAGGACCCAGCTCCCAGCTCCTCCTTAGAAGGCAGGAGCCAGATCAATCCCTGTCAGGATCGGCCCCTGAAGCCCATTGGGCTCAGGGTATCCAATCCAGACTGGGGGTGGGGTAGGAGGAGGGGCACCCTGGGTATGTCTGCTCTCTGTCTACACAGACATACCCTGAAGTCGACTTAACAAGGCCCCCCCGCAGCGTAGACAGAGCCTGTCAGAGCTCAGTCAAACTCAATAAAAAGCCACCCATCCCCTCTCTTACAATACCAACAGGATCCCCACCCTTTTAAATTCTGTTTAGGTAACAGAGACTTTTTCATCAGAAAAGACTAAACACAGTTCTCCTGTCATTTGTCCTTACAGTTGAAGGGCATTTCATTGCTCCTTCAGTTAACACAAAAATGTTGTGCAACCCAAAACCAGTCATACTAACTTTTTCCCATCATGCCCAGTATGTGGATGAATTTATAAATACACTGTGGAATTATGCTAAGTACTTAACCATACTCATGCAAATACAAAGCCCATGCAAATAAGATGTCCCCCTTTCAGTTAACCAAACAGGGGAAGTGCCCTCAGGCACTCAAACTTTGCTTACACAGGAAAGGTGATAGCAAATAAAGGTATTGGCAACAAATGACTGTGTATAAAATAAAATCATAACTTGCATTCTAGAACCTAGCTGTATTTAACTAGTTATTTTTCTGTCTTACAGGGCTAAGCTCACCCAAAATCCTTCCTGTGTATTTATAGCCAGACTGAGCTCTAATCTTCTTTTCCTGAGAACTATCACACTCCCAGCAAGGGTGTATCTCTGCACCCCAACTTATACCCCCAACAATCCATTGTCTCTACTTGTAAACAGGATCTTCCCTGCTGTTTTCTTCCTGTGTGCTCTTTTCTTGTCGATTTTACAATCTCTTGATTGGCATTTGGCTCAGTCTGTAGATAGACCTCCAGTCTGAACCAGGCAGGACACAATACATGCATGATCAGCCAAAGAGAAATAAGTGCCTTTTCCCTGTACTTGACAGGAAGACATTTATCACCTTCTGGTGACCTGCCTTCACTCATATACCTTAAGAACATAATTTTCACTACAGATGCATAATGTCTTAAATAATATTGCACATAAATTTTGCAAGAATTAAGATAACCAGTGGATTATTGGCTCTTGGTAGAGGACTTACATGCCACACTTTGGTGAATTATTGTGCATGTATTTAACTCAGTGAATCTCTCTCCCTCTGTCTCCTCTGCCAGTAGGCACACAGAGATTCCTGTATCCCACCCCCTGTGTGAAAAAGCTGCCATTTGTATGACAGTACCTTTTTATTGGTTTAGCTGAGTGATTCCCAAGCCATGGCTCAGGGGCCAAATGTGGCCCATGGGGTCTTCCAAAGTGGCCCATGACTCCCAGGGCTGTCCATAGGGGACTGTGGGGCCTGTGCCCTCCCCCATGTGCTGAGGGTGGGGGTGGAGCGGGCCAGCCCAGAAGCCAGACCCCGTGCTCCTGCCCCTCCGCTGAGCCATGCACTCTACACCTGTGGGTGGAGGGGCCAGCCCAATGGTCAGACTCCACTCTCCCTCCTCACTTCTGGGCTGGCCTTCCCCATGCATGAGCCAGCTCTTCCCCATAGTGAGAACGGTGTGGGGCAGCCCAGAGCAGAAGCCAACTTTTGTGCTCCTGCCCCCCCCGGCCTTGGCTCCATGCCAAAGGCAGCAGGGCGGGGGACAGCGTGGCAATGGGGGGGCAGCAGTGCATGCCCTGCGCTGCCCTGCTCATAGCAGGACAGCGCGGGGCCCATAGAATTGTGGGACGTGGGGCCATCACCCCTCTTGAACCTCCCACCCCCCCACAAGGATGGCCCTGATACCTCCCCTCGTGCTGGTAGCAGAAGGGAGCTGCTGCTGAAGGACCCAGGCAGAGCTCGTTGCTGCAGAGCTACAAGACCAGTGCAGGCACACTGCTATAGCCAAGGGATTGAGTGGTTGGCACTCCCTCCCCCTGGCTGTAGCAGGGATGATGGCAAAGCACTCCACCTGGGTCTGTAGATGCTGGGGTCACTGCTGCAGCTGGAGGGAGGAGAGATCCATGCTCCCATCCCCTGGCTTCAGCAGAGACCAAAGTGATCTGCCTGGCTCCTTAGGTGCTGGGTCTCTGCCGGAGCCTGAGGGAGGGCAGCGATCATCTCTTGTTGGTCTGCCTGCAGAAGGGAGCCACAGCCTAGAAAGCCAGGTAGAGCACAAGGAGCTATAGATACCTGAATTTTCCCTGCAGCAGCAAGAGGAATGGGAGATCAGCAAGGAGACAGCCTTCTCATTGAACTTCTTCCATCTGACTGTAGTGTGTGTGTGCTGAGGTTGGAAGGGGGTGGGGGGAGCTGCTGGTGGAGCAGCCAGGACCCACCATCTTTGGGGAGGGGCAGGACTCTAAAAATCAGTGCCTTCTGCTTTGGCCTGGACTTAGCAGGCCACTCAGGCAGACTTAGCTGCCACGCCATGGGCTTCAGTGTGTAGTGACAGTCACTGATCTATGCTAGTGCTTTGTCTGTGAGAGTGTGAGGTACCATGATTAATTTATACGTGTAAAACAGTGAATGTAAAAATGAGCACAGCAGCATAAAAATATTACTTTAAATATGCAGTGATTTGTAGTCCTTAATGATGTATGTGTCAATACATTTTTTATGAGTCTATAGATTGGTATCCCTTCAGGGTTGTATAAATGGTATTTGTGGCTCTCTTGAGTCAAAAGATTGGGAACCACTGGTTAAGCTTAACTGATTTAAGAACAGCCAGATGAGGGGGGTTACACTGATTTAATTAAATCCATTTCTAAGGGGTTGTCTCTATGGAAACTAAAACTTAATTAACTAAACTGTTTGTAATTCACACATTTTGTTACTTTGCTGCAACTGTGTATGGATATTTGTTTTGGAACAAGAGGCGTATTTGAATATTACTGAAGCCAGCAAAGTGTCAACTGAAGTCATGTCAGAATCAGAATCGGCCCCTGTCTATCTCCATTTTACAGATGGGAAACTGAGGCTCAGAGATATTTGAGCTTTTCTCTGCAGGAAAAATATAGAAAAATGCAATAAATGGCTATTTTCTGCACCTTTGAAAGCACTTAGGGATACAATCTTTATTTCTAACTGTTCTTTATTTAAGGGTCTCTGCACTATTTTTGTCTCTTCCCCACTTTTCATTTCTCATTAGTCATAGTAAATCATGTACTTTGTTAATGCCAACTTATTTAACTGTAAATAGCAGGGATATTTATCTACCTAAAAGGGGTTATGGATATTTTAAATCTTGAATAGAAACTACCCCGGAAGTTCCAGCTTCCATAGAAATGCACCAAATCACATGAATTTTCAGAGAAAGAGAGAGACAAAAGACAACTGGGGCTGCTTTTGTGGCCATATTGTTTGAATTCTCCTGCTGTGCTAGATTTTTTTCTTCTTCTGAGGGCTGTTTTAGTCACTTGGTCTCCTGTCTTAAAAAGCCCCTATCTCAACTTTGTTCTTTAGCATTTTAAGAGTTGTACCAGCATTAATAATCACAAATCTTTTTTGTTCTTGTGACTAATAAAATAATTAACATCAGCAACATAAAACAAGGTAAAAAAATGCAAATTCATTCTGACTTAAGAAACAAAACCAAAAAACTAGAATGCAAGAACTGTTCAGCCTCCTCCCAATCCAATTTACCAGGGGCAATGGAATAGCATCCAAATCTTCCATAGATGACCCTTCTGTCTTTAATGACCAACATGTGGGCCATCTGGCATGTAGGGTTATTACTTAGAAGGGCAAAACCTGACAAAACAGAACATTAAAAAAACAATCCAGAAAGCATTTGCACAGAGGCTGGGCGCCTTCAGAGATTTGGAAAAAGCAGTGGAGTGTTGAAGCTTTCTTCTTGGCAGTACATCCAGGCCTCATGATCCCTATTAGCAGGCTGTAGCTAGGGGATAGAACATTTAAACACTCATCAGTAAGGAAAAAATATAGCATTTGGTTGATTACATAACTGTAGTGGACAAACCTGCAGACTTTTCTTTTTAATTCTTGGCTTGGAATTTGGGGAAAAAGAAATGTGTAACAGCTTTCCGCCTGCCCTGTTCTTCTCTCACAGAAAGAGGCAGGATGGTCCAACAGGGTGCTAGTTTGAGTCTCTAGAAACCCTGATTCAATTCCCTGCTTTGCCACAAATTCTCTGTATAACTTGGGAAAATCATTTAACTTCTCCATGCCTCAGTTTCCCATCTGTAAAATGCACTAATTATAGCCCATCCTGAACTCACAGAGCTGTTATGAGGATAAATACATTAAAGACAAACAAGTGCTCAGATATTATGGTAACAAAATTAGCGCTGTATTGAATCTCATGTAACCAATTCCCATTTCAAGATAACTTAGAATTTCAACCAAAAAAGAAAAATGTATTTGGACAAATAAAATATTTAGCACAATGCTTTCTATTTTCAAAGCACTGAAGCAACATTAATGCACAATGCCCCTGTGAAATAGGTACAGTGCCAGGATCAGAGTGGAGAGTTCCAGAAAGCTAGAATATTAGCCCCACGTTCACCAAGTCCCTTTTCGCCTTGTAGCTGAGCAGGGATTACGCCAGGTTAATTAGCACACCTGGAGCTAATTAAGGCTCTGCCCAGGAGTTGCTAAAAAGCCTTCGCTCCAGAGAAAGGGGGTAGCTGGAGCGTAAGAGTGAGGAGAGCTACTGGAGTGTATGAGAGGAGGCAAAGTGTGGGTGGAAGGCAACAGATCTGGAGAAGGAGCAGAACACTGGCCAGAAAGAGCCCTACAGGTATAAAGATGGGGGGAAGGAAAAAAAACCCTTCCTGAAGGGAGCGAAGGATCTTTCCCAAGCCTGGAGGCCTGCGAGAAACAGACTCACTGCTAGAGGAAAGTGTGGAACACACCAAGGTAGAGGAGGAACTTTGTCACAGTACATAAATATCATTATCCCTGTTTTATAGAAGTGGTGAGGGAAACTGAGGTGGAAAATGGACAGATTTTTACATTTGGCTACTTCACTTAGGTGCCTAACTGGGAGCTGAGCTTCTTGTCCACTCTGACCCAAGATCTACCCAAGTTTACACAGACAGTATCTGACCTGGGAATAGAACTCCAGGCACCTCATCAGTTAGTTCTGTAATTAATTCATTAGATCACCTTGCATTACTGGACAATGATGCATCTGCAGTTTAGATGCAAGAGAAGCTTGAACATGAATGCACACTCAGAAAACCAATGTACATCATTCTGTAGAGCAGGCTTGGTTTAGAAATATTACTCGCCTCAGGTGGAGTGTTTATAGCAAGTAAAGGACAGAAGCTACAGTGATGTTTGTATTTGATTCCCTTCTGGAAAAGGCAGTTGCATGAGATTTTATTCATATGTTTTAGCTTTGTTGGCAATGCCTTTAAGGAGTACCAATACTTTCAGAGTATTTATTGGTAATAACTAAAATTTCACAAATAGGTTTTACCTTATGGCATACTGGCCTACCTCATGTTCACACCTCTAGTGTAGTGGTTCTCAACCTTTTGTAGGTGGCAACATATTTGGTTGCATATCGTGACCCTAAAGGGCACACCAGCCCACCTTTCCCCCCAGGCCAAATCCAGTCATCTCCTTAGCTCTCTGCAAGATGTTTACCACAGTGTGGTGACACAGTAATGTACCCAGACACAGTGGTTGAGAACCGCTGCTCTAGTGAGACATACTGTTGTACAGGGGCATCACTGGCCCCAAAAACCTGTAAGAGCCCAGGGCTCTCCTGCCTGCATGCCAGCCCTGCACCCCCCAGGCCCAATCTGACCCCACAGCCCTGGCTGGGGTTGGGGCTAAATCAGGCTGCCACCACAGCAGCCTGGCTCTGCGTCCTCTTGGGACACTGACACTGGGACTCGGGGCTTGTGCCCCAGGGCTGTAACTAGGAATTTTGGCACCCGGGGCAAGGAGCATGAAATGCGCCCCCTCAAATCAACTAAAGTTACATGAAATGTACCCCTTCAAATCAATCAGCTTTACATGAGATGTCAGGCAAATCAGACCCACTGCATAATTACTGCAAAACGCACCAGGTCATCTAACCATAATTTCTGTACACGTATGTAACTAACTTGTCTACCATCGTTGCTGGGATTTAAATCTGGAGATATCAGTAATTTGAACTGGAAAACTAGATATTTTTTCTGTTCACTTTTTTCACACAAAAGGCATTCTGTTTTTTAAAAGAAAACACTAACAACTAAAATAACCCACCACCTCCGTCCCCCAGAGCAAAAAAGCACAACCTGGGAAAAGAGTGCAAATTTTAACTTTTAGAGGAGCAGTAATTCAGAGTGAAACATTACTTTGTTAAAATGTTCATGTCAATTACCTTGTTTAAAGTCATTGTTACTATTTGCAATTGTCATGGAGAACCCAGAAAAGCCTCTTGGATCCCCTCTGTTCACAGCCCACCAGGACTCTGC
This sequence comes from Podocnemis expansa, assembly GCA_007922195.1. Taxonomy (NCBI): domain Eukaryota; kingdom Metazoa; phylum Chordata; order Testudines; family Podocnemididae; genus Podocnemis; species Podocnemis expansa. Next base: position 55,510,483 of record ML681989.1, read on the forward strand.
TACGGTGGACCTTTCTCCCATTCACCAGGGTCTCCACGCTACCTGTAGCCAGCTTCCCAAATCCAGGCCCAGAGAGTCTGATCCTTGCTCTGTCTGGTCTCCCTTGTGGGGGGGTTCCTCCCTCCACGAGGGTCCCAACCGTCCCAATCAGCAGTGACACTCAGCCAGTGTAGCAGTCAGAGGGTTTGTTAGCAATCCACTTTGCACAGCAACTAGGACAGTTGGCTCTCAGATCAACCAGGAGGGCAGATAGTAAACCCCCAGGACAAGCCCCGGAGGTCCTGCCCCTCCGACCTCCATCTTCCTTCCTCCCCTCTCTCCCCTTTGTTCTCCCCCCTCTCCAGCTGCCCTGCCCCTGGTCTAAACCGGCCACAACCTGTCACCCCCAGGGGGTCCAGGTAAGGTCGAACTAAAGCCTCTTCCCCCCTAGTGGTACCTATAGTTATCACACCCCTGTGTCCCATCACCAGAATACCATCACCAAAGAACAGGAACAGAAAAGAAGAACCACAGTAACCCAAGAGGTTTTCTTACTTCATCACAGCAATTCATGGACCTTTTTTCCCCCTGCCCCTCCTTTGAAATTTGAAGATCATTAATGTTAGCATTTTTTATCTGCTCCCAAAAACTGCCTGTGTTAAACTGGTTTTTCATCATAGTCTGATCTCACCTGAAGACAGGTACTTTAGACTTCAGGGAAAGTTAGAGATAAACCTATTTCCTTTCCTTGATGATTTGTTAAACAAACGTAATCACTATTCTAACTATATACAGCTTCCACAAATCCAGATTGTAACAGTGAGGTAGTTCTAAAAACATTGATAGAGTTTCAGGCTTACTGCATCTCTATTCCACTTCCCCTGCGCCAATGTTCCCTGTAATTACTTGCAGACTGTGTGTGCAAACAATTTCTTTGTGTGCACAAAAGCGTTTCTTTGTGAGCACCAATATTAGCACTATTGAATTTTTTTGTGCGCATTTCATTTTGTTGCATGTGCAGGTTCCATGATCTGTGAGCATGCACAGACGCGCTTAGAGGGAACAGTGCCCCCGCCCCATCCCTCAAGGACATCCACTGAAAGGGGTCCAACTCCCAGCCATTATCGGCCCTGAGCAGAGATCAGCATCTCACTTCCTCTTAACTAAGAGTTTTAACACAGCACAACATTAAAGAGAAAACATAAAAATTACAAACATTCCCATAAGCATGCTAGAAGTGCATCAGGTTACCTATAAGTTTGATGGGGCTCCAGTGAGCATAATTTTTTGCAACCCTTTTGCAAGGTCTGGAGACCACTTTGCAGAGAAAGTCCTGTGTGCTGAATCAAGATGAGCACTCTGTCAATTTAAAGGCATCCATACCCATTTATCCTTCTAAGAATCATTCTCCTTTGAGCACTGCTCGCATCATTCAGTTATAGGTGTCTACGTGCTGCAGTGCATGGTAGCTCAGAAAGTCTTCAGCATTAGCCTGTCAGGCCAGGGCATGTGGCCAATGCCCCCTCTGTGCTGCGAGCATGGCTATATAGGTGGCCGTGACTCTGACCCTCCCAGTTCCTTTTTCCGCCCTCAGTGATGGTTTCAGATCAGCCATGAAACTTGTGGAAGCAAGTGCCTGTCTTCTAACACGTGAAATTTAAGATGCCTGGTTTTAAACCGTGCTTGAGATGCTGCAAAGCTTTCCCTCTCAACGATCCATACAGTAAATGTCTTGCATGGCTAGGTGAGTTGCACCTCACGGAGAGCTGCCTTATCTGCCAGTCCTTCAAATGGAGGACTCTCAAAGATAGAGAGCTGCACCTCCGCTCTCTTACTGGGAGCAGTGCACATGCCTCTGATGCTGCCCAAGCCATGAGTGCTGCACCAACACTCGGTCCGGGCACCAGAGCACTGGCTCCGTTCTGTGGCGCCGAGTTCAAAGTCTTGGTCAACACCCTAGTCGGTACCTGTTGGGCAGGAAGGTCTATTCTACAGCAGCCCTACAGCTGCACATAGCTAACCACTCGGCCCTCATGACAAGATAGATCTTTAACCTGCAAGGCTTTCATGACTTTATCCCCACGCATCACCTTAGGGACTTCGACACGATGCTCGAGGAAGGGGAAATGGCATCCTGGGATGCTCTGATGGCTATCTGGATGCCATAGACACGGCTGCTCGCACAATGGCGTTGGCTGTGGTAATGTGCCGCTTGGCCTGGCTCCAGGGCTCGGGCCTGCCGCCACAGCTGCAACTTACCATTCAGGACCTGCTATTTGAAGGTCCTGACCTCTTTGCTGAGTCCACGGACGCGAAACTCCATGCAATGAAGGACTCGAGAGCCACGCTCCAGTCACTCAAGATATATGCCCCACAACCTAACAGACGCTCTCTAAAACCCCATCAACTCCTACAACAACTTCACCAGCTGAAACAACAGATTCAACTGCAGAGTCCATTCCCGAGGTCCCTCCAATTTCCCCAGCGCCATCTTGGGGACATGGACAAGGACAAAGTTTGTTCGAGCAAGAGTGAGGAGTCCCATGCCCCACAATCTGGCAGGTGTGGGCAGGCATCTGAACGCTCATCAGGAAGGAAACAGCGCTTTTGACGATTACCGCATGGGCAGTGAACACATGACCTGACCAGTCCCCAACCGCTTACGCCGCTTCACGCAGCACTGGGCCAACATCACATCCAACCAGTGGGTCCTAGAGATGGTCATGGAGGGGTATCGTATTCAGTTCCTTTCGGTTCCTCAGGACAGTAAACTGCCCCCTCGTCCAACTCTTGGAAACTGGGAACTGCTCCACCTGCTCGAGATCGAATGCCAAAAACTCCTCTCCCTTGGAACCACAGAAAAGTTTTCCAAGCGGGAGCTGGGAAAAGGATTTTACTCCAGATACTTCCTGGTCCTGAAACCCAATGGGGACCTTTGACCCATTTTAGATCTCAGAGCCTTAAACAAACACATAAGGAGAATAAGTTCTGCATGGTTTCCCTATTACAGATCCTCCCATTTCTGTCTCCCAGGGATCGGTTCACAGCCCTTGATCTAAAAGACACCTACTTCCACACAGCCATAAAGCCCCACCATAGGTGGTTCCTAAGATTCATGGTAGCAAAAGACCACTACCGGTTCACTTCTCTCCCCTTCGGGCTCTCCCTGGACCAGGGTGTTGATGAAGTGCATGGTGCTGGTCATGGCGTACCTGCGCAGACGGGGCATAAGAATTTACCCCTATCTAGACGACTGGTTAACAGCCGGAAGATTGAGATCCCAGGTAGAGCTCCATGTCAGAGTAGTAGTGAGGCTCTGTGACTATCTAGGACTCTACATAAACTGAGAAAAGTCAAAACTCCGCTTGTCTCAGAACATAGAGTTCATAGGGGTGTGTCTAGATGCCCGCAAAGGATCAGCATTCCTACCCCTCTCAAGATTTCGGTCCATTTGCACCATCATTACAGAGCTGCAGACGTCCTGCATGACCACAGCCCGCCGGTGCCTGCAGCTCCTCAGCCATATGGCAGCCTCCACCTCCATGATCCAGACGGCACGCCTAAGAATGAGGCCTTTCCAGGTCTGGCTCTCCACAGTGTTCCACATACGGAGGGATTCCTTAAACAAGGTACTGTCAGTCCCCCAGGACACTCTGGGGACACTTCAGGTTTGGAGGGATCCCCGTTTTGCCATGGGGGTGTCCCCTTCAAAGACCTCAGGCCCTCAGTGACCTTAATAATGGATGCCTCAGGCTCAAGGTGGGGGGCCCATATCTCTGGGGGACACTCCACATAAACATGAAGGAACTACGGGCCATCAGACTAGCTTGCATGACCTTCCTGGACAAGATACAGGGCAGGTCAGTCCAGATCCTCACGGACAATACCACAGCCATGTTTTATACAAACCAGCAAGGGGGGGTCCGCTCCCTTCCGCTTCATGAGGAGGTGTGCAAACTCTGGGAGTTGGCCATAAAACACAGCTTTACCTCAGTGGCCTCCCACCTACTGGGACAATGAGCTACCGGACTCGCTAAGCAGAAAGCCTCTTGCAAACCATGAGTGGTCTCTCCACAGCAGAGGGTTCTTCCTCCTGATAGACAAACAGGGTTCGCCCCAGATAGACTTGTTTGCGACACAGCAGAATTGCAAGTGTCCCCAGTTTTGCTCCCTCAGGGGCCGGGAGGAGGGGTCTCTCAGTGACGCCTTCCTCATCAGCTGGTCAGGGCCCCTGATGTATGCCTTCCTGGTAGTTCCCCTGATAGAGAGGGGTCTCTTGAAAATCGACAGGGATGGAGCGAACATGATACTGATAGCTCCGGACTGGCCCAGACAGCATTGGTTCCCACTCCTACAGGACATGTCCATAGAGATGCCACTCTGCCTCCCACAGTGGGTGGACCTTCTGATGCAGGACTTAGGGCGCCTTTGGCACCCAGACCCGGGCTGCCTACACCTGACAGCCTGTATGCTCTCTGGCTCAGCAAGCAGGAGAGACTCTACTCAGACAGGGTTAAGAAGGTCCTGGTTGGTAGCAGAAGACCAGCTACCAGGTACACAACCAAATGGAAGCGATTCTCCATTTGGGCATGGGACAAAGGTGTAAGACTGTATATCAGCTCTGATACACCTGTTTCTTGACTATCTGTTAGGCCTCAGAGAAAAAGGCCTCTCTCCTTCCTCACTGAGAGTCCCTTTAGCAGCAATCTCAGCTCTCCACGAGAGAGTGGATGGGCAATCAGTTTTCTCCCATCCCACCTCCATCAGATTCTTAAAAGGGGTGGAGAGACTTTTTCCTCAACCCCGTAAGCACACCCCGCCTTGGGACTTGAATGTCGTGCTCCGGACAATGATAGAGCCACCCTATGACCCTTGGACTCAGCCACCCTGCTGGTTCTGTCCTGGAAGGTGGCCTTCTTCGTAGCAATCACCTCTGCCAGAAGGGTTTCGGAGTTGAAAGCCCTCTCCTCAGAACCCCCATATATGAGGTTCTACCCGGATAAAGTGGTTTTATGTCACCACCCATCCTTCCCCCATTCACCTTAACCAGGAAATTTGCCTGCAAGTTTTTTATCCAGGCCCCCAGGTTATGCAGAACCAGAGGAGGTGGCATACCTTAGACGTGTGGAGAGTGCTCCTGATTTACACTGAGCGCACTCAGCTGTTCCGCAAGACCCCCCAACTATTTGTGGAAGTCGCCGAATATAAGAGAGGTTTACCGGTATCCTCACAGTGTATCTCTAAATGGATTGTGAACTGCATTAAAGACTGCTACGAAAGGTCAAACACGCCCCTTTCTGGGACTGTTAGAGCCCACTCTAGCAGGGCCCAAGCGTCCTCAATGGCCTTCCTTGCTAAGGTCCCAATCCAAGAAATCTGCAGGGCCACTAAGTGGTCATCGATACATGCCTTCACAATGCACTACACCATCACCCAGCAGGCTAGATATACTGCTGCTTTGGGCAGAGCTGTACTCAGTGTGGGCAGACAGTAACTCCTCCCACCATCCATGGGTATGGCTAGCAGTCACCTATAACTGAATGATGTGAGCAGCACTTGAAGGAGAACGGTGGGTTACTTACCAGTAACCATCCTTCTTTGATATGGGCTGCTCACATACATTCACGTCCCATCCCCGCTAACGGTGTTGGCAAAGGTATATGGGACTGGGAGGGTCATGGTCGCGGTCACCTATATAGCTGCGGTCACAGCACAGAGGGGGTATTGGCCGCGTGCCCTGACCTGACAGGCTAAGGCTGAAGACTTTCCGAGCTACCGTGTGCTGAGGCACATAGACACCTGTAACTGAATGTATGTGAGCAGCCCATCTCAAAGAAGGACGGTTACTGGTAAGTAACCCACCGTCCCTTTCACTCTTTAAATGTGCCACAGGACTCCTTGTTTGTTTTACTGCAGCCCACTAACATGGCTGCCCCTTTGAAACTTCACAGTATTCCAAGATCCAAAGGGGTAACTATGTTAGTCTAGTTCAGTAAGAACAAACAAGGAGTTCTGTGGCACTTAAAGACTAATACATTTATTTATTGCATGAGCTTTCATGGCAGCATCTAACAAAGTGAGATTCTCTCCTACGAAAGCTCATGCAATAAATAAATTTTTTAGTCTTTAAGTGCCATAGAACAAATTGTTCACGATATTCCATGTACTTACCATAATCCAGGGGAAATCACACGATTAGAACTTGTATAAAAAATATACATTTCATAATAACCCAAAGAAATGACTCTAACACCTTTTCAAGCAAACAGAATGTAAGTACATACATGAAATATGGTGTAGTTCCAAACGGGCAGTCATTTCATTCTAGTTCAGTAAAACAACCAAGGAATCCTGTGGCACTTAACTAACACATTTATTTATCGCATGTAAGCTTTTGTGGGAAAATCCCACTTCCTCGGGTGCTTTGAAGATGGGGAACTCACAGAATGTGAGGAAAATAAATGCAGGGAAGGGTAAGTCATTGAATCAGGTCAGACCGTAAAAGAAAATCAAGGAGTCTGACTAAGTAGGATTTTCTCCTTTAAACTCATACAGTACATAATGCATTAGTAAACTGCCACAGGACTCTTTGTTTCCCCTCATTGGCTCACCCAAGCCCCAGGCAGCATCGAGCCCCTGAGCTGGATGGGTGCCCCCCACCAGCTGGCCAGCAAACCTGGCCAGCCAGCAACACAGGGTCAGGGGTGTGGTGTCTCCCTGGCTGCCAAGCCTGGCTGGCTATTCAGCCAGGGTTGGTGGGGTACCTCTCTAGCTGGCCAGCAAACCTGGCTGGCCAGCAATACAGGGTTAGGGTGGGGTGGAGGAATGCCCCCCTTGACCACCAACCAGCCAGCCCAGCTGGCTGGTGCCTCCCCTGACCCCACGGCCAGCAAAGCCTGGCCACTCAGCAACATGGGGTTGGGGAGAGGTGGTACCTCCTTGACTGCCTCACCCCCAAGCCATCCAGCCCAGCTGGGCAGGTGCCTCCCCTGACCCCACAGCCAGCAAAGCCTGGCCACTCAGCAACATGGGGTTGGGGAGAGGTGGTACCTCCTTGACTGCCTCGCCCCCAAGCCATCCAGCCCAGCTGGGCAGGTGCCTCCCCTGACCCCACAGCCAGCAAAGCCTGGCCACTCAGCAACACGGGGTTGGGTTGTGCCTCCCTGCCTCGCTTCTCCGCCAGCCAGCCAGCCACCCAGGGCCAGAAAGGTGCCTTCCCCCAACAACCAGTCAGGTACTGCTGGTGCCCAGCCCCCAGCACACAACCACCTTCTCCTACCTGGCTGTGGGTCTGGCAGAGGCCAAAGCAGCTGTGCTGATGGCCATGTGGCTGGTGGCCAGACTTCTTCTCTCTCCGCCCCCAGCATGAACCGGACCGGACCTTGCATGCTGGGGGCAGGGCAGGAGATGACCTCCTCCAGCCACAGTCTGGCTCCCAGAGGAATGTGCCTTCCCCAAGGCACATTCCTCTTTGGGGCTAGGCAGGGTCGTCTATCGCCCTGTGAACTCTTTCACCCTGAGCCTTGCCCCTTTTGCCCCAGGGTAGTTAGGGTTTTGTTGCACCCCTTGTGTCCACTGACAGCAATGCCCCCGCTGTTGTGGTCTCTTTGAATAGCTGTCTCTGGTCCTTACAATTTGAAGCTAATATGTCACAATGGCCTTTTAGCAAGGTGGAGTGCCCACGCTTGGAGAGGGAGCCTGAGCTCCTGCACTCCCCCTGCTTGCCAGGTGATGGTATAGGCCCAGTTCTGGCCTGGAACCAAAGGGGCTGGACTAGAGGAGGGGAGGACTATTTAAGAGAACGGACTGGGTAGCCAGGGAGAAGAAGACATGCAGGAGTGAAGGTGGATCTCCCTTACTGGGTGGAGTGTCTGGTGCCTTGATGCTCCCACCTATTCCCCCCCCTCTCTCCCCCCCGGAGGGCCTGGAGGAATTACCCTCAGATAAGGAATGGACAAGTGAGGCCTGCAGGACCTTGACAAGCTGCCCTCAGCAGAGGATGCTTTTGACCCTGGGCCACCTAACTCCTGTGACCTGGAAGAGCGACTGCTGGCAGAGACTGTGGAGGGATTTCCAGACCAACCCATACTGAATGCTGAAAACCTGACAGTCATTCCTCTAGCAAGGTACCCGGGGGTCCGGTGAAAGGAAAGTCCTTAACGGGGGAAGGAGGAAGCAGCCCAGAGGGCGGCCAGTGTGTTTTGGCAGGTGCGCTGCTGGCTATCGGGTGGCCTCTGGCCACCCTGTAGGGCCCTGGGCTGAGATGCAGTGGAGTCGGCAAGCCTGCGTCTCCCTCCCCTCAACCCTTATTGCTCCAAACCCAACATTGAACCCCACCTAGTGAGCCTTGACTGTTTATTGAACTGTGCTTGCCCTGCTAAAGGGCTGAAGCCCTGCGGTTATTTGCTGCCTTGCCCTGCCTGGGCTAGAAGGCAGGGACTGTTCTAGGACTGAGCTTGCCCTGTGGTTGCGGCGGCTAGCTGCTGCCATCAAGTGGGGCATGGGTGGCCCACCAAAGAGATGACCTGATTTACAGGCCTTTGAGAAGGGCAAATTATGGATGAGATTTTACAATGATATAAGAATAGTTTAAAGATGCAATGGAGTGTTTTTAAATCATGAAGTTTTACAGTCTCAACCAATAAAAATTGTCCTCTTATGTTGAAAATTTCCAGAGGGGCAGCCGTGTTAGTCTGTGTAGAGCAAAAACAACTAGAGTCCTATGGCACCTTAAAGGTTAACAGATTTCTTTGGGCATGAGCTTTCGTGGGCTCCAACCTACTTCATCAGATGTGGGTTTGAGTCCCTGAAAGCTTATGCCTGTAGAAATCTGTTAGTCTTTAAGGTGCCACAGGACTCTCAGGCTATGTCCACATGAGGCTTTTGTTTTGAAACAACCATCATTTTGAAATAATGTCCGTCATTTCGGAAGAATAAAACCTCACCTGAAAGTGAAATAGCCGTTGTTATGAAACAACGCCGTTCGGACGTGTTATTTCAAAATAACACTTTTGCTCTTCTCCTTCCCAGGGTGCCTTCCTTTTTGTATATATTGGGTGGGGGCATGGCCCAAGGAGGGGGCCATGTTGCCACACCTCCCATGCTGCCCCTCTCCTGAAGCGAAATAGCAAGTCCTTTGTCCGGACATGCTATTTCGCTTTGAGGTTTTCCCTTATTTGGATTTAATATTTGCTTATTTTGATTTATTTCAAAATAAGAGTTTACATGTGAACATAGCTTTTGTTCCTACTACCAGTGTGACTCAAGAGTTCAAAAACCATGATTTAGACCCCCTACAAATCATGAGAATATTTTAAAAATCATAAGGGCTTTTAAAAAATGCTAAATTTTGGAGAGATTGGTTATTAACCTTCAGGCACTGGAGAATTTAAAGCTCACAGGTTCAAGCTTGTCCTTAAACCACAGGGTCTAAGAAACAAGAAAGGGAAAAAAGGAGGTAAGAAGGTTCCTCATGTAGTAATGTGATTCCACCAGCTGGGGCTTTAACAAAAATATTGTGCCAGGAAACTTGTGATTGAACAATAGCAGTCGGCAACCCTGCAGCAGGTTTGTATGGTATGAATGTAAATTTGTGTCTAAGACTTAACTGGTCAAATGCTGTTTTACTCATACAAATGGCATGAAAATGTATTTTTAAGCTTGTATATTTGTGCCAGAAGTGTTAGGCTTTATGTGAGATCAGATACTGCTTAACACAGCAGGTCCACTGACAAGATTGCTGGCACAGAGAAAATGGAACGAGTCAAATGACCATATCCTCTCTGGCATGTCTAAGCGTGCACACACAATTACTCTGTGATTTTTATGAGCAAAAACTAAATTTTAACTCTGTACCTAGCCAGTAAATCCTATGGTTGCCTGATTTTCTAGGAATCATGATTTAGGTTAGGCCCAAGTAGCCTAGAAAAGGTTTAATGAATTCCCTAATCTTGTTTATCTGCTGCCATATCTTTAACCTTCTATCACTTTTGAAAGAGTCAAAACTCTGGGAACTCCTTCCAGGCAGGCACCTCTCCTTACTTATGGGTAAAGTACATTGTCATGCCCACAGTTAAGATTGCACATATGTTTCCACTCTAAGGTGCCAATTTTAGCAACTAGTAACTTTGTCAAATTTTTACTCTTCAAGCTGAAATAGCAAAAAAAACCAAGGAGTCGTGTGGCACTTTAAGACTAACAGACTTATTTTTTGCATGAGCTTTCGTGGGAGAAGATCCCACTTCATCAGATGCTTCGAAGATGGGTGAACTTACAGAATGGAATGAAAATAAATGCAAGGGGGTGCCAAACAGGATCAGGTCGTATAGTAACAGCAAATCAGAGCAGTTGTTAGGTTCAAACCATGGGAAGCCTTTGGAAACTGACATGCTGAAATAGGCCAGATTTCTTCTCATCCTCCTGGGAGTGAATTGGGAAGTTTGAACAAAATCTGTTCAAAACTTTTAACTCAAACCCACAACAAAACAAAACAAAATAATAGCTCTCTCTCTAGCACCTGACTGGCAGTGATTCCAAAATTGAGAGGAAGAGTGCATATGTCTGGTACATGTACTTTTGAAGAATTTTTGTAATGTGGTCCATGACACCCTGACTGTCCTCTGTAGGTTCGTTTATTAGGAAGCCTTTCTAAGTATAAGGAGAGTCAAGCACTGGAGCAGGCTATCTAAAGAGGTTTTGGAATGCCCAGGTGTAGCCGGAAATAGCAGAAGCTGGCAGCACTGGTGAATTCAACAGATCACTGACCAGTGCAGAGTGTGGATTAAGTGGCTCAGGAGTGACTACCAGAGAGCCAGGGATGAGAAGTACATTTCTGGGAACTCTCCATCTTCTTCTTTTATATGATTTGGGTAGGTAGCAGTGATTACAGATTTATACTGAGATTTGATAGCCAGCACATTGCTGCAGCAGTGAGTTGGTGAATGTCCTTCAGGGTTCCAGCAAATGAACAAAGGGGACACTCAGAGAATGATGCGCTCTATCATTTGGCATTGGTGACCATGGTCACATACAGCTGTTTCTCATTTACTGTTTGAAGACAATTTGTTCATATCTCCCATGATATGTCCTGATGCAATTCAATCAATTTGCGAGGGAGTTTTGAGAAGGAGTTTGGTGAGGCCAAGATGGTGAAGAGAAGCCGTACTGCTGGAGCCAGCACCCCTGCTGTTTTCCTTGCTTCTGTTTGTAGCCAGACAGTCTGTCCATGGACAATCTCCACCCAGAGCCTGGTGTGGAATTGCAGGGAGTGTGGCCTTCATTTTCCTCCCACTAATGATCAGGCTAGGGAGATGAGCCTATATGATAGGTGCCTTCTGGTGGCATCTCTTCGGAAACAGGTAGGAGAGTTACAGGAGGAGGTGTCATGACTCAGGGGTATCTATGCCCTGGAAAAGTTCCTTGACAGTGTCCACAATGAGACCTGCAAGGAGGAGATCCCTATCCCAATGCCAAGGGCTACTGCCACAGCTCTGGAAATGGATGGGATGCCTATGGCAGAGGAAGGACACGGGCAGCTGGTCACCTCTGGCAGTAGACAGTGCCCCACGCCTGCTCACATCCCACCATCCATTGTGGTGAGGAACTGTTATGCGGTGCTGGACACACAAAAGGAGGTAGAGGAGATGCCATCCCCCCCAAAGGCTGGTCAGATCACAGCCACCTCACCTAAGAGGAAGCGTAGGGTTGTGGTGATTGGGGACTCCCTCCTGAGAGGAACGGAGGCACCCATCTGTCGCCCTGACAAGGCCTCTAGAGAGGTATGCTGCCTACCAGGTGCCCGTATCCGTGATGTAACGGAGGGATTGTCTAAAATCATCCGCCCCTCGGACTACTACCCCATGCTTCTTATCCATGTGGGTACCAATGATACTGCAAGAGGTGATCCTCAGCAGATCAAAGGTGACTACAGGGCTCTGGGAGTGAGGGTGAAGGAGTTTGGAGCACAGGTGGTGTTCTCATCAATCCTTCCAGTCAAGGCTAGAGGCCTCAGGAGAGACAGAGGCATCCTAGAGGTGAATGCCTGGCTGTGAAGATGGTGTGCTCCGGAGGGATTTGGCTTCCTTGACCATGGAGTCCTGTTTCAGGACAGAGGATTGATAGGCAGAGATGGCCTTTGCCTGTCCAGGAAGGGGAAGAGTGTGTTTGGGCACAGACTGGCTGACCTAGTGAGGAGGGCTTTAAACTAGGTTCAACGGGGGAAGGAGACCAAAGCCCACAGGTCAATGACAATGTGGGTGATCTGGGGGAAGGGATGGAACTTGGGAGGTGCTGGGACTGTATCAACAGCAATAAAAGAGAAGGTAGTTGGAACATGGGGGGGGGTATCAAATAATTGTCTTAAGTGCTCTACTGAAGCCCCAATATGTGAGGAGAGTGGGGAAGGAGAACTCCTAGAAAAAATGCAAGGAGGTTTATGTAATAGAATTGGAAATCAACATGACAAAGTAGGGCAATCGACTGGGTATCTTAGGTGCCTATACACTAATGCGAGGAGCCTGGGAAATAAGCAAGAAGAATTGGTAATGCTAGCGCAGATAAGGAACTATGATATTATGGGAATAACAGATGTGGGGGGATAATGTGCACGACTGGAGCTCTGCCATGGATGGGTATAAACTGCTCAGGAAAGACAGGCAGGGAAGAAGAGGGGGAGGAGTAGCGTTATATGTAAAAGAGCTCTATGACTGCTCAGAGCTCCATTATGGAAGTGGAAGCGTGCCAGTAGAAAGTCTGTGGGTTACATTTAGAGGGGAAAGCAACAAGGGGGATGTTGTGGTGGGTGTCCACTATAGACCACCAGACCAGAAGCAGGAGGTGGATGAGGTGTTCTATGGCCAACTAGCAGAAGCTTCTAGATCACAGGCCTTGGTGCTGATGGGGGACTTCAATTACCCTGACACTTGCTGGGAGGCCAATACAGGAGTGCATGGGCAATCCAGGAAGTTTGTAGAGAGTGTTGGGGACAACTTTCTAGTACAAATGCTAGAGGAACCAACTAGGGACCTTGCACCACTCAACCTGCTGCTCACAAACAGGGAAGAATTGATCAGGGACGTAGAGGTAAATGGCAAGCTAGGCAGTAGTGACCATGACATGGTTGAGTTCAGGATCCTGATGGAAGGGAAGAAGCAAAACAAAAACCCTGGACTTCAAAAAAGCAGATTTTGGCTCCCTCAGGGAACTGATGGGCAGGATCCCTTGGGACGCTAATCTGAAGGGGAAAGGAGTCCAAGAGAGGTTGGTTATATTTTAAAGAAACCCTGCTAAGGGCACAGGAAGTTGCCATTCCAATTAGGAGGAAGAACAAACGTGAGGCAGCCAGAATGGCTTAGCCAAGAACTCTGCTCTGAGCTTAAACATAAAAAGGAAGCTTACAGGAAGTGGAAGCTTGGTCAGATGACCAAGGAGGCTTATAAAGATATTGCTAGGGACTGCAGAGATAAAATCAGAAAGGCCAAAGGACAAATGGAGTTGTGGCTGGTGAGGGATGTAAAGGATAACAAGAAGGGGTTCTACAAGTATGTTAATAACAAGAAGAGGATCAGGGATGGTGTAGGCCCCTTGCTGAATAGGGCAGGCATCCTCGTGACAGAGGATGAAGAAAAAGCTGAAGTGCTCAATGCTTTTTTTGTTTCAGTTTTCACAGGCAGGGTCAGCTCCCAGCCCACTACCATGGGTATGGGAGAGAAGAAGAGAGGCCCTTGGTGATGGAAGGTCAGGTTAGGGACTGCTTAAAGAAGCTGGATGTGCACAAGTCCATGGGGCCTGATGAACTGCATCCAAGAGTGCTAAGGGAATTGGCTGAGATAGCAGCACCGCTGGCCATTATCTTTCAAAACTCATGGAGAACATGGGAGGTGCCAGAGGGTTGGAAAAAAGCAATTGTAGTGCCTATTTTCAAGAAAGGGAAAAAGGAGGATCTGGGGAATTACAGACCAGTCAGCCTCACCTCAATCCCTGGAAAAATTATGGAGCAGATTCTCAAAGAATCCATCCTCAAACACTTAGAGGAAAATAAAGTGATCAGGAACAGTCAGCATGGATTTACCAAGGGTAAATCATGCCTGACCAATCTCATCTCCTTCTATGATCAGATGACTGGTTTTCTGGATGCAAGAAGAACCGTTGATGTCATATAGCTTGATTTTTTTCGCAAGGCTTTTGATACAGTTTCCCACAGCATTCTCATTGGCAAATTAAGAAAGTATGGGTTGGATAGGTGGATAGAAAACTGGCTCGATCAACAGTTTCAGCATGTAGGGATCAATGGTTCCATGTCTAGCTGGCAGCCAGTCACGAGTGGTGTGCCCCAGGGGTCGGTCCTGGGGCCGGTTTTATTCAACGTTTTCATCAGTGATCTAGATGATGGAGTAGACTGCATTCTCAGTAAGTTTGCAGATGACACCAAGCTGGGGGGACCAGTAGACATGTTGGAGGGCAAGGACAGGATTCAGGGAGACCTAGATAAATTGGAACAGTGGGCCAATAGAAATCTTATGAGGCTCAATAAGGACAACTGTAAAATCTTGCACATGGGACGAAAAAACCCCATGCACAGCTACAGGCTGGGAAACATTCAACTAAGTAGCAGCACTGTAGAAAAGGACCTGGGGGCCATGGTGGATGGGAAGCTGGATATGAGTCAGCAGTGTGCTCTTGCTATCAAAAAGGCCAATGGCATACTAGGCTGCATCAAAAGAAGTATTACTAGCAGATCAAGGGATGTGATCCTTCCCCCTCTATTCTGCACTGGTGAGGCCACATCTAGAATACTGTGTTCAGTTTTGGGTTCCCCACTACAAAAAGGACAGGGACATGCTAGAGAGAGTTCAGAGGAGGGCAACCAAAATGATTAAAGGGCTGGAGCACAAGCCCTATGAGGAAGGACTGAAAGCGTTAGGCTTATTTAGTCTGCAGAAGAGAAGATTGAGGGGGGATTTGATAGCAACCTTCAACTACTTGAAGGGATGCTCTAAGGAAGATGGAGCTCGACTGTTCTCGGTAATAACAGAGGACAGAACGAGGAGCAATGGTCTCCAGTTGCGGTTAGGGAGGTCGAGGCTGGATATTAGAAAAAACTTTTTTACTAGTTGAGTGGTGAAGCATTGGAATGAGCTGTCGAGGGAGGTGGTGGAATCTCCATCTTTGGAGGTGTTTAAGGCCCGACTGGACAAAACCATGACTGGGATGGTTTAGTGGGAGTGGTCCTGCCTCTGGCAGGGGGTTGGACTAGATGACCTCATGAGGTCCCTTCCAACCCTAGGATTCTATGAATCTGCACCAGGCTCCCCATCTCCTCCTCCATTTCTTTTATGAGAGCTATGTTCAGGAACTTTAGTGTTCATCTGAGAATACACTAAAGCTGACTTTTCCAAAGTATTGTCTTCTAGTTTTGAGATCCTACAGGCACCATTTTCTGAGAATGCATTGAAGCTTTTCTGAAATACTTAGGCAACAGTACACAATCTCATGACTGCTTTCAGGCCCTTCCACCCCTACAGGCCAGCTTCACTCCAGCAGGTTCCTGGGATTTTGAACCCTCATATACTACTCAAGGAGGAAGTATGTCACTGATGAATTTACGGTGCACAACCTGGCCAGGATCAACAAGCAGGTACAATACCAAAGGGAAAAGGATTCATGGCAAGTAGAAAGGCACAGACAAGCTGCAGAGTCCAAGGAGAGCTCTACAGCGTCACTTCTGGAGCAGGAACTGAAGGGAAGGAGACAAATGTACCAGAAGGACTTGTTTGGGAAGCTGCTTGTGCTAATGGTTAGAGTTTAAGCTCCTGGCCAACCCACAGCATATCCCTAGTCCTCACCAATGTCCCCTGTAAGCTGTGTGGGCACACAGCCCAGTGCAGCTGCCGAGTGCAGAGAAGGCTGCTAGCTGCACAGGGCCAGCAGCCAGAGTCCCGCCTGAGAGCTCCTCTGGCACTGGGAGTTACTAAAACTCCTGTCCAGAGAAGCTCTAACAGAGCATGCTCAGAATGTCCTTGCTTTTTTTCCTTTACTAGACTAACACGGCTGCTCCTTTGGAACTGAGCATGCTCCGTTAGTGCTTCTCCAGCTGGAGAAGCTGTGGCTCAGCTGCACTCCTCCAGAAGCTGGGTAAGACTGCCGGGGGGGGGGGCCGGGGGGGCGGGCGGGGGGGATTACGGGGGGAGCAGGCTAGGGTGGGAGGAGTGGAGTGGGCTGGCCTAGGGCGCTTACAGGGAAAGGGGGGGTGGCATCAGGATCGGGCCCGTGGGTGGGCAGGATCAGACCCACAGAGGGGCAGCTGCACAGCAAGCCCCATGAGCTGCTCAGCTGTCTCAGGGCTTTAGGGGGAACAATGGTCCCCTCCATGGTACCATGTCCTGCAGACCATGGAATACATTAGACAATATTATGTTTGGGTAGCCTATGCAGCCTGGACTGAAGAACAACTGCACAAGGCCAATATACCCCCAGCACAACAGTGCCAAGTATGTGCCAAAAAAGGAAAGGAAAATGAGGCAGACCATATGCAGAAGTAGGGAATTGATTTGCATTGGTTTCGCCATGTTGCACTGTTCTATATTTGTGTGATACACTTAGTTTTGTTACCCATTTTGGTGCTTTGATGGCAGCTGGCCTGCCTGCCAATTCCTTAATATATTTTTTTTAATTTATTTCTTTGTAATACAGCCATGTTCACCAATAAAATCTTTTCTTCATTAGAAAGCATATTAACATCACTGCATCATATAATATGTGTTGGTTGATGAATAAAGCTAAAGACATAAGGCACAAGTGGGAAGTTGTTTGGATACAATCTCTCAACACATCTATTCAGATCAGGCCATAATTAAAATTCATGGTTCATATCACATAAATTACCCCCCCCACACCCCAGTG
This sequence comes from Podocnemis expansa, assembly GCA_007922195.1. Taxonomy (NCBI): domain Eukaryota; kingdom Metazoa; phylum Chordata; order Testudines; family Podocnemididae; genus Podocnemis; species Podocnemis expansa. The sequence continues at coordinate 55,527,361 of ML681989.1, forward strand.
TATAAGCAATCATCTCCTCTTCAATTAAAAATTCACAACACTCGCACACCCCCATTTGTAGCATACAGCCATAGTACCTCACTTACTGTACAAATAAATGCATAAACATCTTATTCTCCCTATTCCATTGGTCCACACAAGTCCATAAGGGGGGCCCACCCAACATCCCTGATTTTTCCTTGCCCATGTCCATGTGACTTAAGCTATGACAGGTTCACTTTCTGGCTTAGTGAACTGATTCAGTAATCCATGACTGTCACACGCTCCATTCAGGGGCAAATCACTCACCTTTGGATTCACAAAGATTAAGAAGGGCACTGCAAACCACAATAATGCAGACCATATTGATGCACTAAAATCCAAATTATTCTGTAAGTGTCAAGGGGATTTCAATGAGCCAGACACACATTCAGCCACCCTGCTACATCTACTGAGAGTGTAATTAAACCTTCTTTTGTCAGCCCTCTGCTATCAGGATACAGTTTCATAAGCCAAGGCAAAAGCAGGTATGCAGAGCCCCCTAGAATTACAGCAAAGGCGGTTACTCCATTTGTTGCAGAGTCATTTGGTTGAAATAATGTCCTGGACAGTCTGTGAAGGTAGGCTCCCAACTGGGTTAAAAACCCTGGCATCCTGAACTATTCCAGTGAATTTTTTCCAGTGCATAACAAAGGAGTACTAACCTGCACAGCAGTGACCATGAGATGATAGAGTTCAAGTTGCTGATTAAAGGAAAAAAGGAAAGAAGCAAAATGCAGACCCTGGACTTCAGGAAAGCAGATTTTGGCTCCCTCAGGAAACTGATGGGCAGGATCCCTTGGGAGGCTGATCTGAAGGGGAAAGGAGTCCAGGAGAGCTGGCTGCATTTTAAAGAAACGCTGCTAAGGGCACAGGCAGATACCATGCCTATGAGCAGAAAGAACAGCAAATGTGGAAGGCACCCAGTATGGCTTAACAGAGAACTCTGCACTGAGTTAAAGCATAAAAAGGAAGCTTACAGGAAGTGGAAGCTTGGACAGATGACTAAGGAGGCATATAAAGACATTGCTCTGGACTGCAGGGATAAAATCAGAAAGGCCAAAGGACAATTGGAGTTGTGGCTAGCAGGGGCTGTGAAGGATAACAGGAAAGGGTTCTACAAGTATATCAATAACAAGAAGAGGCTCAAGGATGGCGTAGGTCCCTTACTGAATGGGGCAGTTAGCCTCGTGATGGAAGATGAGGAAAAAGCTGAAGTGCTCAATGCTTTTTTTATTTGTTTTCACAGGCAGGGCCAGCTCCTAGCCCACTACACTGGATATGGCCGATTGGAGAGAAGAAGAGAGGCCCTTGGTGACAGAAGGTCAGGTTAGGGACTACCTAAAGAAGTTGGATGTGCATTAGTCCATGGGGCTGGGCAACCTGCACCTGAGGGTGCTGAGGGAGTTGGCCAATGAGATAGCAATACCGCTGGCCATCATCTTTGAAAACTCTTGGCGAACAGGGGAGGTGCCAGAGGACTGGAAAAAAGCAAATATAGTGCCTGTCTTCAAGAAAGGCAAAAAGGAGGATCCAGGGAATTACAGACCTGTCAGCCTCACCTCAGTCCCTGGAAAATCATGGAGCAGGTTCTCAAAGAATCCATCCTGAAACACTTGGAGGAAAATAGAGTGATCAGGAACAGTCAGCATGGATTCACCAAGAGTAAATCATGCCTGACCAACCTCATCACCTTCTATGATGAGATGATTGTATTTGTGAATGCGGGAAAAGCTGTTGATGTGATATACCTCGACTTTAGCAAAGCTTTTGATACAGTTTCCCACAACATTCTTGTCAGCAAGTTAAGGAGGTATAGGTGGTTGGATGTGTGGACTGTAAGGTGGATAGAGAACTGCCTAGATCAACGGTTTCAGCGTGTAGGAATCAATGGCTCCATGTCTAGTTGGCAACCAGTAATGAGTGGTGTGCCCCAGGAGTCGGTCCTGGGGCCAGTTCTGTTCAATATTTTTATTAATGATCTGGATGATGGGTAGATTGCACACTCAGTAAGTTTGCGGATGACACCAAGCTGGGGGGAACGGTAGACATGCTGGAGGGCAGGGAGAGGATTCAGGGAAACCTTGACAAATTGGAGCAGTGGGCCAATAGAAATCTCATGCGGTTCAACAAGGACAAGTGCAAAGTCCTACACTTGGGATAGAAAAACCCCATACACTGCTAAAGGCTGGGGAGTGATCAGCTAAGTAGCAGCACTGTAGAAAAGGATGTGGGGGTCCTGGTGGATGGGAAACTGAATATGAGTCAGCAGTGTGGTCTTGCTGCCAAAAAGGCCAATGGCATACTGGGCTGCATCAGAAGAAGTGTTGTCAGCTGATCGAGGGATGTGATCATTCCCCTCTATTCAGCACTGGTGAGACCCTCAAGCAAGTGTCATGATGCTGGAGGATTTAGGCAAGCTTCTCTCAAAGCTCCAGAAATGGAGTTTCTTCATGCAAAACTTCTGGAGTCTTTTTCTGGTCATCCCAGGTCTGCATAACCATCTGATCCTATCAGTCTGTGCTTGAGGCCTGGTCTGGAAGCATAGGTTTACATCAGAACATCAGTGGCCATGCTAAGAGTCACAAGCAGAATCAGCCAGTTCGAGTATCCCATGTCCATAGTGTCTTCATTGTCTTCTAACGGATGCCTTCAAAGGTTAAAAAACACCACAGAAATGTCCATGACTTTCTCATGGCTGTTCTTGCCAGTTCCTGAAATAGGACAAGTTCTTCAAATGGTGATTCCTCCATGTTGCTGGCTTCAGTTGCGTGGAAGGTGCAGATCTAAAGCTGGGGGAGGAGGGTATGGTGGGTGCTACATCAACTACCTGTAAAATACCACTGGAAGGACAGGTAAGTATTTTCACAGTGCACCACAAATAAATACAATAAATACTGCTGTGTAGGATGCTAGGAAGCCGGGGTTAGGTGTTCGACTCAGGTATGTATAGTGCAATGTGAACACATGACCATAGCTCTGAGATCTGGATCTAGAAATTCTAAACCTAGGCTCAATATTCACTGTGGACACTGAAGTCTGTGCTCACAAATGCTGAGTTTGTAGGCTTGAGTTCCCCAGACCTTGGGCTTGTATTTTGAGTAGACATACCCAATAAGAGTTGGGATCTGACCCAGACCCTTCGCGAAGACTAAGGTTCAGACTGGGTTCAGAGTGCTTGCTGAGCTGAATTAAACTGATTTGTGTGTGGATGGAAGGGGGTGGGGGGGTGCTACGGCAGGCTACTCCCTAGATCCAGTCCATTGTGCTGCTGTAACCCAGATTTCCATTCCCGATTCACCCCACTTTGCCAAGTGACCACTCACTCCTGAGTCAGTCCCCTCCAGCCTCTCACATGCAATCAGTCCCAAGCAGTGGGTGTGTGCCTCTGGCTACTAGAGGGACAGTCCCCAAGCAAACACTTCTGGCCCCAGATACCATCGTGAGAGCTACTGTCTTATAGGGATTAGGAGCAACTCCCAATTACCACACACCCAAGTCCGTCCATTCAACAAAGAAATGGATTGCATCCAGCAGTCTTCACAAGCACTGTCTAAAGATCACACAGCTTAGATAAAACAACTAATAGCTCATTGATCAGATTATAATTCTAAGTGAGAATATGGCCAATCAACACAAAAACATAATATAAATGAGTCAGGAGTGACCACAAGGAAATAAGAAGTAAAACATGCATACTAACCTAACATCTCTACTTAAACTGCCCTCATAGTCCAAGTTTATGTTCAGCTGTCAGATGTTTGTACAGCCAGCCTCTGCTTGAGGCCAGGCAGGGCCCAGATCTTCCTTGGAGTTGTTTCAAGATGGAGATTGCCTGGCAAAAAGCCCTCCAACCCCTCCAAGTGTCTCTCTTTGTTTCAAAACTCCCTTGACTCCTCCCTTTCTGGGCAGATGTGATCTCTTTGTCTGGTCTGAGACAGAGAACTCAATTAGCATAACTTCATTGCCTCTTCCAGCTGCGTGCTTGCTTGCTTGCTGCTTTGGTTGTTTAAATGTTGTTGGGAGAGAGTTCTGTCTGTCTCCCACCACCTCAAGCTATGGAAAATGTGTTACACATCTGTGCAGCAGCATGATGCTGCAAGAAACATGATACCATAGTAAACATATAGAACAGGTTATGAGCCTCCATGAAGGAACCTTGTATAGCATAAGTGACATAAAAACATACAATCCTAGTGCATAAGTTAGCAGAAAAATCATATAGATCATAACCAAGGGTGCACAGATGTGCATCCCGTGACAGGGCCTGTTGCTTGAGACTGAGTCAGAGCTTTTGTTAGTGTACAGTGCAAACATATGACCTCTTGAGGGACTGTTTAGCCTCGTATTTCTGTGATTCTGTCTTCTGGGAACCTACATAGGAAGTACAGTGTTTGTTTCTGTGGTGAATGAAAAAGGCAGGACTGGGAAGGAAACTTGCCTCCAATGAGGGAAGTTCTTAAAGCCCTCAGAGATCTATAAACTAGTGAAGGTGATTATCTTCCCAGACTTCCTACTAGAAAGTGTTTGTAGGACTGGGCCCTAAAGGAGGCAGAAATAATGCTAAGCATGTTAGCTTTAGTCTTGTATCATTATCCGTTAGAGGATTTTTTTTTTTTTTTTTTTTTAGCGGAGGGCCTTCAGCTAGGAAGCAATGGCCTGCACGCTGGAGTGGAACTCAGGCGACCTTGGTTCCATGTCTAGTTTTACCACTGCCCTGTTGGGTGACCCTGGGCAAGTCACTCTCTGTAAAACAAGCACAATGATGCTGATCGCCTTTGTGACATGCTTCTGAGATCTCCAGATGAAAAGCCCTCTATGAGAGTTGTTTATTGAAAGGTTCCTTTAACATCTCCTCAGGGTATTAGTTTGTGTGTTTTCAAATGGTTCTCTGTCATAACTGGGACAATGACTTAACAAGACTATAGCCCATCCACCTTCAGTCCACTGTACTTCCAGTTTTAGGTGCCAAAAGAAGCAGGAAAGAGCTTCCTTTGAAATATTGCATTTTGAAATGGATAAGGAGGGACTGGAATGTCCTCATCCAACTTCTATTACTTGGTCTTTTGTGAGCAATCCTTTTTGGAAACAGGCTGGGGAGTTATTGGAAAAAATAATACCAAAACTTAATGCTTTTTTATATGTTTCTTAGATTTAATATAAAATTAGTTATAAACAAACCGCAAACCCCAAGGTCTGGCTCCTCTGTGTGCATGGACTAGCTGATCTGATGTTTGGATGAATCTGGAAAACTATATTTAGTAACTCCTTTGAGGCCTGACAATGAGAAAACCTTTTATTATTACTATTGCATGATCTGGAAGCTATTATTCTAAGGAAATTTTAGAAGTTGATTGTGCATGACGTTGGCCATTTGTGATAGCTGCCTAAATGGCTATCTTCACATAAAACTGGTTGCATAGATTAGAGGAATTTTAGGCCCATGGCTATCAATTTTAAAAATTTGGTCATACACATCCATATTTTTTTACTCATTATGCACTGTAACAGGATTGCATTCACCATTCTGGTGCCTCCTATTGATCATCTTGGGGATCACAAGTCAAAAGAAGGAAAAGAGCTAATGAGAAGTGAAATTGAACTGTTTAACACTTTGAGCGGGGTGGGAGTACCTAGCTTTGTTGTGATTTTTAGCACCTGTTTATCTCTATTAACTATGTAATTGTTTTAGGAAGGAGCTCTGTTAAACATTCAACCCTACTTAATCCCTTCCCTAATCAAGGTGTCAGAACAAGGTGGGAAGGGGGAGAACAGATAGCAAGTATGAAAAAATGGGACAAGAGGTGGAGGGTGGCTATATAAGAAATACATATTGGGACTGTCCCTGTAAAATTGGGACATCTGGGCACCACAGATGGGGTGAGGGGAAAGGGAGAATGAAAACAAACCAAAAGTCATCAAGATCTTCCTTGTATATAATAAAGAAGTAAAAAGGAGCTAATACCCAATTTAGGAAAAAAAAAATCCCTGTAGGTCATTTTTAAAAGGTTTGTTTTGTAGTTTGTTGTCTTCTATCTAATGAATTAAAATAACAAACAGAAATGATACCACTGGAGAAAATGGTTGTTTTTACTTCCCTACCTGACATTTTCCAAACTAGACCCAGACATTTTGTTTTATTTATTCTGATATAAGTATTTCTTGCTATGTACTGTTGATCTTTTTTTATTTTTCTGAATGCTCTGTAATTATATTTGTGTTTTAATGAATGACAAGGACTGAATTATTGCTGTTACACAGAGGAGCTGTTCTGTCAAACAGAAAAAAGAAACACACTTTCTTTTCAAATGGTTTTAAGAATGTATTCTGACAAATAGTTTCTGATTCATACCTGTGCAACTGCTGTACAGCAATCATGCAAGTACGAGTCACCATCAGCCAATTATATTGTTGTTTTCTAATGCAACTTGCTTATACCAACGTGTATTAGTTCTTATTAAGTATGTAGGGAAAATGTAGACTATTAACAAACTGAGACAGAATGATATAAATACGGGCCTAATCCTGCTTGCCTTACTCGCACCAGTAAGTAAACAGGAGTGTTGGCCTAAGAGCCAGTAAAATTTGGCCCAAATATGATTTCCACCAAATAAAACCTGTGTCTATTCTGTACACTATTCCTTTACAGTATGAGCTCACTTTTCAATTTTTATTGGTATAAGTAACAAAAAGCAAAGATGAATGCTCCAAAACATGGAACACCTACCATTAGAAATCACATCTGCATTTCCACCCCAGTCAGTTGGCATTGCTATGTTGTAATCAAGAGATCAACACAGTAGATATGCCTTCCAGCCTTCAGACCTGCCAGTGTATGACGCAATCAGCTGGAGCGTCTGACAAAATTGAGGTTCTGGACCCACATCCTTGTCTTGTCTAGAGTCACTGACTCCTGTCACCACTTTTGGGACAGTGGCTATCTTCACAACGTAACTGTGTGGTTTCTGCCATTAGTAGAAGTTCTTCTTTGAGTGCTGCTTAGATACATTCAGTATTAGCCGTCTACGTCCCACAGCACACGATTGGCTGGAATTTCTTTTAGCCTTAGCCTGTCAGGACACGGCTGGCAGCCACCGCCCCCTGGCCGTATATATGGCCCCAGCCCTGGTCCTCCCCGGTTCCTTTTTTTCCACCCTCAGTGATGGTTATGGAACAGCCTGTTCTTTATACAAGGGCTTGTCTCTCTGCTCTGTTTTACATCTATTTTTCACTGGAAGATCTGTTTGCAGACTTTACCAGTGCTCCTACTGCATCCTTCCAACGGAAACCTGAATACAATGGACAACTCCCATGGGAGGTTATTAATGCCTGTGTGAGCTTCCCTGGGTGGATTATGCTCTATTTGCGGGTCTTTTAAATGAAGAACTCGGGAAGACAGGGAGCAAAGGCTGCATAACCTGCCCAGGAATGGGCCCCGCAGCTGATGCCAGGTACATCTGCCGCACCCAAAGATTCACTGGCTCCACTTCCTGGACGGGCACCGAAACTGTCTTGGTGCTGATCTCCGCCTATGAATAAAAGCCGTGACTGGCCTCTAACTTGGCACCTGTGTGCTCAGTCAGCACCAGAGCCCTCTCAGTGGCACTCTCTGGCTATGAATGGAAGCTGTGATAGGCTTCTAACCTGGCACCGTGTGCTCGGTCAGCACTGGAGTTCTCTCGGCACCGGTCTCCGACTATGACTACAGCCATGATCAGCCTCTAACCCTGCACCATGTGCTCAGTTGGCACCGGAGCCCTCTTGGCACAGCTCTCCAGCTATGAATAAAAGCCACAATCGGCCTCTAACTCGGCACGGTGGGCTCAGTGGGCACCAGAGCCCCGTCGGCACCGCTCTTCGGCTATGAATGAAAGCTGCGATTGGCCTCCAATTTGGCAAAGTGCTCGGTCATCAACAGAGCCCTCTTGGTGCCGCTCTCCAGCTATGAATAAAGCCATGGCCGGCCCCTAACTTGGCACCAAGTGCTCGGTTGGTACCGGAGCCCTCTCGGTGCCGCTCTCTAGCTATGAATAAAAGCCATGATCGGCATCATAGTTGGCAAAGAAAGGGCTGGAGCATCTGAGCTCCATGCTTTGGCAGCAGTTCCACTTTCCAATCAGAACCAAGGCTCTCTCAACACTGCTCCCCAACAGCGCTCAGGTAGGTGTGCTCAGGGCCAACTCCAGCACTGAAGTGCTGGTGCCATGTCTGGCCCTCCCCCCGGGGTGAGCGCTTGGAGCCTATCATGGTGCCACCCACACTGGAGGCCTTTGAACTGGCAGAAGCCCTTTGGCTCCTGAATATGCTGCAGGCTGCTGAAACAAATGGTAAGTCCGTCTTCCTTCCTCCACTTTACCCAGCCCCAGAGGAAGCTGATCACTACTTAGGCCTGCGCCACTGCGAAACTGTGGGCTCCAACCCCTACGGCACTGACACCCTTGCCTCAACACTGCAAGAGAACTGAGAGTGCATTCCTCAGGCCCGGCCCCTTACTGAAGGGTCCACAGCACTGGGTTCTTCCTGGCACTGCACTTGAAACTGGCTACCTCCTGCTGAGGCCCTGGAAGTGGAATCCCTACTTGGTGCCATGGCCCCAGTGAGGGCACCCCAGTACTGGGGTTGTCCCTTCTCCCGACTACAGCCACAAACAGGGGCCAGGGTCTTACAGAGATGACCTTACAACACTTGAACCCCTTCACCAGGTCACCACCTACCTGGGTCAAGGTCATACCCTCAGGTTCAAACCTCTCCAGTCACCATTATGATTCTCCAGCTGGGACATGCTGGCCTGAGCCACCCTGATTCACCCCAGGTCCTCTAGGAGTCCCAGAAGGTTGGACCTCCTGGGTAGAGAAAGATTCCCTAGACCTGGGGGATGCTATGAAGAGTTTCAGCAGCTTCCTCTCACAAGAACAGTTGGAGGTTTTGAATGCCTTCATCAAAGAAGGTGCCTTGGCCTCTCACCATGCCTTGACAGTGGCATTCAATGCCTTGAACATGACCAGCTGTGGCATTGCTATAGCTGTGGTTCTGCGCCAAGCAGCCTGGTTCCAGGATTTTGACCTCTTCCAGGACTTACAGTAGTCCATATTAGACTTTCTTTTAAAGGGACAGCCTCTGTTTACCTGCCCACTGACTCCCTGATCCATGGCGACTGTGCCCATAGGTCGGCTCTCAGAGCTTACTCCCCAGGTGCCTCAACATTCCCAGTCTACCGCAACCCCTTTAACGCATGGGGGAGGGGTCCATGTTGTATCCCCCACACATACACACAACCGAAATGGCTATCTTTTAGGAGCCTTTGGACTGCAGAGGTGATCAACTCCAACGGGGTTGCTTCTCCCTCCATCAAACCTTTGTACATCAGAGTGGTGCCCTAAACGCTTTTGCTAAACGCCTCCTCACAATCAGCCTCAGGATACCTCTTCCTCCTCTCCTTTAATGATGTGCCTCCCTCTTCCTTTGCCATACCCTTCGGGTCAAGTAAGGGCCTGACCACCGGAGAATTCTCCTCACATGCACTTGGTTCCAGTTGCATATGCCCTTGGAGCCTTGGTGGGAATCCGGAGGTCATAGAGGTATGAGAAGCGGGCATATGATGCCCCCACCGAAAAAAAACCAATATAGCCCTCTGGCACAAGGGCAGGATGCCTACACCTCTGCCAACTCCTTCCCAGTTGGGCACACTGAAGAGGATACGCTCCCGTGTCACTATCCCAAGAGCATTCCTTATCCATGTCAGCCTGCAATGGATTGGGGGGAAACTATTGTGGGAGGATGCACCCCGCCCCCAAGGAGATGGGTAAGAGGGCAAGCACATACCCCTTTGTCCTCTATCTTCTCCTGCCTCACCTCCCCAGGCAGTGCCCCCTTTAATATCGGGGCAATGCTCTTCAGACTCGTATTGGGCTTTTGCCTGAGGGATCCTCGAATCTCACCATAAGGGTTTTTGCCTTTTCAGCTCCCACCCCTCCTCCACAAGGACCTTCACCATATTACACTGGTCCTTCTTTCCATGGACAGACCTCAGTTTAGCCCTCAACTGGAACTTCCTCTGCTCTGGTGCCTCCCTCTAGTCAGGCAAGAGTTGTTTTCCCCTGAAAACCCTAGACAGCCATCTAGGAACTGCCTTGATCTTTCTGTTGCACCCTTCTCCACCCCAGAATTGCAATTAAGGGAGATAGTAGAGGATAGAACTCCTAACCACCATCGGTATTCATACACGTGAGTGAGCCATTTGAGGACCTTTGATCTTCCACTCAGCGTAGTTCCTCTGCAGAACTCTGGCCCAGGGAAACTTACAGACCCTTAATAGGCTGGAGCGCCTGACTCCTTATGGGTGACTTTCGTAATGTCCCCTCTTGCCCTCTGTGTTCCTTAAAGGACACAACAGTTCTTCCTTGTTTTCCCTAAGTAGGGTTCACCTTATGCTCCCTCTTCCCTCCTCCCACCCGGGACCTGCCCAAAACTTAACCCTTACAATGCACGGGGTGGCGCAACAATAACACTCCTTCCCCTCGGAGCAGGCGTTATAGACCAAGTCCGACTTTTGTCTTGCCTAAGGCATCATCTTCTCTTCTCATCAGGATCTACGCAAGCTCCCTCGTAGTTGGCCCGTTGTTGCTCAGACCCAGCACCTGCACCTGCCACTAGAGATGAGTCATCCAGCTATGTTATGAAGGTTGACTGCCTCTCCACAGAAGTGAGAGGTGAGAATACCTTCTGAGTCACGTGCCCCCCTCCAAACACTCTGATTCTGGAGCTTGCAGGCATGACTCTCAAGGTGGACCTGACCCATCTACAGAGATGGCCGGATACCCCTTCCCTCAATTCAGGCCACCTCTCCCTACGCAAGTCCGTGTACCGGGAGAGTAGAGTACAGGGGCAGGGACAGAAATGCGCACCTAGCTTTGAAGTTGCATAAGCCTCCTCCCCAGAACCCTGCTATGGTTTCACATCACCCCTGCCTCGGGTCATTTTCCCCCCTTTGGCTGGCGACAACCTAACATGGGGAATTCAATCACTCTTCTCCCAGTTTCTCTCCTGATACTAGGATGGCTGTAACTTAGGGTTCCCTTTTGTTACTATTATGACCTGCTCAAGGATTACCTCTAAAGAAGGGCCCTTCTGAGATGTCCACTTCTCTTTATGATGATCTCCCTGAAGGAGTGTCTCTGACACTTTTGGGCCCCAGAGATGGATCTGCCAAGCATCTAGGCCTTATTCTGGGGCCCTCCTTCCAAGCCCTCCATTTTCATGCATCAACAGATGGAGGAGCAGGGATCCCCACCCACCCACTCCTTCCTCGTTATCCTTCTTTCTGCGTTAGCTTCCATATGGAGCTGGGACGCCTCAATTTAGGGTGTCCCTTATCAATCCTACCTATGGCATCTCCTGCCAGTACACCAATGGAGAAAGGCCTCTTGCCTATTCCCCGTTTGGCCAAGGGGCAATGTGTTCCCTGCCCCAGTCTTGGTTAGTAACTTAACCCAATTGACCTTCGCCTTTTGGGGTTGAGGTGGCAAGGGTGGCAATTATTCCACCCTTGTCCTTTGCCTGCAGCTGTGGGAGTTTGTTGCCCTGGATCACAACTGCCTTTCTCAGGAGTCGATTCTTCTAGGAAGGGGCAGCCCTCCTACGCTAGACGGTCTTGCTAATGACAAGGATGTTCTTTGCTATTATGATATAGCAAATTCCCCGACAATGAACTGGGGACTGCCCCTGTTGGAGTTATAGTCTCCTGACAGAGTGGCAAATGACCCCTCGGCACTCTCATGCATGCCTTCTCTCGAAGATTTTGCACTTGGTGGCGTGTCCGTGGGCATTCGCATGGCGGCCCACTGCTTCTTCACCCAGTTTTGGGTGCTGTGCTGTTTGTGGGTAGCCATGCTGATGGCAGATAAGTTTCTAACTCCACCCACCTTCCACAGTACAGCTAGCAGTCACCTAATACTGAATGTATCTGAGCAGCACTCAAAGAACGGTGGGTTGCTTACCAGTAACCGTCCTTCTTTGAGATGGGCTGCTCGGATTCATTCAGACCTCTCCTGCCATCCCCGCTCCTCAGAGTTAGTGATTAATGGGAACTGGGGAGGAGCAGGGCTGGGGCCATATATATTGCCAGGGGGCGGTGGCTGCCAGCTCTGTCCTGACAGGCTAAGGCTAGAAGGTTCCAGCCAATCGTGCACTGTGGCACGTAGACACCTAATACTGAATGAATCCAAGCAGCCCATCTCGAAAAAGGATGGTTACTGGTAAGTAACCCATCATTTCTTATCAACATAACAGCTGCCTTTTCTCTCCATACAGATTGCTCTCCAGTGTGGGGCTAGATGGAAACTGCTTTCAACTGGTGTCAAACACACGGCTTTCCATGAGCAGGGGCCAGATGTACAAAAATATATTTATTTTCAGCACAGCTGTGCACACGCTGCCTGCTAAAAGCCTGACTTCCCCTGCTTTTCACAATGAAGTACACACACACTAACTTCGCTTTATAAATAAAACAAGTTGCACAAATGTAGTTAAGTTGTTTGCTCTAGCTGAAAGAGAATCTGGGTGGAGGGTGTGGAAGCAGAGCAGCCAAATATTTTTACTGGCCATCAGACCTGCCTGAGACTTTATAGTAACAACAAAAGGATTCATTTAGACTCTTTGTTGGACTCATCAAAATGCTTGCCTTTCCATAAGCCACTCCCTCTTCCTCTTTGTGCCTCTCTCTCCAATATTAACTGCTGCACAAGTCTCCTATGCACTATCAAAAAAGAAAAGTACTGTGGGTGGGAAATGTTGCTGAAGTCAGATTTTCCTTTGTAACCCTTCTGGCAGGGCAGGCTGGCAGAACAAGGGCCGGGTTCTATATCTAGGGGTTTCCCAATGACGCAGCACCACCAACTGGCTCGAGCCCCCACCCAGATCTCTGGGAATCCTGCACTCTTCCCTGGGCACCCCAAAGAGTAAGGCTTCCACACTCACGCAAGCACGAGTCTCAATGTAGTAAATGGAGCTTTTAATAGCAGTAAGACAAAAAGCAAAAGGCCAAATAACAAAGATCAGCACTAATCTAGGAAACTTAGTATAGAGCGAAGTTCCTAATAACCCACACTGCATAACAGAACATACAAACTTAATGGCAAAACTGGCACTGATCTGGAGAGTCATTGCTAACTAGGCTCCCAACCAACCCTAAGGTATGTAGGGAGTGTCTTTTACACCAGCTGTCCACTGATGTCATCTACTGGTCACTCACTCCATCCTCTAGAACTGGTTCCTTGGCTCTGCCTGCTGTACACTGGCACAACCCTCTGGTCACTCATGTTGCCCAGCTTGCTGCTTTCAGCATTCACTAGCTTTGCCCTCAATACTTCTTTTCAGCTTAGAAAGAAGAAATTCTCCCTAACATAGTGATTATCAGCTCTGTTAGTCTTTAGCAGCTAGCTAATTCAGCTACTTCCATAACAACCAAAAGAAGCAAAGGAAGATAGGCAAATATTGCCTCAAGCATTGAAACAATACATATCAGCCACTTCTGCATAAGTAGGTAGGTGGGTTGGTTGGTTGGTTTTTTCCCCCCACTAAACAATGCAGGAGCCTTTCTTACAAATCTTTTTCTAAGTAAGGGTGGCTTCTATCCTTTAACTAACCCAGACAGATTTGAAACAGAGAGTAACAGTTTACACAAGGACAGTATTTCTTATTTCCCTTTAGTAGAATTACAGATATTGATAGATTTGTGAGAAAAGTAACCCCAAATACTATTACCCAGTATGCTTTGCCCCAGTGCATCCAGTATGCTAATCAGCTAATTGTGCTCTTTGTATCCATACTGATACAGAACCCATGCAGATTAGTTGCTCCCCCCTCAGCAGCTGTTAGGCACAGCTCCCAAGCCTGCCTTACACCTTGATCAATTTGTACTTTGTTCTGTGTGTGTGTAGAAGGGGCTAGTAAAGGGAAACTGGGTTCATGGGAACCCTTTCTCTATCAAACAACTTTGGTTCCCAAACTAATAAGCAATACTGGTATAGTATACCATTACAATTTTATCTACTCTGTGGTGTTTTGCTGTTTTTAACTATGTGGGCATCATTAAAGCCCCAGAATGTTTTAAAGTGTAGACCAGTCATAATTTTCTTCTTACATACAAAGGCTAACTGGCACATTTAAACAAAACCAAGAAAGGAGCTCTTCAATTTGCTAGTCAGAGAGTGTGAAGGAATTCTTAAACAGAAGGGGCTATATGCATTGACGGACAAGGGATGCTGATAACATTCAGCTGTGATCCCAAGCATTTTCCTGGAGTGTTTGCAAAATCTGATATGCTGCATGTGCAACAAGGGTGCTATGCGATAGTGGGTGCGCAAAAGAGTGCTCTCAAAAAGAAATAATCACTTTCAGCAACAAATCACACTTTGGTTCATTCTAGCCTCATTGCTCCAAAACTGCACACCTAGTCTCATATTTTCAAACGTGCCCCCTGGCTTTGGGTGTCTCCCTTTTTGGGTGCCCACTTTTAGATACCCAAGACCTAGTTTTAAGGGCTGCTGAGTACCTAAAACACCCACTGGTGATGCTTTTCTGGCATTGTAGTGATTCAGCACCTCTAAAAAAAATCAGGCCTTGGCAAATTGAGGACCCAGAAATAGAGCATGTAAACATCTAAGTGTAGAGGCTGTTTTTGAACGTTTGTCCCCAATAGGGTAAAATTCTGAAATCCTAACTCACTTTCTACTCCACCCTTAAATGCTTTAAAAATGTAGCTCCATATGGCTAACTCTAGAATACTTTTTTTTCCAAATCAGTGTTTTCACACAGACATGTACTGACATAACAAAAGGTGTGCATTAAAACCAATTTAGTTATTCCGGTGCAAGTTGGCTGCAATGAGCGTGTTGCAGAGGCTGCATGAGAGGATTACCAGTAAGTCTTGCCTCTTTTTATTTGGTGCTGAATAAATTGACTCTTGTTATAGGATGACTGTGATGTATGTCGGTGTCACTGAGAGTGAAGAATTTGCGCATGGGTCAAGCTGCTAAGCAAACTTCATTCTCAAGGCTTATGTTCTGGACAGACAAAAATTTGGAAATCAAGTTGCCAACTGCACGCCAGGTCCGCATAAAACTGTAGTCATTCCTTTTCCGTCCAACTTACCGAGATAACTGTGGCAACCAAATCCTTCTCTGAAATCCCCCTTCCCTCCAGGGGCGTCACTGGGTGGGAGAGGGACCTGGAGCACGGGCCCAGGCCCCACCCCCAGCCTGCAGGCCCCAACCCCTGGCCAGGGACAGGGACAGGTGCCGCCGTGCCACCGCGGGCGACCAGGCCCTGCATCCCCAGTGGCAGCCAGGCCCTGGATCCCCGGCTGGGGATGGGGCCGCTGTGGCTGCCAGTGGCCAGGCCCTGGATCCCTGGCCGGGGCTGGGGCCACCGCGGCTGTGGGCGGCTGGGCCCCAGATCTCCAGCCCGATTGGGCCGGAGATCTGGGGCACTGGCTTTGGGGTTCGGGGCATGTTCCCCCGAGTGCCCAGCGCCAGCAACGCCCCTGCTTCCCTCCTAACTTCACTCCCTCCACCACGTTGGCTCCCTTCTCAGCCACACTGAGTGCTGCTTTTTCCTTCTCTTCTCACAGTCCCCTTCCTGCTCTACACATAGAACTGCACTCTCCCTACTTTATCTCCAGATCCCCTCATTTTCACTAGGGGAAAAGGCCAAGAAAAATATTGCAACAAAGCTACAAGATATATTATTTTTAACCAGGAGAGGAAATTATTTCTTTCCCTCCTAAGCCCCTGGATTTGCCAGCAGTGAGAACTTCTTCATAGCTCTATGTCACGGTGTGCACATCTGTGCACCCTGGATTATGAGCTACATGATTTTCCTGTTCCCTTACACTCTGGAATTGTATGATTTGTTGCCAGTTACACTGTGCAATGTGTCTTTATGGGTGCTAATAACCTATTCTACATGATTTCTATGACGATATGTTTCCCACAACTTCACACGTGAACAAACATGTAATATGCTTTCTTCTTTGAGTGCTGCTCAGGTGCATTCAGAAATAGGTCTCTCTGTGCTGAAATGCCGGATTAGTCAGAACTTTTTGCCCTAGCCTGTCAGAATAGGGCAGGCAGCTACCGCCCCCCACGCCACGCCGTGGCTATATATGTGGCTGCTGCCGGACCCCTCTCCAGTTTCATCTCTTCCACCTTCCTGTCAGTTGTGGAACTGCCTGCTCCTTGCACTTTGCAAGCAGCCTGTCCTTTGTTCGATTTATGAGTTTTTCACCTGACTAGGAGCACCTGTTTGTGGACTTAGTTCCATTGAAGACAGTCTCCCCTCTCAGGCTCGAACACTGCGTTACACTGCCATCTGCCATGCTGGGGTTCAAACCCTGTGTCGAATGCAGCAAGGCCTTCCCGCAGGATGATCCCCACAAGAAGTGTCTCCGGTGCCTGGGCAAAAGCCACTTGGTCACTGCATGCTTCATCTGTCTGTCCTTCAAGCCAAGGACAAGGAGCAAAGGCACTGTGCCCTGGCCTCCGAGCAGGCTCGGCACACCCCTCCCAAGGCTTTGGGACCTCCTGCAGCACCACGTGCCAGTTCGGCACCGGAACCCGCCCGGCACCGCACTGAAGGGCTGCAGGACAAGCTCAGTACCGACCTCAGTACCACGGCACCAATATAGCCCGGCGTCTCTGAGATGGGGCTCTTTCCAGGACCGGTCAGGCTCGACCCCAGTACCACAGCACCAACACAGCCCCGTGCCTTCGACACGGGGCTCTCCCTGGGGCTGGTCAGGGTCGGTGTCGATCCCAATGACCCCAGACGCAGTGGAGGCTGCCAGGGTGCTCCTCCTGCTGCCTACACCTCCCTTGCCAGCACCGGTTAGAAGGGGCAAGCCTGCCTTCATGTTGAAGGCCTGGGCCCAACATAAGTGGCACTGCTCTCCTTCCCCGCCACAGGCCCTGGGCTCCGAAGCTACAGAGCCCATCACTCCCTTGGATCCTGGTACCATGGAGCCATCCGCATGGCAGCATATCACTCTGCCATCTCTGGTACCACCTCGTGGGTCCTGAGATGCTTCCTCCTGTTCCAGCCCAGGGGAAGGGGCTTCAGAGTGCTCTAAATAGCCTCGGTGATGAGTCTCGGCACTGTCGCCCTTCCAGTACCACCTGCAAGAATGGTTACCGCACAAGGCCTCTGTGACCATGCCAATACCACCCCCGGCACCAGAGAGAGCCTTAAACCCGGTACTGGCTTCCTACATGGGCAACTTGTTGGCGCATTTTGATCTCCTGCGCCGTGTCTCAGCCCACATGGGTATGGAGGTCCAATCCTCTGAAGTACCTTCCGATGCTTTATTCATTCTGTTGTTCTCCCCAGCGGAACCAGTCATTGGTTTCCTTCACCCGAGTGTTTGGGATCTGGCCTCCTCCCGCTGGTAAAACCCAGGTTCCATCTCCCCGGTCTCAGATACGGTGGGTCTCAAGTACAGTGTCCCAGGGTCAGAGTTTCCCTTACTCACCCACCACCCAGTCCTATCTCGCGCGGTGGTGGAAGTGGCCTTAGGGCCGGGACAGACCTCCTGTGGTCCCCTCCCAACATCAAGGGACACAAGGGAGTTGGATCTACTGGGTAGGAAGGTATACTCCTCCTTGGCCTTCCAATTGTGGGTCATGAATAACCAGGCCATAACCAGCAGGTACATGTTGGATGTGTGGGAGGCATTAAACAGATTTAGACATTTACTCCCACCGGAGGCCAAGGAAGAGTATGATGCCTTCTTGGAGGAGGGTAAAATAGCCTCCCAGGACTGCCTCTTGTCATCATGGGATGTGGCAGATACAGCGGCCTGCACTATGACTTCTGCAGTAACCCTGTGCCACATGGTCTGGCTACGGGAGGCCAGAGTGCCCCCAGCCTCTCAAGAGGTGGCCCTCAATCTCCCCTTTGGGGGCGACGCCCTCTTTCCCCCAGAAACCTTGGCCACCTGGGGTACCTGGGGGGAGCTAAAATACCTTGGCCTTCTCCCGAAGGGGCTTCTCCCACACCCTCCAGCCCCAAAGGGACCATGGCAACCTGCCCCCAACCCTTTCCTTAGTAGCTACTAGTGAGGATTCAATCCCCACCACCACAACTTCAGTTCAAAACTCACTTAGGGGACCATCCCAGGAAGATCCCTCCCCATTCAGTTCCAGGGCGAGATTCCGTTTGGTTATTCAGCAGCTTTGATGATAATCACAGCTTCTCTGTCAACCATTCAAACCTTGCCATGGAGTGCAGTGTCTTGAGAAATTGAGGCCTGAATGAAAGGCGGCTGTCTGATCTACCTGCCATCAAATAGCTAGCCAATTAGCAGCCTCCTGCTTTATGGGCCCCAAAGGGTGCAACCTGTGAGCAGACCTCCCTCTTTAAGTGTGGGCAGATGACTCATAGGTTAAGTAGCCTCTCCTCCTCCTCCGAGTAGGATGAAGGTTCCACCCCTGCCTATGTTCCCGCTGCTGACCCTAACATGCCCGCTGAAGGGGCTTGACCCTCTAAGCATCCTTTAGAGACTGGTTTTTACTCCTAGGGCTCTATCGTGCCCCCCACATAATGCCCCCCTTGGGCGGCACCTCCTCACCCTTCAGGACCCTCAAAGGTTCACTATACACACTCCAATCATCAGAGCTTGCTACCCCTGTCGATCCCCGTTTCAAACCAGACGGGCCTTTCCACTTACTGCTTCCATCCCCACACCGGGGAGCATCACTTCCAGAAGCTTCCCCCTGCAGAAGGCCCCCTGTCCTACTCTCCAATTGGATGGTTGAAGAGCCCTTGTTGTTGCTTGTTTCCCTCTCATAGAGGGCCTCCGCCCCATCCCTCTGCCCCGAAAGGCGAGGGGCGGAAGGAACCTTCCCTTCTCTTTCATATGCCACCCTGACCAATGATTATCAAATGTAATTACCTGTGCCTAACATAGCTCGCACCTGATCGTCCTCATCAACGCCTTAAGGTATATGCCTCTAACCTAGGATACTGCACCCCTTTTGACCCCATAGACCAGACATATTGCTCCCACCTGTCAAGTACCGAACTCACAGGCTGGAGCCTGGCCAGCAATCCAGGCCCTTGATAACTTGCTCACAGTCTTCATACCAGAGGTAAAGCCCTACCGCTCGCTACTACCAGCTGATTCACAGCCTGGCGAACAACTTGGTGAGGGATCTCACCAATTAGACCCCAGCCCCACCTTCTGCCTACCTTCCCCGCACAAAGCCAGGTATCTCCTTTCCTTTGATGAAGTGGACGGGTGTCACCTCTATTGGGCCACAGCCTTCAGTGGAGATGACATAATAATGCCGATGTTTTCTTCCACCTCTTTACCACTCTCCCAGAGATGAAGACACTTGTTCCTCTGCCTTTCCCCATCAAACTCGCAGTCGATGCTACTGGCAAAGCCCACTGAGTAGCCAAAAGGTCTTTACCCTCACAGTAAGGGGTCCAAGACCTGGGCTGGGTACCCTGAGTCAGGCGGGTTACAAGTCTGACCTCAGTCATCAACCCCCTTCCACAGTTTATCCAGCGGGGCCCCCTTTGTAGCTTCCTCCCTAGGATGGTCATAACACCGGGGTCACCCAGTCTAGTTCTGGGACAATCCCGCTAGGATATCTCGCAGGTGCATCTCCCTCTCCTCATCACACTCCGAGGTTTTTCTAGCCACTGCAGTCACAATTGGGCATTATGCTCAGGCCTAATCGACCACTCGGGGTCTTTCTCATTGACAGAGCTCTTATTACAGCAGCCGACATCCCAGCCATCAACTGGGAATTCGGCAGGTAGCCGTTCCCGACGGAACCCACTCGCAGGATAAGTTCTGATAGGAATAGCACATTCGTAGAAGGCTCTTCAGATAAACTGGAAGTGTCTTAAAGGAGGCTGCGGGATGTGCACCTTCTGGGTGGTGAACCCTTTCCGCTCCCTCAGTAGATGCTGTTCCTTCCCCCCCATATGTCCTGGTTGCCCTTAGGGGCCCTTCCTTCGGGTGCCCCAATCCTAACATGTTCCTCTCTGTGTCGCCAAGTTTAAAACGGGGTCCACACTGGTTGGATCCTTCCCGGTGCCACGAAGTCATGTAGGCCAATGTGAGCCTAGTCCTGTAGGCCACAGGATTCGAGACTCGGGACTACCTTACTTATGAGCCCCTCCCCTGGGCATCACTGATTGCAATCAGCTCCTTGCTGCCTATACTTCATCAGCCGATTGTCAGCCAAAAAAAAGGAAAAAACAAGGGAAATATGATAATACCACTTCCTTGTGTTGACACAATGTTATCGATACATGCAGTCCTATTCAATGGGGACTGCCACAGTGCCATCAATAGGCTCTCGTAGGCCTAGGATATACTCATCAGGCTCACGGGAAGTTCTTCTCCAGGCCTGCCCTGTATGGGGCCATCCAATGGCCAGACGCCTGCTGTAGTAACCCTTGGGGAGGAAGGGGTTAACACTCTGGTCAGTGAGTCCCAGGACAGCCAATAGGAATGAAGTGCAGGTTTTTGAATTGGAGCAGCAGCCTTGCCTGTTCCTGTTTGGATGCAGCAGAGTTCCTGGGAAGAACAGGAGGAGGCCAGAGGGGCCTGAGGAAGAATCCAGCAACACCCTTACCAAAGATAAGTTAAGTTTGTTACTGACCAGGCGTGGGTAGAACAGGGAATGTGTACTTAGATGCGGTCAGGGTATTTTCTTTGTTTTTGGCTTGTTTTTGGCTTTCTCTGTGCTGAGCACATGTACCCCCTCCCACTGTCATGTAACTACCTAAGTTAATTCCCAGAGAAGCAACTCTCTGTGTTTATCTGTTCTTTTTAATTAAAGATTTTACCTTTTAAGTAAGGTCTGGTTCTGTGTCCTGGAAGGGCAAAAGGGTTGTGTGCACGTGCCTCAAACTGCACAGGCAGCTACTAAAAGGGATTCTGTTCCAGTTTCAGCTAATATTCCAGCTGTGGTTCAGTCTCTCTCTGGAGAGAGGAATAAAAGTGATTGAGGATACTTCACAGGAAGGAATTTCCAAGTGTGCCTTCCTGGGTTTCAAGAGGTTTTTTGCATTTGGGTGGTGGCAGCGATACAACTCCAAGGCCAGGAATTGGAGGCCTTGGAGAGTTTTAAGAGCAGGCTTTAAGGCCAGTGGCTTTTCAGGCCTGTTGCAGGCCCCCACCTTCTGCACTCAGAGTACCAGAGTGGGGAAACAGCCTTGACACCTGCCTTTCCCCATGGTGACCCAGTGCTTCATTTGTAGTGTGCTCTCCGAGGTCATCAGCTGCCACCTCTGACCATTCGTCCTTCCTCCCTCAATTTAGGACGAAGTAGCCCTCCTAGTCCCTACCCTACCTGATGGTAGCACACTTCTTCTATGGGACGTCAAATGCCCCAGATTTCCATAACTATTGGCCTTATGGCACGGAAGTGTCCCATACTGCCGGACTGAGGGAAACACGGTCTACCTTCCTTCCCCAGTTGGGGCAGTGTCGGTATCCACTAATGCCAGCCTGACAACCCTACTGCCTCCTGAATTCCCTTATAGGAGGTACGTTAACACGTGTTACTGCCAGAATTCTAATCTTCTGATTTTATCCCACCTCTGCCAATATGCCTTTAGGGAGAGCGGTTAGAGTTGCATTCTTCAACTTTAAGCATGATGCATTCATATCTCATTTATGTGTAAGGTGGCTTCAGGCCCTCCTGCTTAAGCGCCACAATAAGCGCTCGGACAAACTGGGCCTACTTTCTCCACTGGGTTAAGTCTTGCAATCCCTGCTTATCCTTGCCGGGATGATGGTCCTTGGGTCGATCTCCTAGACACCACTCATTGGACAAATACCCATGTTGGAGTTATGCCGTGCTGAAGGCGGAAGAGCCAACTCCTCCCACCATCCAACAGCATGGCTAGTAGTCACCTATTTCTGAATGTACCCAAGCAGCATTCAAAGAAGAACAGTGGGTTACTTCTTGGAGGTGGGCTGCTCGGATTCATTCAGAGCCCTCCCCCTATCCCTGCTTTTGGAGTTGGTGACTCTTAGGAACTGGTGAGGGGTCAGGCGGCGGCCACATATATAGCCATGGGGTGGCGTGAGGACAGTGGCCTCCTGCCCTCTTCTGACAGGCTAGGGCAAAAAGTTCCGACCAATCCGGTGCTCCGGCATGGAGATACCTATTTCTGAATGAATCCAAGCAGCCCATCTCGAAGAAGGGCGGTTACTGGTCAGTAACCCCATTCCATGGCTCAGGGATGGGGGAACAGACAGAGGTCCCTCCCAGCAGCAGTGAGCAAACAGCTAACTGAAAGAGACAAAGGTATGGTAATGGAAGTGTCTGTGAAGAGACAAAGGGATCACGTTGGCCCAGAAAGGGAGGGATGGAGCAGGGACACATCCAGAGATACCTGGAAGATTCAGGGGCTTTTGAGCTGTGACTCTCCATCTTGAAACAACTTTTGGCAAGATCTGGGCCTTGCCTGGCCTCAGGCGGGGACTGGCTGTGCAAACATCTAACACCCAAACACCTTGAGCATAAACTTGTTTGGACTATGAGGTTAGTTTAAGTAAAAGTATTAGGTTATCATGCGTAGTCTACCTTTTATTTTCTTGTGGTTTCTCCTGACTCACTTATACTGTGATTCTGCCATGATTGGCCATATTCTCACTTAGAATTCTAATCTGATCAATAAACTAGTAGTTGTTTTACCTAAACCTGTGTAATCTTTAGAGGGTGTGAGTGAAGGAGGCTGGGCACAATCCATTTCTTTGTTAAAAGGATGGACTTGAGTGTGGGGCGATTGGGAGTGGTTCCCAATCTCTGTCGACAGTGCCTTCTGGTGTAGTAACTGGGACCAAGAGTGCATGCTGGGAGACCATCCTGTGAATAGCCAGAGGGCATACACCCACTGCCTGGGACCGATTTGCACGTGAGAGGCTGGAGTGGACTGACTCAGGAGTGAGTGGTCACTTTGCAAAGTGGGGCAAATTGGAATTCAGGAGTGGGAATTGGGAGGTCACACCGGACCTGATCTGGGGAGCAGTCTGTCAACTCTACCAAGGACTCTCATTGGTTGCCAGAAGCATGATATGATAAAGAGTCCAATCAAATTAAAGTTCTTTCATTCGTGGTTGATTTTGGAACTCTATTGGATTGTTTGCTAGGACTAATCTGGTGTGAATGTCATAAAGGTTATGCTGGAGGGCTCCAAACCAGACCCCTCTCTTCTGATGTCAGAAACCACCTTCCTCTAATAAATGTATGGACTATAATCTAGTCCCCCCAACAGCTGAATTACACAGTTCTTATCAATAGAAGTTCAGAAGAAATGGATACACTGTGAACATTTCAAATTGACTCTCTTATTGCAACAAATGCATATACTTGCTTTACTCCTAACCATGAAATAGTCACCCATTTATTTTTGTGTAAAGTAAATGAGAAGTTTACTTATATTTGCATAGGATCATCATACAATGCTCCCCAAACCTAAAAATACATGTTTTTGCTCTCTGAAGTCAAGTGATCCTGTGAAGTTCTAGATACCCTTCAGTGCCATTGAAATCAGTGAGATGAGAGGTTGCACAGGATGTCATGGGGTTAAGTCATAAAATATTAATGGCAGAATTGGTTTTCAAGGAATTAAAAATAATATAACTCAAACCTTCCTAATGTTTTCATTTCATTTTCATGCCTTGTGCTACTCTCTAGTCCACTGATGGTGTCATGCAGCAAAGGCAAAATAAATCAGTCAATTTTAAAAGGGATAGCTGTGTTAGTCTAGTCCAGTGAAAAAACAACAAGGAGTTGTGTGGCACTTTAAGACTAAACAAATCAGAAATGCAGTGAGATAGCTGAGCAGACTCACTCCAAACTCACTAATACAAATAACTAAATAAAATATAAACAAAAATGCCTGTGATTTCCTCTGAGCTGACAGTCAATTTTTAGTCACACAGATGAGAAACCAGTACATCCTGGCATTTCAACTAACATGCCCCATCTTAGGAGTTAGCAGCCACAGGTAAACAGAAGTGTTAATAAATATGGCTAAGGGCTCTGCTGAATCCCTCCTCCCCCAGACTAGCTGCTGGTTAACATCAAAGTTTGTCAACCGGTGAGTGAGAGTGATTCCTGGAATCAAGTCATCCCAATTAAGTCATTTTTCAGAATGTTCTTTTGCACCCATTTTTCTGAATGTATGTTATATTTCTTCTATCAGCCTTAGGGCTGTTATGGTTTGGAGACAAAAAGAAGCTATTACATTTTTTTGGACACTAGCCATGGCTCAGCTGGAGATGAATACACAGGATGTTTCCTCCCACTGAATGTCAATAATGTAATTGGCTGTCTCTATGCCATTCTGAGGCTGGTGACATACGACTCACACATGCATAGTGCTCACACCCTGGATTCCTTAACATATAATTATGTCTCCTTGGGGAGTGAGGCTTTAGGCTTTCCAATAACAACTGCCATAACTCATAAAAGCTGACGTAGGAAGGCTCTCAGTAAAGAAGAAACCCTTCTCCACCTGGCCCATTCGGGCATTGTGGAAGCACTGAGCAAAGAAAATTGAACAAGGCAGTGATTACTGATGCGATTTTTGTAACCAGGCTTCCTGTCAGGATGCTGAAGCAGCTCCCTGGGATTTTCTGACCAGAAGTCTCTCATCCCACCATGTAGTTTGACAAGTTACATTTTGCATAACCTTTCCCTTCACAACCATTATTAATCTCTGTGCTGTACTGGGATACACAGGTTATGTTGCAACTTGATTCTTTATTTTTATAAACACTTTAAGGATGGAACTTTCAAAAGCTCTGCAGTGACTTATGAGCATAAATTAATGCCATGCAATGAGACTTGTGCTCTTAAGTCACTTGGACTATTTTGACAAGTCCACCCTATGCTTACAAAACTGGTTATGTATACTAGTGGCCAAAATGCCTCAAGAAAATGCCTCTCAGTGTTTGTGGACTGACTAGAAGCAAACAGTGCATGAAGTCTTATTCATCACAGAGGTACACCCAGTTTTTCAGATTCTGTGAATGGGTAAGGTTGGATTAAGATTTAGAGAAGCAGTGGTGACAGTATATTGAGCCAGAATTAGAATTCCCCACAGTCTGGGGGTGTGACCTGAGTCAAATATTTCAGTGTGTGAGATGACAGTACATTGCTTGCTCTTCTCTGGGAAGCAATACGGGTGGGAATTCCTAAGTGCCTTGGAAACACAAGTCCCACTGATTTTCAATATGTAAAGTCTTACCAGAACTGAGCTCTAAAACTTCAATCGTCACTAGCTACCCATGTATTGATAGAGATTGCTGAACAAATTATTCCTGTAATTTTGGAGTCTGGTTGCCTTTCTTTCTGACATGCTTGATTTTTTTAAAGAAATATTTTATTGCTATATTATTAATATGATGCTCCCCAAACTAGGTAAGTGCTTTACAGACAGGTGGAAAAACAGTTTTGTTAGAGCACAAAGCTCTGGTAGTCCCCGAGTCGGTCCAAGTGGTCCCAAGACACACAAAGACAGAGGAGGTCACAAATGTATATATGCTTTATTACCTTACAGAGATCTTGTGGAGCTAGCTCTCAGAGGGGTACAATACCGTGGGTTTTATAGTACAGTCTACAGAAAAGGGGTAAGGCAGGCACAGAGCCAATCATAATTCAGGGTCGGGGGCTATATACCTTATATGGCTGGTCACCTCACCTGGGTCAGGGAAGGGTCATTTCCTAATATGGTGCTTCTGGGCCCATGTGACTGGCCTGGAGATGGTGAGGACAGGTGAGATGTGACTACCCTGGGTCCCTGAAATGGTGTCTCAGGACCCAAAATGGAGTCTGCTGACTCATGCCCCTTCAGTTTCTATCCCCAAAGAGATCACAGTCTGAACAGATATAGACACAGAGAACATTCCAGCATAAGATGAAAGAGCTGTAACAGAGGAGAATAATTTTGTTAAAAAAGTCATCTTCCTCTGTGTGTGTGCGCACGCGCGCACTCACATTTTAAATGTTTGCTAATTGTCAGGGCACTTGATATACTTCTTCAACCCTTGCCCATTTCTTTTTCCATCATTGTTGGTGGCTGCTTCTTTTTTTGAAATGTAACAAAACACAGTAATTATGGTAAATGCTTTTTCTGTAAATGTGTAAAATGTAAAATTCAACCCAAATAACAAAGGAGGGAAGAACATCTGAAACATTTCTTCCTATAATATACTTTTTTTTTAAAAGACTAGTTAATCTAAGTTGATAGGATGAAATACAGGCATAACAAGAACAGCAAAACAAACAAACAAACAAACAAACAAAAAAACCCACACACAACACCCCCCCCCAACCCCATAATTCAGGGGATGTATCCGTAGAATAAGATTCCAGGATGGTCACTTTGTGTGTCACTCTGGAGCTTATAGTATCTACAGAATCCATCTGAAGCAATGGATACAACTAGATACAGCTCAGCTGAGAGAACTTTTTATTGAGAATATCACCAGCTTCATTACTGGGATTCATAATCTGTTACCGTCCAGACATTCTCAAACATTTTGACATTACATATTGCACCTGTGTGGTATAGATACCATAAGGCATGTATCTATGCCATGACAAGTCTTAGACCCTTGTGCTATATTAGCAGTAAATCAACTGTCACCACCCTTATAATCTACAGCGACATTGCACAAAACAGTTCATTGGTTGTTTCAGAGACACTGCACAGATGCTGGGTTACTTGGCCCAACTGCCATGTGACAGCAAAGGCATTCAGCTACTACTTAATTAATATTTGTAAAGGGCTTATAACAATACATTCTTATAACAAGACTTATTACTATTGCTCTGTAAAAGTAAACAAGATCTTTGTGTGCTTTTAGTCATCTTAGTCTGCAAAAAAGGTATATTGAAAAATGCAATGAATTAATTGAGAAAAAGTCAAAGAAAAGGGCTGAGGAGGTCAAACAAAGTCTAACTGTTTCATACTCATTTCTCTACACAGGGATAATTTACTTTTTCATTCTTGCATGTGTGTGTCACATATTTTGCATGTAAGTGAAAGAAAAGCCAATCATTTTTCTAGAATTTAGTTTTAAATTTCTACAGAAATAGAGACTTTATTTTGTGTATATTAGAAAGAATTAGGTGGCAGCAAAAAACCAAAAAACTGATATTCCAGTTTGGGGTATTGTCTGGGAAGTACCTTGAATTCTTGATCAAGTTCAGATCTGTGTTGCTGTGATGGTTGTAAGGGATTTGTGATCCTCAGATTGAAGGTTCAATAGAAATATAATTATGAATTAATTATTCACTTTGGGCACTTGCCCCATACTCAGGCCTCAGCTGATTATCAAGCCCTGACTAACTATTCCTCTGGGCTGTAGCCCAAAGTATACATCACTTGAAAGGCTGAGAGAAAAGCAGTAGCCCAGTCTTTCAAAAGAAAAACAAATTCCTTCTTTATGGCATGATTTGCTGTATAAAAAGGAGAGTCTCAAATAAAATGTAAAATTTGGTCACAGTAAACAACTTTTGACTTTGATTAGATTTCTCCTCTTGGTACTGTCTATCAGCCAGTCTCAGAAGTCATCTAATCAGGGCTGGCCAAGGTTTTTTGGCACCCCTGGTAAACTATGACTTTGGTGTCCCTCTGCCCCCCCGTAGGACTGGCCAGCACTGGACTAGTGAGAATGACTGAACTGCCAGACTTTTGCCCCCATGCAGCAAGCCCAGGAGCCACTCCTATGAAGCCATGCCATGATACATTTTAACTATTCAAATATACAGTTGTGCTTCGCAACAAAGATGTTGCTACATACAGAAGAAAGATTTGGGGTACAGGCCCCCAAACCCACCCTCCTCAGACCTGGGCCCCCCTGACTTCAAGCCCATGCACAGCACCCGAGTGCAGCTCAGCCCCCTACATATGCTCCCTCTGTGCTGGGCAGGGAGCACACCACCACGCAGCCAGGCAGATCCCTCTCCCCCCACTCCCTCTGACTCTAGAAAGAAGCCCATGAGCCTGGTCCAGTGGGGCCCAGGAGCTCCCCACCAATGCTGAGCTGATAGAGACAGCAGCAGCAGGGCTGGGCAACCAACATACAGAGCCCAGTGGGACTGCCCATGGCTGGAGCCAGCAGCAGCAAGCCTAACTCCCTCCCAGCCCAGTGATGGAGCCAGCAGGGACTTCAGGCAGCAAGCACAGCTCTTTAGAGGCTGAATGTAGCACAGAGTCAGTAGGAGGTGCTGCACCATGTAACTACCATCTCCATTTAATGGGCAGGGCAACTTAGGCACATATTGCCAACGGTAGTTGAATTCCCTCCCCATAAGATTATACCCTGCATCCATGGTAGAGTGGGGAATAAAAATCTAGGAGTTCTGATTACTAGCCCCCTGCTCTCACCACTAGATCCCTCTCCCTCTCCCCACACAGAGCAGCAAATACAGCCCAGGAGTCCTGATTAAACTCTGCCACATACTTTGTTCTATTCTTTAGTCCCTCTCTGCTCTGTCTCTTCTCTTAACCCCAAGGATCAAGCTGAGGTCTGTGTCACCTGAAAGAACTTCTGGTGACATGTGGTGGTGATGGAGTGGAGGGCTCTCAAGTGGGAAGTCTGTGACATGGCTGTGAGGAGGGTGGAATGAGGTGTGGGCGGATGAAAGTGACAAGGGACCAGAATAGAAAGAAATTAGTCACACACATCCCAGATCCTGGTCATGTCTAGTCACATTTGCACTGCATTTCCAGGTCAAAGCTGCTTTCAAATTCAAGGTGAATTCACGGTGTGAACCACCTATCAACACCCGAGATGCGCCACTGGACTTGGTCCCGTTGTCATGGCTTTGATGCTAGTGGAGTTACTCTTGCATTACACAAGGCAGAGGCAAGATCAGAATTATCATTCTAGGTTCTGGATTAATCCCTGCCTTGTAGCTAAGGCCATCATTTACCTCCAGAAAGTGTGTGTTTTGGCAGAGGCATCGCTGGCGCTGGGCACCTGGGGCACGTGCCCCGAATCCCAGAGCTGGAGCCCTGGATCTCCGGCCCAATCAGGCCAGAGATCCGGGGTCCAGCCGCTGGTGGCTGCGGTGGCCCCGGCCCCGGCCGTGGATCTGGGGCCTGGCCGCCTGCGGCCGTGGCGGGGAGTCTGGGCCCGGCTGCCCATGGCGGCGGCGGCCCCATCCCTGGCCGGGGATGCGGAGCTTTGCCGCCCGCGGCGGCACAGCAGCTTCAGGCCCTGTCCCTGGCTAGGGGTGGGGCATGGAACCAGGGGGTGGGACCTGCAGATCAGGGGGCGGGGCCTGGGCCCATGCCCCAGGTCCCTCCCTGGGCCAGCGACACCCCTGTGTTTTGGGGCCCTCCCTTCCTGCACCCCTGCCCATGTGTAAATGCCAATGCAAGGCCAAAGGCAGTGGAGAAGCAGTCCCCACAAACCCAAGCTGTGGATCATGACTCCTGGGTTTTGCTTCTGGGTTCAGAAAGGAGTGGGGTCTAATGGACTAGAACAGGGGAGGAGGATTCCTATCCTGGCCCCCGCCCCCATGGCTTCCCCAGCCAAGGGTGAATGGAGCCGGGACTTATGCCCCTCCACATGCCTGCTTTGGCTTTGCTGGGGGCAGGGAGCGACAGCATCCCCCTCCTTGTGTGGTCTCCCCAGCATTGATGGGGCACTTATGCCCCCCTCTGAGTTACTGCCATAGCCAGGACAGGTGTCAGTCATCCGGCAGCATTTCCCTCCCCCCAACATGATTTCCCCAATGAGCAGGTGGCAGTGGTGGGATTTTTTGACCCTGCAGTACTTAGCTTCTGCTGGGGCCAGGGGACTGTGTGGTCATTAGGTCAGGTACAGGCATCATCCCCTCCTTCCCCACTCACTTAGGACTTTTGACCCCCCTGGGCTCCTGACTCCCACATGGAGGGCTTCCCGCACCTCGCACTGGCCAGTCAGGGTTACCAGCATTACTGCACCACCCTCCCAGCTTTGTAACTGGCCCACTGGAAGTTTGAAGAACTTACTCACCTGACCTCATAGGTTGGTAGCCTGTGCTGTGGCTGCTGGGACCTAGGAGCAGGGATGGGTGACAGGTTTCTTTTTGCTGTTTTTGCTAACAAGGCAAAGAGCATGGTCTGCCCTTCTAATTAGCATCTGAAAGCCACTGCCCCAGAACAGCAGCAGCCCCAGGGCTAATTTGCAGATTAGGGAAGCATCACTGTTAAATGGCTTATTAAATAGAGTAATCACTGAGGGGAAAGCTACGCAACCAACAGACCCAGCCCTGGGCACTTTCAAGCTGTGGAGCAGATTGCAAATTTAAAAAAAATCAGTTCTCTTTAATTTGGTGCCTCTTAAAGCCTGGTCAGGCTGGCCCTGGGTATAATTCTATGGCAAAATTATGGGCAACTGGCGCACAATGATGGAGATCTGGCAGAAAGCTTTAATCTTTTATGATAATTGTAAAGAGGCTGAATTTTATGATACTTGACACTTGTGTAAGGAATAATCTCCAATGTTCTGTGGTTTACAGCTTCTACATTAGCCTCCACGTACAGGATGATTAACCACTGGAATAAGTTGCCTAGAGAAATTGTGGAATCTCCATCATTGGAAGTTTTTAAGAGCAGATTAGAGAAATATCTGTCAGGGTTAGTTTAAGATGGTATTTGGTCTTGCCATGAGTGCAGGGGACTGGACCTGATGACCTCTCAGGTCCCTTCTAGTCTCTACGGCTGTGTTCACACAGCACTCTTATTTCGAAACAACAGAGGTTGTTTCGAAATAAGAAATACCCTGTTCACACAACACATGGTTGTTTCGAAACAAGTTAAACCCCATGCGGGGACGAAACAACACTGTTTCAAAACGATTGTTTCGAAACAACGCCGTGCGAACATGTTGTTTTGAAACAACGGTGACTTGTTTAGAAATCACTGTTGCCTGAACCTGCTATTTCGCTTTGAGCTTTTTTCCTTAATTCGAATTAACAAACTGTTAATTCGAATTAAGTTATTTCGAAATAAGGTTATTTCGATACAAGTTGTTTTGAAACAACCGTATCGAAATAACCCCCTGTGTGTGAACACAGCCTATGATTCTACATTCAATCCCACAGCTGTGCAGAGCCACACTAGCTTCAGCTCCAAAGCCAGTAAGATTGATCTTGGAAGCTCTTGCTGGTTATGGTCATTTGCCTTAACTGTTGCGCTGTTGTGACAAAGCTGTAATAAAACTAAATCAAAATTATTTGGGGCATAAGGGTGCATACATTCATGCACTTCTGGAGAGTATGGTGAGAGTTGGAAAATTATTTTTATAAAGACAATTTTATTGTCTACCTACTATACAACCAAGGAAAAATTGCATTTGTGCAAGCTCTGACAGAGAAATTAAACAAAATGTATATATTCTGTGGTGCAGATAACCAGCTGAGATTCCTGTTTCAGTTGTACACTTTTTGAGGCAGTTCCAGTCTTTATTTGTGCCTTACACATGCCCAAGCAGACAGCTGGGGCTTAAATGACATACAACAATAATGACATGATAAGCACCTGCAGCACTTGAATTTCAGCATGCAATCAACTGCAAAAATCGCCTATTGTGAATGCGTCCTAAAGCAAGGAAGAGGTTTGGCTCTTGTAAAAGAAGCCAAGAGATGGAAACATTAAAAATAAAATTTATTATCTCTATTGTACTTGATTAGGGCTTGAAACTGGCCTGGGCTGCCTGTTTCTCTGACATCAGAGAAGGGCCCAGGCCAAACTCTCAGATCACCTCAAAAACTAGTGAACTCTTTAACAGGCCCCTATTTCTGTTTTCAGCCAAATCAAAAGTTCTGAAGAGCCCCAGAATGTTAGGTAAATTTGCCTCCAAATCTAAAGTCTGCAGGTCAGCATCCTCTCATGGGTATGCAGCTAGCCTAAATCCACCTGGCCTGGATAACAGTAGCAGTGAAGACAGAGCAGTGCAGATCATGCAATCCTGGCCTTGTGTATGCATGCATCTTGCTAGCCCTCTCTGAAGCCCACACTGTGTTGTCTTCGAGCCTATTGTTACTATCACTTGCTTGACTCAAGCTAGTTCAGGTAGGCCAGCCAATGCACAGGTTTTGCCATGCAGACAGACAAGGTAAGCAGTGTTCCCTCTAAGCTGTGTGGGTGGGCAGGCATGCAGCCCCCACAGCTCACCCACGCAGGGAACACTCCTGGCTGCACATGGCCAGCAGCTGTTGTCCCTGCCTGGCCAGAGGATACAGTCTTCCAGCTGGCTGAGAGCTTCCCCAGAGCTGGGAGCTTTTAAAACTCTTGCCTGGAGCATGCTCTGACTGAGAGGGTCCATCACAGGCAACAGGGGGCTGGAGGAGGGGAGGATGGGACCCACTGGGGTGGGAGGGAGCAGCAGTGGGGTGAGGATTTGCCCTGGGTGGCAGGGAGCCACTGTGGAGAAGGGGGAAGTGGGTGCTGCGCCATGCTCCTCTGCCTTACCTTCCCACTTCCCGGGTTCCCCCTGCCCCCCCACAAAGTCACTCTTGTTCTACCTTCCTCTCTCCTCTCTTGCCACCCTTGTGCTGTTTCCCACATGGCTGCCCTTGTCCTCTTTTGCCACCCCTGCCCTGCTCTGCTCCCCACACTCACTCCTGCCACTGCACATGACTCCTGACCTCCTGTGTTTTGCCACCCCTGCTCTGCTACCCCTGTCACCCCATATAGCAGCATTTCCAAAACACTGTTCCATGGTTCCTGAATATTCATAAGTAATTTAGGTTAATTTGAATATTCATGAGTTTTTTAATAGTGGTGTGCCTCAAGAAATTTGAAGGTATCAAGGTGTGCCACAGCAGAGAAAAGGTTGGGAACCACTGTACTAGAGATTGCTTTCCTAAATGTTTAGGTGGTGGACAGAGCAATAACTAGAACTTTTTGCTTTTGGGGCAAGCAGCCCCAGATGTGCTGCCCCTCCGGGCCCCAATCCAACCTGGGGCCTGATCCATCCCCAGCCTCTGCCAGAGGTGATGGGAAGCTCCTGCCACTGCCAGAAGTCCAGGGGAACCTGGATCCATCCCCAGCTACTACTGGAGGCAGCAGGAAGCTCCTGCCACCTCTAGCGGGCCGGGGGAAGCCAGATCCATCCCCAGCTGCTGGTGGAAGCAGTGGGAAGCTCCCGCTGCTGCAAGCAGGCTGGGGGGAATCCAGATTCCCCTGGCCTGCTGGCAGCAGCAGGAGCTCTGTGCTGCCAGATGTGGTGCCAGAAGTCCCAGCCACCAAATTTTAGAGTGCACAGGGGACAAATCTGGCTCCCCACGGTGGCTGGGGACAGATCTGGATCCATCCTCAGCCGCTGCGCTAAGCCAGATCTGTCCCCTGCACCCTCTAAAATTTGGTGCCTGGGATTTTGCCCGGCTTGGCCTGGCCTAGTTACAGCCCTGCTGGTGGGTCTTGGTCATGTGCTCAGGTCTAACTGATCACTGTATTTGGGATCAGAAAAGAATTTTCTCTGGCTCAGACTGGCAGAGATCCTAGAGAGATTTTACTTTCCTCTGCAGCATGGTCACTTGCAGGTTTAAATTAAAGTGAGTGGTGGATTCTCTGGAAGTTGAAGTCTTCGAGCTATGACTTGAGGACTTCAGTAACTCAGCCAGAAGTTAGGGGTCTATAATAGGAGGGGGTGAATAAGATTCTGTGACCTGCAATGTGCCCAAAGTCAGACTAGATGATCATGATGGTACCTTGTGACCTTAGGGCTGCAATGTACACACACTGCTGTGTTTAGTGCACTTTCTTGAACTGTGCTAGCATGAATCTGAGCTAGGCTAAGAGGCACCCTCCAAGCTCCATTGGAGACATATGTAATGCATGAGTCAAGAGCCTGTGTAGGTGAAGGAAACAGTTAGGATGGGGAGAAGAGCATTTTCCTCATTCTTGAACGAAGAGTTGTTTAAATATTGGTAATAAATTCAGAGTAAGTTTGGATGATGAAGATAACTGTTTTGAAAATGCAATGATCCATGTGTCACTGGAGAACACATGGTAGGCGGTAATTTTCATAAATACATAATCTGACCATGGGATTACAACTCACTACCGTTGCAGTACAAAGTAGATGTTTTATCCTCCAGGAAGAAGTCTTCTGATAACACTTGTTGGCACTTCATGAAATTATTTGTTCTATTTAATAGATAGAAGGATTGAAGTAAATTAATGAAAAAAATAGGAAGACTCAAATATAGACACTTGGGAGGTCATAAAAATCTTATCTCGGTTTCAGACCCAAATCTTTACGCACACAGGTTTTTATGTAAATCAAACATTTCACATTTATGTCACTTATCTGGGGAAACAAACAGTGAATTAAGAACAAGAATTCTTCTGTATTTTAGTTATGAATTTCTTCAGAAACAGGAGTGTGTGTGCGTGTGTGTGTGTACTTGTGTATGTGTGTTACTTTATTCAACTGGAGCAAAATCTGACGTTCAAAATTCTGATATTCTAGTGTTGGTGTTGACTAGGCTGGAAATACCCTGGCTTCTGATCTGAGTAGATAACCAGAAGAAGTGCCATTTTAATCACCTGGCTTGACTCATTTTTCACATCGCATTGGAAACCACAACACTTTCTCAACCTCAAACAATTTATGCAGGCTGTAGCTAGTTTTGATAATTGATACAGCACCCGCATGCTTTGTGCAACATTTTTCTTTTATTAGGTCATCAAACTAGCACTTCGTTAAGTATTACTTGACTAAACACAGCCTTATCAGTGGTTTAAACCTTGGCTTCTTTAATTAACTGACAAATTTAATCCACATGTTATGCTCAGTTTATCTGGAAACTGTGACTTTTACGTCTGATAAGCTATGGAGTAATTGAGCTCTTTTTGGCCAGTGTCTTTGTTAAAAGTGCAGAATTGACATACCATTTCATCTTGAGTGCCAAACTCATAAGCAAAAAGGGTCCCATTCCTCAAAAGCCCATTGCTAATACCAAGTGTTGCAAAATCATGATTGATTTAAAAATAATTGGCTTAAAAAACATAATAGGTGACATCTTGGTTTCATCAAAGTGAATAATGTTACCATTTTATTGCAATGGACTAGATTTTACCCAGTACATTTTTGTTTCTTTTTATTTGCCTTCTGGTTTCCTGCCCTTTATGAAACACCTGGCATTTGGTTCCTGTTTTCTGGCTTGCCTCTGAAACAAAGGATATAGAAGCCATTTGTTTTGTTTTTTATTTTGAGGGTTTTTGCTTTTTAAATGAAAGCTGAGCTTCTCATATAATCCCTTGATTCCAGAACTGGATGCTTTAAGTAAAACACAAAATATCATGAGATCTGCAAAAAACTCATAAATATTTTGAAACCATCCCTTTAGCATTTGTAACTGAAGCTCAATTAGGATATTAGACTCCAGTACAGTAAGGAAAAGACCATTGTCGATATTGCCCTCCTTAGGGATCATCAGTCAATTGGAGCATAGGGTACAATGTTGTGAAGGGAATCCCTAGTTAACATTATGACACTGTCCACCATTGTCCATGTTACAATAAGTCTCACACTTTTCCATCACAGAGGAACCCTTAGCCCATCTTCAGCGCTCTCAAGAGTTTGTAAACATTCACACCAGAACTCTGAAACTGCCAAAAAAAAAAAAGTTTAAATGGACAAAATGAAGTCATACACTTATGTGGATGTAGTTTTAAGTTATCAAAATCAAATATGTTTTTAAAAGTTAAGTTGGCTGGCTAGGGGGTTGTTTTTGGGTTTTTGGGGGGCTTTTGGGGGGGATTTTTAAAAAGAGTCTTTTTGCTGAAGCTAGGTAGCCCATCCACCTATCATTTCTAATGTTATGTTATGTTATGTTATGTTATGTTATGTTATGTTATGTTATGTTATGTTTGGTTGGTTGGTTGGTTGGTTGGTTGTACAAAAATCTTTCTATTCCTGTAGCCCTTAATATTATTGAAAGACTGGAGAGAGGGCTTTTAAAATATGTTTCCAACTCATTAAAATATGTTTCCAATTCTTTATTCTCCCTCCTTGTTTAGAAAAAAATTCTGTTCTGAAAGGTATTAAAATAAATCAACCCAGGGTCCTATCCTCCCAAAACGCACGAAACGGGCACCCCCTGTTTAAAAAAAAAGATCAGCCCTTTAGAATTAGCCATACACCATACATATTATCCTTCCTGTCATTTGTGGAGATGACAGAGGTGACCTTGGCCATATTTGGGCAAGGAAAAATAGGAGAGGGGATGTGAAGAAGGCCCCATGGGAAGTACTTAGCAACTGAGCATGGAAATGTGAAATGTCACCATGCAGGAACTGAGGTAGTGAAGATCTCAGGCTGACAGAGAATATGACAGATGCTCATTGCTGACTGATGTGCTTAAGCATGGCATTGTTTATCCAGGAATATGGGGAAGAGTCATACAGCACACTAGTTTATCACCAGCAGAACACTAACTGCTGCAGGGAAAGTGGATGTTATCAGCATGGGAGCAATTTCATTGGGCACACATGCATATAGAGCATAATGAATGTCAGCTGAGGGGGCCATATAAACATTGGGTATAGAAGTCCAAGATACCTGTGAGAAGAATCTTACAGCCTGCTGTGGAGATACAGAATGAGCATAACTGGAAATACGTGCTCTCTAGTATGTTGCCAGTGCCACTTTAAGCAGCTATAAGAGGGTTGCTCTTAGTTGCTTCTCATTCATTTTGTTTATATTGGCACCCTGGCAGTCCCAGTATCTTCCCATTCTGTGGTCTGTGTTGAGTCCTGTAACATCCACTTTCTCCTTTGATTATTTTATCATCTTACCAAAGGATGCTTCTGACTTTTTGTAGAGGATTTTAAAGTAGGCTCTATCTGCTTTGATTTGTGATTTGTTTGTCCCTGGGTTGTGCATTCCTGGGAAGAACAGATCCTTCAGCAGGTCAACTTGTTACCATGCCTGTTGGACTGTTTGCATCTTTCCGACTCCTTTTCTGCATATTTGCAGGTTCTGTCAGAAGTACCCACACATTCATGATTTGACTGCATTGTGCCTGGGGGAAAATACCCACAGTGAAGGGGTTTCTGTGTTTTATTCCTTTTTATGGAAACGGTGTTTTTCAATATCCTTTTCAACTGTTGTTAGTATGATACTAGATCTGGGGGATATACAGTATTTCTCTTGTGCTTGACTGGTTCTGTAATTCCTGCACACAAGTATTATGTCTTTTTTCTGTGCTAAATACAGAGACTTCATTCTTTTGTGACTTGAACTGTATAGGGAGGACGGCTATTGACAAGCATAGCTATCAGAGACATTTACAGATGGCAATATATTTAATTGCTATAGTTGGCTAGAGACTGACATGAGGTCCTGCAGTGCTTACTTCGTGTGATATTGAAATCCATTAGCGCCTCACCTATTATTAAAAGTGACAGCCCCATAATTTTTCCTCATTTCTGGCTTGAGGAGGAGGAATGGGAATTAGAGATAAGAAAGAAGAGGATGGGGCAAAATTCCAGATGACATGTGAACGTTTGCTTTAAAGAGAAGGACAACATCAGTCAATTAATCAGTTTCCATTATTGGTGAGGAAATATGGGGGGAAAATCCAATGAGTTATCTAAGAAGACTCTGTGAGGGTTTGCTGAAGGTTTTCTAGCTGAAACTTTGGATTTTGCCCCCATCTGTCCTTACTGCTACTCAGCATAAGTGTTCTTTGATTGGTTGATGTTGCTCTTCTTACTGCAGAATCAACGTTGTGAGGATGTCTGAAATATTGCTGGAGTTCCTTTACATCCTCTAATTATTGATACAGAAACCTGATATCCTACAGCACTCAAGTTTATTTGCACTTTTTGTTTCAATTTCATTCAGGATTAATATGACCATTCTTATGGACTACACTGGCAGTGCTGTGGGAGGTGAGGAAAGACCACCTCTAACTGGCGAGGATAAACTCTGCATCTGGTTTGTACAGTCACAAACAGGGCAGTTGACTAAATTATTCATTGTGAAGCCACTTTACTGTGAATGTGTTCTTTCTTGCTCCCCCCCCCCGCCCCCAATGTAGGGGCCTGATCTGCTCCCAGCAGAATCAGTGAAAAACCACCTTATGAAACAGCAGCTGACTCTTTTAAAACAAAGAAGAAAGGCAAACTAAAACAAGAAGCACAGCCTCAAAACTGGCACTTTTCAAACTGTTCAAGGATCTCTGAGAGTTCCCTTTTTATCAGTAAGATTAAAGGAAAATACCCTCTTAACAGGGTGGCCTCATTGTCCCTCTCTTCCCTTGTGGCAGGAAGGAGTGAAAGAAGAGAAGGTTCTGGTTCCTTCCCCAAGCTGCAGTCCTCTCCTTTCTGCCTGCAAACACATATCCTATTATGTAAATAAGCATCATGCAAATTAGCTCTATATTTTGAATTGCATGATATCTAGTGTTTTAAAGAAGCAATATTCTGTGATCCTGGCTGCTTTGCAGAGAGATCAGTGCTATTTTCCATCTATTAGTGCCTTAGGTCAACTCTTGATAAATTAAAAGCAAGCCTCATCTGTTCAAGTGGTGCTTAGCTACAGATGCATTCCAGTTCAGCCAATGTACCGTGCTAGAAAGAGTGCCATGCAAGGCTCAGCAGCCTTGCAGTCTGTTACTAACTCTGCTGCTGGATGACCCTGGCCTACTTAGCCACTCTGTGCCTCAATTTCCTCATATGCAAAATGGGGATAAGCAAGTGCTTTAAGATCTACTGATTATCACAATGACTTTCAGGTAAGTAACAAGGAGCAAAAAGCATCAGAGAATCAGTAGCCACAGGCAGGCTAACAGATATTCTTCTTGATGTGCAAATAGTGCCATTGCTTCAGGGTCTCCACACTGGTACCAGATGTAGCTTATTTTCCTGTCCGTGACTCCTCCATTGCTGTTATCTAATTCAGACCTTGGGCCCCTTGGTATCACACCTTTAGTTTAGTCCAGATTTAAAGCCAGGGTAACTGACCAAAAGTGTAATGGTGATCCTCCAGTGGCACGGACGAACATTGCTGGGTTGCTTACCGGAAACCATCCTTCTTCGAGATGGGCTGCTGGGAATACATTCAGTATTAGGTGTCCACATGCCACAGCGCACGATTGGTCAGAAGCTTTTTGTTCTAGCCTGTCAGAGAGGAGTCAGTGGCCAACACCCCCTCTGGCCACTCCCATGGTTATATATATGGCCCTGACCCTGACCCTCCCCAGTCCCCTTAGAGTCTCCAACTCCAGATAGTGGGGACAGCTGGGGGCGGGCCCTGAATGTATGCAAGCAGCCCATCTTGAAGAAGGACAGTTACTGGTAAGTAAAGCACCTTTCTTCTTCAAGCACTGCTCGGATACATTCAGTATTAGCTGACTACTAGCTGTTCTGTGGACTGTGGGTGGGGTTGGATTTTTCTGCCTTCAGCACGACTATCCCCATAGATGAAACTCCAATCAGGAGACTGCCTAGAATAAACATGTTGCCTAGCCAAGCCACCTTCCAGGACAGTATGAGCAGGGTGGCTGAATCCAAGGGCTTGTATGGTGGTTCTGTCAGAGCCTGCAACACAATGTTCAAATCCCACTGTGGAGTGGGTTTACGGGTGTGGG
Source organism: Podocnemis expansa (assembly GCA_007922195.1). NCBI lineage: Eukaryota > Metazoa > Chordata > Testudines > Podocnemididae > Podocnemis > Podocnemis expansa. The sequence continues at coordinate 55,567,014 of ML681989.1, forward strand.
GAAAAAGTTTTCCCACCCCTTTCAGGAATCTATGGCAGATGGGGTGTGAAAAGAGTGGAGCCCCATCTGCTCTTTGGTGAAAGGCTGAGATTGCCACCAAGTGGACTTTTAATGAGAACAGAGATAGGCCTTTCTTTCTTAGATCAAGAAGGTAATCCAAAGTTGCCTGAATTGGTGCGGAGATAGAGTCTATGTCTTTGTCATGGCACCAAGTGGAAACGTGATTCCATTTTGCCATGTACGTGGACCTGGTGGAGGGTTTCCTCTACCAACCAGGACCTTTTTAACCCTATCTGAGCAGAGCCTCTCTTGCTCGCTGAGCCAGAAAGCATCCAGGCTGTCAGGTGCAGGAGGCCCAGGTTTGGGTGCCGAAGGTGTCCCGAGTCCTGTGTCAGGAGGTCTGCCCACTGTGTGAGGCGGAGCGGGGTCCTCACAGACATGTCCTGTAGGAGGGGAAACCAGTGTTGTCTGGGCCAGTCTGGGACTATCAGAATGATGTGTGCCTCATCCGCGAGGACCTTCAGGAGCACCCGGTGGATCAAGGGAATTGGAGGGAAGGCATACATTAGGGCCCCCAACCAACTGAGGAGGAAGGCAGCGCTGAGAGAACCTTTCTTCTGACCTCGGAGGGAGCAGAACCGGGGGCATTTGCAGTTCTGCCCCGTGGTGAAGAGGTCGATCTGAGGGGTTCCCCATCTGTTTGTCAGCAGGGAAAAAACCCCGTTGTGGAGAGACCACTTGTGATTCGCCAGGGGTTTCCTGCTGAGTGAGTCCACTATGCCATTGTCTACCCCGGGTAGGTGGGAGGCAGTCGGCGTGAAGTGACAGTCTATCGCTAGTTGCCAAAGCTTGGTCGCTTCCTTGGATAGAGCCGAGGAGCAGACTCCCCCTTGACGGTTCATGTAGAACACGGCCGTTGTATAGTCTGAGAGGATTTGGACCACCCTGGCTTGGATCTGGTGTAGGAAAATCATGCAGGCCAGTCTGATAGCCTGGAGCTCCTTCACATTTATGTGAAGGAGACTGTCCTCGGGATTCCAAACACCTTGCGTGGAGAGGTCCCTGGATAGGTGGACTCCCCAGCCTGAGTTGGACACATCTGTTATCAGGGTCACTGAGGGCTCGGACTCTCTGAGTGGAATTCCCCCCATGGTGAAGTCGGGGTCCCTCCAGATTTGAAGGGACTCCAGGGCATATTGAGGGACTGAGAGTACCTTGTCTAGACGGTCCCTTTCTGGTCAGAAGATTGTGGCGAACCAGAGCTAGAACGGTCTCATCAGCAGGCGGGCTGTTTGGATTACCGACATGGCTGCTGCCATGTGTCCCAAGAGCTGCATGCAGTGGTGCACTGTGGTCAGCCCGGGCACCTGGAGCTCCGTGATGATGGTGCAGATGGACCGAAATCTTGACAGAGGCAAGGACGCGGTGCCTGTTAGGCATTTAAACGTGCCCCGATGAACTCTATGTCCTGAGTGGGGCAAACCTTGGACTTCTCTAGGTTTATGCGGAAGCCCAGGAAGTCACATAGGTTCATTACCAGGTCGATGTGGTTCTGTACCGGTCAACTTAACTTGCCCACTATGAGTCAGTTATCTAGGTAGGGGTAGATTCTTATACCCCTCCTGCGCAGGAAAGCTGAGACCGATGCGACACACTTTGTGAATGCCCTGGGAGCTATCAATAACTCAAAAAGGAGGGCGGTGAACTGGTAGTGGCATTGTGCCACTATGAACCTGAGAAACTGCCTGTGGTGGGGCCGAATGGCTATGTGGGAGTAAGCGTCCTTTAGGTCGAGGGCTGCAAACCAAACTCCTGGGGACAGAGAGGGAATAATCTGTGGTAGGGAGACCATGCAGAATTTTATTTTCTTTATGTGTTTGTGGAGTGCTCTGAGGTCTAAAATGGGTCATAGGTCCCCGTTGGGTGTGGGGACTAGGAAGTAGTCAGAGTAGAACCCTTTGCCACGGTCTCTCTTGGGAACCTTTTCTATGGCTCTGAGGGAGAGTAACTTCTGGCATTCAACCTCGAGCTTGCTTAGCAGATCTGGGTTTTCTGGTGTTGTGGGAGGGGGCAGTTTCCTGTCCCAAAGGGTTGAAAGGAACTGGATGCAGTATCCCCTCGCCACTGTGTCAAGAACCCACTGGTCTGATGTGACACGGGTCCATCGTGTGGCAAAATGGTGGAGGCGGTGGGGGGAGGACAGGGGTTGTGGAGCACTACCCTCTGGGGGACTGTCAAAAACGCTGTTTGTAGCCTGACGAGCGGTCCAATCCCTGTCTGTGCCATCCCGACTGAGAGGCACCATGCTTACCCCCTTTACCTGATTGGCCCTTATCTTTGTCCAGGTCCCCAAGATAGTGCTGGGGAAACTGGAGGGATCTCGGGAACTGGGTCTGCAGTTGCAGCTGTTGTTTCAGTTGCTGTAACTGCTGCTGTAGCTGGTGCGACCTCGAGGAGTGCCTAACAGGTTGAGGAGTGTAAATCCCAAGGGAACGAAGTGTAGGCCTTGAGTCCTTCATACCATGCAGCTTCATGTCTGTGGAAGATGCAAAGAGGTTGGGACCCTCAAAAGGGAGATCCTGGATAATCTGTTGCATCTGTGTGGAGAGGCCAGAGTTTTGGAGCCAAGCCAAGCAGCGCATCACCACTGCTGATGCCATTATACGTGCCGCTGTATCCACTGCATCCCAGGTTGCTGCAAGCGCATCCCTGGATGCTCTCTCTCCTTCGTCCAGCATTGCCTCGAAGTCTCTCAGGCGCTCCTCAGAGACAGCTGAGTGGAGATTTTGTAGAGCCTCCCACAAGTTGAAGATGTAGCACATCATCAGGGCTGAGTGATTTGAGATACACAGCTGTAGGTCAGCAACGGAGTAAACTTTCCTGCCCAACAGGTCAAGCTTCCTCGCCTCTCTGTTCTTGAGCATGGATCTGGGCTGGCCTTGTCTCTCCCTTTGGTTGACTGCATCGACCGCTAGGGATCCTGGGGCCAGGTGGTGAAACAGAAAGGGAAATCCTTCCGGGAATACAGAGTATTTCTTATCTGCCACTTTGGACATTGGCGGGATTGGGGAAGGTGTTTGCCAGGATTCCTGGATGATACGGAACACCCCGGCATGCAGGGGAATTGCGACCTTAGCCGGCGGGGCTCTACGGTATGCGTTGAAGAGGGAATCGTCTTCCACTTGGATCACCCCTAGCTTCAGATTCAGATTCTCCGCCATGCGGCGGAGGAGGTCTTGCTTGACGCGGGGATCTCCTTCACAATCGGCAGACATGTCAAGTAGGTGCTCGTCGGGTGATGAGGATGACTGGGCCCTTGATCTGCTATGTTGGGTAGAATCAGGGTCTGGCTCATCGTCGGAGAAATCTGAGGACTCCGGTACCGACGATCGGGCATAACAGAAGGAGGTATCTTCTGCCGTCGCATTCAGTCAGTAGATGGTCGAATCATTGTGCGGTGACCTCGACGGTGGCATAGGCGCCATAGGGGGAGCAAAGACCCCTCCTGATGGGCCCCTTCCCCTTGAGCCTGGTGACAGGGAGCTCTTTCGAAGCCGCTTTCTCGGACACTCTCCTGAGGGGAAAGAAAGGGGTCCTCGGAAGATGATCTGGACGACCTCCCACCCGACATCTGGCAGTCTGGTACCAAGAGTTCTTCAGAGGAGCAATGAGGCGGAGCCACAGTACTTGGGCCTGATGCTGGGTTTGATGGTACCGGGTCAGAGAAGGGTGAAGCAGCCCGCAATGGTACCGGTATCGGTGTGGGTGTTGTCGGTGCGGAGTCTGATGGTACCGGAAGTGAGGGCACCGGAAGCAGCAGTATCGGCGATGGTGCTGAGTCCAGCAGTACTGGGCTTGATGGCGGTACCAGGCTTAGAGGCGGTGCCACCAGGGGCGGTGCCATGTCCAGCAGTGCTGAAGGGGGCGGTGCCGCTGTGGTCCGCTTCTTCTTGTTCTGCACCGGGGCCGGGTTTGAATGCTCTTGGTGGGTCAGTGCCTGAGCCGGTGCCCTACTCGGGGTGGCTGAGAGGCTACTGGAGGACCAGCGAGGTTGGTGCCAAGGAGTTAGCATAGAGGGCTGAGATTTCAAGCCCGGTACTGGAGATTGGCAGGAATCTTGAGCCCAAGCCGATTGAGGATCCGACGGAGCACTGGTGGCTCGGCCACCTTTAGGCAGAGCAGCCCCGTTCCCCGAGATTAGGAGGAGACAGCGCTCTCTTTCCAGCCGAGTCCTTCGCTTGAAGGATCGGCAAATGGAGCACTCCACCATGAGGTGGGACTCATCCAAGCAAGCGAGGCATTTCTCGTGTGGGTCATCCGTTGGGAAAGCCTTGCAGCATCCTAAGCATGGCTTGAAACCTGGCATTTCGAGTTTTGTGCAAAAGACAGGCGCTTGCATTTCGCAAGATAATGCTGATCTGAACCGACGCTGATGGCAGAAAAAGGAACTGGGAGGGTCAGGGTCACAGTCACCTATATAGCCACGGTCGTGGCATGGAGGGGGCGTTGGCCGTGTGCCCTGACCTGATAGGCTAACACTAAAGACTTTCCGAGCTACCGTGTGCTGCAGCACATAGACACCTGTAACTGAATGATGTGAGCAGTGCCCGAAGGAGAAGCAAGCTTTCCTCTCTGCGTAAGGGGCCTTGGAGGAGTGGGCATAGGCAAGATCAACAAGGCCTTTGCTGCCTCGAAGACCTCTGAGATGGTCGAGTTCCACACCGCTTTGTGCCCGTGGTACTGGGAGTGGCTTGGTCAGGGAGAGCTGGACTGGCGGAGGCATTTCAGCACCAAAGTTGGTGCCGACCGCATCTTCTGCTCCACAGGGGAGCAGCACCAAAATGGCTTCGGTGCCGACCTGACACATGGTGCCGGCGCCGAAGGGAAGCCAGTTTCTTCGGGAGTAGGCTGCTGTGTTTGCTCTAAGGCCAATGCACGGTGCCTTTGCTCCCTGTCTTTCAGCATCCTCGGCTTGAAGGACTGACAGATGGAGCAGTCGGTGGCCCAGTGGGATTCACCCAGACACCAGAGGCACTCCTCATGGGGTCATCCCGTGGGAAGGCCTTGCCACAAGAAGCACAGAGTTTAAAGCCTGGCATACTTTGCAGGTATTAGGAGTGATCTTCTGGCTCTGAAAACACACGTTCTGTAGAATCACCGGTTCTCGGTTGAATGATATCCATGAACAGACCCTTTAGCTTAAACAGGCGGCTCATACAGTAAGCTAAAGAGAGGCACTTGTGATCACAACGATGGGCTGTTCTGAAACTGTCGCTGATGGTGGAAAAAGGAACTGGGGAGGGTCAGGGTCAGGGCCATATATATAGCCAAGGGAGTGGTCAGAGGGGGTGTCGGCCACCGACCCTGCTCTGACAGGCTGGGGCAAAAAGCTTCTGACCAATCATGTGCTGCAGCATGTAGACACCTAATACTGAATTTATCCAAGCAGCGCTCGAAGAAGAGAGGTGGCTTTTGGGCTATGCAACCTCCTGGCTGCTAATATAGCAAGAGAAAAGGAGTTTGTCCATAGAAGGGTGTGCATTCAGGTCTCTGCTCATGCCACACCAATCCTTGCCTCTGTTTTCAGCTCCTTATGGCAGAAACAGCCCAGCACATGCTAGAGCAGTTTGAAGTCTGCTCTAGTATAGAAACACAAGGAAGGGACCATGTGTAGAGGAGCACTAGGATCAGTATATAAACACAAGTTTGCATGATCTTTATATGCAGTCCCTGACTTCTGCTCAGTCCCTTTTGTTCACACTGGAGGATTTAGCCCCAGAAGTACAGTGGAGACCCATTTATGCACGAGTGTCGGGGGACAGGCCCCCTGCGACCGCGCATAAACCAGCCTGCATGTAAATGGGACCGGAAGGTTGCTGCCCCAGGGGAGGACCCAAGGCACCGACCCAAGCCCTGCTCCCTGGCCACAGGCCGTGCCCCCAGCCCCAGTTCTGTGCTGGGGCCTGACCCGACCTCAGGCGCCTGCTGCCACCAGCCTGGCCCCGGATCCCTGGCCGGGGACAGGGCAGGGAGCGGTGGCAGTGGCTGCTTCCAGCCCTGTCCTAGGCCAGGGTGTCCACGGCCACAGCTGCCTCTCCCTGCCCTGTTCCTGGCTGGGGATCCGGGACCAGGCTGGCGGCAGCAGGCACCTGAGGCTGGGTCAGACCCCAGCACAGAATTGGGGCTGGGGAGCAGGGCCTGGGCCAGTGCCCGGGGTCTGTCCCTGGGCAGCAACGCTCCTGGTCCTGTTTACACAACGCACGTAAATGAGACCCATGCATTAATTTGGGGCCTTTGGAGGACATGGCGCTACCACGCGTTAAGCAGTTCTGTACGCAAACCGGTCGTGCGGTAATGGGTCCCCACTGTATCTCTTTAGGTACATCTGGCAAAAAGTGACTAATTACATTCACTATAAGTTCCAAAGGGGGCAGTCATGTCAGTCTAGTTAAGCAAAACAAACAAGGAGTCTTGTGGCACTTTAAAAGACTAACAGATCTATTTATCTATTTATTTATCTATAAATAAATTTGTTAGTCTTTAAAAGTGCCACAAGACTCCTTGTTCATTTTACATTCAGTATAGTTGCACATTCTTATATATACCTATAAAAAACCAAATGAAACTGGAGGTCATTCTGCTGCAAGCTCCAGGTCAGTCATTTATCTGTATGTGTAAAGGGCTCATAAAAGAAAGAAATAGCTATTGTCTATAAATCTGTTGAACAAGGTCTGCTGGTATGAGAGATAATGTGGACCAGTGTCTAGAAGGAAACTAGTGTAGGAATGAAAATATCCAGTTTCTGTTATTTGCACCATCACTATCACCTTGGGTAAGTTACTGAGGCATTGCTGTGCTTAGTATTAAAAGATCTCACTGATTTAGGAGCCTAAATCTCATTTTCAAAGGGGACCAAAGTAACTTAAATCCCTTTTGAAGAGGAGATTTGAGCCCCTAAATCAGTCAAGCATTGCAGTGCTGAATACAGGAATGCCAAGTGCTTTTCAGATCTGTACCTTAGTCTCCATGCCTCAGTTCCTGTTCTTTAAATTGCACTGATAATAGCACTGCCTTGCTGCACAGGGTTCCGTGGGGATAAATACATTAAGGACTATGAAGTGTGCAGATACTCCAGTGATGAAGGCCATGTAGGTATTTAAGGTAGCTAGATACAATCTGATCAGGGGGGTGTTGCTTAAGAAGGCAGAGCACTGAGAACCTCACTTACCGCTAGTTTTGCACATGCAAAGAATTTTGTTGGATTTATCTTTATTTTGATAGCAGCCTTGGGGACACCTTTTCATTATTTCAAGTTATTTGACCACAGACAAGCTGGGGCATTATAGTCCAAAGATGAAGCTTCTCTCAAGCAACTCTGCCTTACGAATGCTGAGGGAAATGATAGTAGTCTCTAAAATGTGACTAAAGCTGATGGCAAATAATGCCAGTATTTCAGTGTTTCAATCCATCAAATGTCAGCATTTGCGAAGCCGCTTACTTGCTACATCATGAGATGAACTTTTAACACGGTTCCTGATAGGCTGCTCTTTTTGTTGAGTTATCAATTAATGGTTTTGTCTTCGCAACTGAACTTTATTAGTTTCAAACTGCAGGAACGCCACTAGATTTACTGCTCACATTCATAATCGCATTCAAACCAGGACTACAGTGATTGGGTATGTCTACACTTAGAAGTTATTTTGAAATAAAGAGGCTTATTTTGAAATAACTTTTTTCATGTCCAAGCAGGCATTTTGTTATTTTGAAATAAGCAAACCTGCTTTTATTTCAAAATAGCGCTTAACTCAAAATTATTATTTTGAAATAAGCCTTCTTAAGCTGCAAAATTGGCTTATTTTGAAATAATGGCCCTATTCTTTTGTCTGCTTTCCTGTATATTGAATTAGAGAATCTAGTGAAGACTCTCTGTTTTGAAATAATAACTCCCACCTTATTTCCAATTAGAGAGTCTTCACTGGACTCCTAATTCCAAATAATAAATTCGAAGTACTGCTAATTCCAGAATAGTTATTTTGAATTCAAATCGAAATAGTTATTTTGAAATAACTATTTTGAATTAGTTTTGTCAGTGTAGACATAACTCTTGATATCAGATTGTTCCACAATGCCATTCTGGCACTTTTTAACAAGGTCCTGGTACTTGCAATACCATCATGAGTGCTAATACTAGAGGTACAGTCTGACCGTTCTTGTTCTTTAAGACTGGAACACTGTTTTAAATATGACACATTTTTCCAATGTGAGTGAGTCTGCAGACCTTTATAAATTAGGGATGTGGAAAAAACCTCTGTTGGATCCCTGACAATGCAGGTTTTCCCCTGTAGTATATTTTACCATTCATTAAACCAATTTTATACTGTCAAATCAGGAAAATAATTATCAGTCTTTTTAAGTGGAAAGATGTCATACTACTTAGTATCCTAATGTAAAAGATTGAAGAACCAGAAAATTAGATGAGGCTGTGATAGTAGGCCTGAAAGGTGAAGAAAATAATGTACTGACTAGATTATGTGTTTAATTCCACACATACCATTTTTCACAGAGCCAAAACTATATTAAAGGAAGAAAGAAAACCTAAACAGCTTGTTGAAACAGAAGGGGGAGTCCAAAAAAGTATCAATGTGAATAAAAATACATATTTTAAAGATATGTTTAAATTTACAATAAAGAACAAAAACAAAAAACCCACTATTTCAAACAGGCTAATTTTTGCGGACATTTGGCTCCTAAACCTGAAATGAAAGAGCAGTACTAATCAGAAGTGGATGTCAGACACAGTGTAAATAACAAGGAAGGATATAGCCAGCTACAGACAGGCTCTGATAATTTGGAAGCTAATAGATGATAAAGACAGCTCAATCCATGCAAATATAGAATAATGACAACTCTGACTTTGTGCGTCATAAAAAATAAAGGGAATAAAAAAAGAGAAGTAAGAGCAACAACATCTGAATCCATGTGCGTCACTAAAGGAGGAGAAGTAGAAAGGCTGTAGAGATAAATAACCAATTTCAGGGGACAGAAGTCTGTAACACCAACACATATTAAAAGATGAGGAAGGGTGGAGGTCCTCTTACCAATTCATATAATGATTTTTCATGTTTAATATTTGAAATGCTAATCTGTGCCTCAAGACTGCAGAGAAAGCACACGAGGCCTCAACTCCTGTTTTATACAACTCTTTCCATTCCAGTAACTCAAGAAACTGTTTTGACAGGCATTTGATGTGTGATCACTTTGGATCCAGTCTTGAAGTCAGGGACCGCAGGATCAAGCTTATAGTTTTGCTGCACTGGGATCAGCCTACAATAGTCAGTAGTTTCTTAGTCTAGCTAGCCTTGAAATCAATCGCCTATTCAGTTTGTGAATAAGTGTGTTTTATGGAAAGGATCTTAAACAGTAAATACTAAAGTTAAATACTATTAGATCAGCAGGTCTAGATAACTTGCATCCAAGGGTTTTAAAAGAACTGACTGAGGAACTCCCTGGACATTTAATGTTGCTTTTTAATGAATGAACACTGGAGAATTTAGCAGTGACTAGTGTAATAGTTTTTATCTTAACAAACAGAAGGTTAAAGACTGACTTGACTACCGTTCTTAAGTACCTACATGGAGAACAGAAATTTGGTAACACAGAGCTCTTCAATCTAGCAGACTGGGCATAAAGAAGATGAAATGGCTGGAAGGTGAAGCTAGACATATTCAGACTAGAAATTTTAACAGTGATGATAATTAAGCATTGGAACAAACTACCAACAGCTATTGTGGATTTGCTATCATAGAGAGTTTTCCTGGAGGGTTTGCTTTAGTTTATACAAGAAGTAACTCAGGGAGCTCTGCAGCCTGTGTTAAGCAGGAGGTCAGACTAGATAATCACAGTGGTCCCTTTTGGCCTTGGAATCTATGAAAAATCTGCATGAATTCAAGCACATTAGCCAAGTTCAATGGAATCCATTTAGCTAACTGTAAAATAGAAATTTTTTAGGGAGCCCAAGATTAGCGTCCCCGATGAGGTGCCTTGTCATCATTCCAAATGAAAATGTTAATATTTCTAAAAATAAAAACTTTAGGAAGTATGTGCGGGAAGAGAAAAAGAAGGGATCATAGAAACAAAACAGCTGACAGATAGGGTCAGAACAGCAGTCCACCTAGTCCAGTATCACTATGTCTTTAACCATGGTCAGCATCAGGTGCCTCAAAGAGATGCACAGGGGACAATTATGAATAACCTGTCCATAAGGGAAATTTCTACCTAACCCCATTAGTTAGTTGTTGGCTAGATTCTGATCAGTGACAGTACTTTATCTTTCACTCCATGATTTCATACCCTCATGAAAATGAGTTCATCAAATGCTTTTAAAGGTCAAATAATTTATGTCATACAAGTCTCCTTTATTCACTATGTGGCTGACGAGGTCAAAGAATTCTAATGGAATAGAGAGGTATGATTTTCCTTTGCAGAATCTGTGCTAGTTTCACACTATCGTATCCTATTAATCTAGTTGGTTTATAATTTTGTTATTAATTATCATTTCACACAATTTTCTATATATTGAGATAATATTCATTGGTCTGTGTAATTCCCAGGATCATGTCAGCACTTTTTAAAAAAATAAACACATTTGCTGCCTTCCAGCTCTCAGGTATATTTGCACATCTTAATGGGAGCTTGTATATTTTTTTTAGCATCTCAGCTGTTGCATTCTTAAATGCCTTTGCAGCTCTTGGTTGTGTATTATCTTGTCCTAGTACTGTTTGTTTGTTCTATCATTCTTTTCTAAAACCTCAGTCTTTACTAATGCTTTGTTTCTGTTAGTCCTGGTGCAGGTTTCCCTCTAGCATCTTCTGGGATGATGCAAAGAAATCATTCAATTACAGTATTTAGATATGCCTTTATCCTTCTTGATTGCTGTTAACTTGCTAGGAGCCATACAGATCAACCAGTTCCCTTGCAAGCTTCATGCTTCTGATATGCTCAGCATTTTTCTTTGTTTTTATGTCTTCAGCTGTTTGGTCTTCCAGTCCCTTCTTAGCCTTCCTAATATCCCTGTTACATTTTACCTGCTGGGCTTTATCCTTCTTTCAAATGAATTTATTTGAACTGGATTTCCAGTTTCTAAAGAAAGGGTTCTTTGGTTCAAACAGCTTCCTGAACCTTCCCAGAGTTTTATGACCTAACATCACACCTTTAAATCCAAGACAAGATGGAGCCAAAATGTGTCACACTCATATTCTTCCTTTTCAAATCTAGCCCAATGGAAGAGGTCAGTGGACTGCTCTTAATAATGTCTGTTATTCAAGAACTAATAAGAGAGTGTTAAGAACAGCAGTGGGGTTTAAATATTCTTCAGTGTGTTATACTAATCAGAGAGCAGGAGAGGCAAAGAAAGCAGGATATTTGAAGATACAAATGCCAAAGGCAGTCATACAGGACCATACTAATATGAGATATCACATCACCCATTCTCTATGCTACCATAGCTTCAAAGTGAATAGTAGTTAAAATAAATGATAATAAATATAATGAATAGTAATTAAAATAAATGATAAGATGCTGCATATACAGTGCAGATAATGAAACTGAGATTCTTATAATTGAATGTCTTTGCTGCAAACCCCTCTTTGACAGTACCTCAGTGTTTTCAACCATAAGAAGCACTGTCTGTCAAATCTCTTTATGGACTCTTGCTACATCCATCGGAAATGGGGTGGCTAGCTATGTGCAAGCAGATGTAATTCCCTGCTGGATTAAAGAGTTGCTTACAACAGCCTGGGATAACAAATGGAGTATACATTCCCTGAATTCTATTCTCTTGCTTGTCTCCAGAAGCTTTCACCAGTGATGTGTTAAATTGCAATGTACTGCAAGGTATTATAAACAGAAAAATGCTTCAGGAATCCAAATAGCCTGCATTCCTGAGCACTGACAGCTGCAGGTGCTCTTGAAATAGGGAATCGCATATGTTGTATCAACTTACTATTGTAAATATATAATCAGTATAGGAGATATACTAAGAATCTTAGATTATTATTTCAGCAGACTAGTCACTGGCAGATAACTAATACCATACAAAGACACTATTCACTTCCTGGGTCAATTGACTCATCCTGTAAATGCTGCCATTTCGCAAACTAATTATCTGAGTTCATTTCTCTGAAATGGATTCCAGCGCTTTGCATTTAATATGTTGACTAAATGGAGAGAACATGATCCTGTCACATTTTGTGTTTCTCTTAATCTCAGTGTAGACAGAGTGATCAGATTTTTTTTTTCACACAAAAGGATTGGGGAGCAGAGCAGGGGTAACTTTATCGCTATTTGGTCCTTGTGTTGAGAGTGGAGTGAGAAGGGATTGGTAGGACAGAAACAGACTCAACACAAGACTATTCATCATCCTTCACCCCATTCAGTGTTGCTTTATTTTGACCCTAGGAAATGACAAGAGTAAGCTCCTACCTAGCAGCTTTTTGCCACAAAAAGCAATAACCAAAGATGGAACCGGACACTAACATTATCCCATTTTACAGACAGGAAAATTGAGCTGTAGTGACTTGGCCTAGTCACACAGTAAGCAGGAATCAGGAAGAGAAGCCAGGTTTCCTGGTTCCAGATTTTGTGACTAACATTGGGATAACTGGCCTTCTGTGTCATTTTCAAAGAACATTATTCAAAGTTTCCTATATCGTCCTGCCTTGTCAGGAGGAAAATGTTGGTCTATTCAGAGTAGCATTTTAAGATCTGATTCATCTGAAAAGTTCACCTGCCCCTCAGGTTCATGGAAAACTGAAGTTTCATTAAAACATTATCTGCTACTGATCTGTCCTCCTCACTCCATCCATAAAAGAAGGTTTAATTTTTTTCTCCTGGAAGTCTCAAGAGGCACAGGGTCTCACAAACATCTTTCAGACAGTAGAAGGATGAAAAACAGAAGCGGGTAAACTCACCTAAATTAAACTTCATATTCCCCAAATAAGAGGTGGATAAACTCTGTTTGCCCATCTTTACCCTGGACTACACTACAGCTTTCAGAGAGTTTGAACCAAATTATGAGGACGAACTGGTGGATTTATTCTCCATCAGGCTAGGTCATATTGATGTTTGTTTTAGTCTGCATGCTTCCAGGAAGAGGGTTTGTAATTCAGAATTGCCTGTGGAAAGTAGACTGGGGTCTGAACATTCTGGTTTTACAAAAGAAAGACTTTATCTCCTTTTGTAGAAATAAATACTACTCAGAAAGGCAAAGTAGTATTGCTCAAGATACAGATCAATAATGTGAATCTGTTTTAATCAGTAAGAATCATATATGTTTTTTCAATATTAAGGCAGACTGAGTTTGATTGATTAACAATCTATTCTTTAATGTGGAAATTAATTTACTAAGGCAGAGCTGATTAAATATAATAACTATTGAACAAATATTCCAGCATGCTTTAACCAAAATTAAGCAGAAACATGAACTATACCATGGGATATAAATTTAGCGAAAAGTGAGTCGATTATCCAAAGTTTACACGTATATTGTGAGGAAAAGTAGATCCACAGCCTACAAATCATCTACTTTGGGGACAGAAAGACTCAGGCACAATGATTCTTTACAAAGCTGTACAAATCAAAAGGAAAAAAATCAATCAGTTAAGCTCAGAAGAATCAGGGTCCATATTATCTCCTCTCTAAGAAAATCTGGTGTGGGAGCCAGAAGACACTATGAGTAGCAATGTGTAAAGTTTCCTTCAGTTTCTCATAGATGTTGTTTACATCTCCTCCCATAGTCACTGCACAAACACGTTTCAAGATCTGAGGACAAGTTCCAGAAAAGTAGTCAAGCCATATTAGTCTAGTTCAGCAAAACAAACAAGAAGTCCTGTGGCACTTTTAAGCACTATCACATTTATTTATCGCATGAGCTTTTGTGGGTAGAATCCCACTTTGTCAGACGCATGAAATGGTGGTTACAGTATGAAAGGGCAGGTAACTCTGCATTTATACATCCCTTTTCATACTGTAACCACCATTTCATGCGTCTGATGAAATGGGATCCTACCCATGAAAAATCTGAAGAGAATCTGTTGATCTTGAGATCTCTGTGCAATGCTGAAGGAAGCAGTTGTGTGGCTGTCCAGTGCATGTATCTCACTATGATGGTGTCTATCCCTGTCCAGGTCCATGCTGGCAACTCTTCCTTACAAAACAAAATAAACAAAAAAGCCCCTACAACAACCCACAGTGGCAGTTGAGGTTCATGGTGTGGAGTTGACTTGCTGTGAGATAGCTCTGACAGAAACAGGATTATCTTCTGCAAAGGGGGCTCTTCAAGCAGCTAAAGAGAGTAAACTCAATTTTCCCACCTATCAACTGGAAAAGAACTGGCTGCATCACAGGTGTGGCTGAGAAATCTCCCTTTCAAAGGACCAGCCATCCTGCAACACTCATGGAACAAGATAAGAGGAACTCCACAAGGAGCTCTTTCCCTCCCTGAAGTTTTTCTGCAGGAGGGTGGGATCTCAGCTGGTGGATGAAAAGGAAGGGAACTGGGGGTGCAGGAAATAACATCCAGAAAAGATCTCCTCAGTGATCTGACTAAGGTTTTGGATCACCCAAATAGAATCTCTGACTATATCCAAGTTGTAACACAAGACTCCGTTTAAGAGAGAGCAGAATATTTGGAAATGCTTACTCACTTCATTAAACATTTCAATTAGGCTGGAAGTATTCAGAATAGCTGCTTGTTGCTTTCCTTAATCCTGAGGTCTTCCTTTATTAATTCAAGGCTTCGTACAGGTACAATAAGGGGCTTCTGTTTGTTAGCTATTTACAGCTTGAGTCGTAATCCAATCATGGGAGATGTCAATCCAAACTCTCTTTTGGACATATATAGCATGGACTTTATGTTGAATGTGAAGGATGCACTTTATATGTACTGCTTGCTGGGAAGAGCTAAAGCTCCTAGAGAAATCTATAATATTCTCACAGGCATAATCTGTAAGAACAGAGCAGAAGGAATTTTTAAGGTTTATAAATATCCACTTTTTTAACCTTATTCAGTGGTATTACCCCTTAACATAAGCAAATACTAATTTAAACTATCCTGAGCTTAGCTCCTTATTACACAAAGCCCCTTAGAAATAAAATTATTTATTTCCCATAATAGTATGTCAGACCAGAAAAGGCCTTTAAATGCACAGCTAATTCAAAGCAAAACAGATTTCAAGCTTAATACATACACTTCAGTGTGACTGTTGTGCACTTCTACTGCAAAAATCATGTTAGTTAACTTTTTAACACTGTTGAATCAAATTGGCTGGGGGGCTGTCCGTAAGACAAAACAGCCAGAATAGAGTCAAATTTTGATCTCAGTGACACTGGTGTGTGAACCTGGAGTGACCCCACTTAATTTAGTGGGGTCATTCTTTACACCAGTATAATTCAACTCAGTTGTCCTCTTATTTTACCAGGTTCTTGAAACAGGCTTTCTTTTTGGAAAGATTGAACTACCGTAATCCAATGTAGAAAATCATTTCTGCATGGTGATGTCTGTGAATGAGCAGGCCTCTTCTGTGTCACTTCAGAGTTAATAATAGCTCTGCTCGCCCTTGGCAGGGTAGCTCATAGGACATAATGCGACTCTTCCTGGGACACTCGTGGTCAGTGCTAGTGATGTAAAGCAAGAGCACCTGCTTCCAAACAACTTTTAAATTTCACTTGGTTTTCTATCTTTAAGTCACCTAACTGCTTCCATCCTATCCTGTCTGAGGAGTCTGGAATTGGATCTCTTTAACAGTCAGTCGTGTTGTTCAAATCCACATGTAATTAGTAATCATCCAGCATTTTTAGGGGAAAGTGAAATTGCATATAAA
Organism: Podocnemis expansa; assembly: GCA_007922195.1. NCBI lineage: Eukaryota > Metazoa > Chordata > Testudines > Podocnemididae > Podocnemis > Podocnemis expansa. The sequence continues at coordinate 55,582,892 of ML681989.1, forward strand.
AAGAACTCCACCTCCTTCAAATCGCAATACATTTTGTGGGATATTCCCTACAGAAATGGAAACAGAGCCTATGCCACACATTGCACTCTAGTTAAACACAGAAGGATCAGCAAAATAGTGAAATTCCAACACTAGATCACACAGTAAATGGCACTGGTTATGCAGCATATGACATTGGAGCACATTGGTAAGCTATATAGTATGCAATACACATATTGTAAACTGCATAGTGGATTGCAAATAAGAAAATTCCAGATGAGATAAAAGGGTAGATACTTTTATCAGTGGAAAAAATATTGAGGGGAATAGGTGAAGGTACAGCAAACATAAGGGAAGAGACTTCATGTTGTAACAAAGAGGAAGCAGATCCAGGGTAAAAATCTGCATAAGCAAATATTGAGCAAGTCATTGTTCACCCTCACCAGTGTTGCTCAGACTTTTGAAGAAAGAACACCCTATCAGGAAAATTAAAGCAATTATGTCCTCCCTGTAATCCTGTCATGTGATATTAAAGGCCTACACATCTTAATTTGTACACCATCCATGCCTTCTTCCTTGACTGATCCTTTGGACCAGGGGTGTCAAACCCACACCCACAGGCCAGATCAGGATCAGGGGGTTTTCTGGTTATAATCAGAAAACGGTCTGTAAAATGGTCACTTTCTTGCTCTGAACATGGAGGGGGAAAGGGTTGGGGAACCCGTGAGGCCACATGGCCCGCGACAGGTGTCCTGCCTGCTAATATCTCCCTCCACATTGAATGAGTTTGACACCCCTGCTTTAGACTCTCCCCCTCAATTTTGGCAAATGCTTGTGTAGATCTTCATAATACTATTATGCCAAGAGTCACAAGCGATGCTGGTACATGTAGTTTCACAACTTCTTTTTCTTAGCATTTGGGCAGTTTACAGTCTTTGAAGAAATGATGACATTAGTTTTGTGATAAAGTTTCTTTGGGGGGGGGGAGCTGTTGCAAACAGAAAGTGAATTCACTTTCTTCCTTAAACTCTCTAAGTAGTGTCAATTCTAGGGCTTGATGTGCTTCCCCACTTTGTTGTTTGGGCTTTAGTTTCTGAAAGAGGGGTTTACCTGCATGTAGTCTCTGATCCACTCTGTTAGATTACTGGAATTTAGAGTACAAATTTAAAAAATACAACAAAGCAGCACTGATTTTTCCTCCAAGGAGCTGACCTACAAGACACACAAATCGACTGCCAAGTGAAAAAGGGAAAACAATTTAATAGACACTTAATGCTTTCTTACATAAACTACAGTGTCATTTAAACCATCCTTAGTAGACCGTTGTTTGCAAGTAAGGAAATGAATGAGGAAATTCCAACCTCACGGCTCTTGCTTCAAGCTTTCTGAAAATTCAGACTGAGGTCTCTATTTAAATTCACACTTAAAAGGTTTTCTCCATAATCATGACAGCTAGAGACTTAGGGCTTATCTGAATGGAAAAATTGACAGACACAGCTACCCTGGAATAACTTTGCTACTATAAACATTCTGGAATAACTCCTTGGGAAGATACACTGTTCTGAAAAAATGTGAATTTATGCCAAAATGGAATAGCCACAAGGGGGAGTTATGCCAGAATAGTAAATTTAGACTTGCATAGCAATAGTGGAATAGTTAGAGAGTCAATTTCCTCCATGTAGAAAAAGCCTTAGGGTCTGATTCCTATTTACACCTGAAGTTACTTTACATCACCTTGGCACCATAAATAAATCTTAAAATGGGTGTAGCAATAATTCACTCACTCTTTGAGGTCCTTTTACCCTGCCAGAGTGGTATACAATGATGTTAATGAGAATCATCCCATACTTTTAGGGAAAAAAAGCAGAGACCCTGGACAGGAATTGACAGGTCTGTTCATGCCCTTCTGGTGAGTACTTTGGGGCTGCACAATCCACTTGAAGAAGCACTGTCCTACACAGTTTTCTTTACAGCAGCATGCTACTGTCTTTCTGGAACTAGTCTGGTACCTTCTGAAGCTGAAGGGACAACTATCACTTGTAGTCATGCTGTCAACAGAGCTGAAGAGCAACTGGTCCAGTTCATTGGCAGCATAAATATGGGTCCCACAGATCCTCCTTCTCCCTGTCCTCTTATGTGAGGGTCCACCTGACCTAGGCAGCTCCAGCCTGTGCATATTTCCTATGTTCTTTCAAGGGATCCCCACCCCGACCCCATCAGATAATTTGAGGATTTTTGTATTCCATAAGTTCAAGGCTAACTGTAATATTTGATTTCTCTTTTCTCCTTCCATGGGATTTTTGTCATGGAGGGGAATGTTGCACACTGTAGGAAATATTTAAAATGGAAAGCAAACCTTGATGCCAGGAGATATGATTTGGTGTAGCTGTATCTCTTTATGAAATGATGGCATGGAGACAGTGCTTGCTTGCTTTCTTTGAAAGGAGATAGAAAAGCAGAGCTGATTACAGTACCTCCAATTTGTTTTGTTTTGCAAAGAATGTAAGCCATTTGAAGTGGATAGTTCCTCTCATAGTTTCCTGATATATGGCAGGCAGTTGCCAAATTAAACTCCAGCTTCTGAGATTGTCCTCCAGTTATAAGACAAAGCAATGGAATAGCAATAAAGAAACAGTGGTAGATTATCGGATAGTCAAGAGCCATAAAATACAAGTGTTCCACAAGAATCCAATTTTATCGTAGAGCGGGGTTGGCCAAACTTACTGACCCCCACCCCCAAAACCTCCTTCTCATTGGGCAGAATACTTTAGCTGCACCACCTGTCCACAGGGCAGAAGGTCCAAGATCCCAGCCCAATCTGGTAGACAGAAAATGGGGGGCCCAGGGGACTCCTGGAACCTCATTTTAACTGTAAAACAACTGCATGGGGCTCATGAGTCACATGTGTAGAGTCTTTTTGGTCATGCATTTGTTTGAAATACCCCTGTAACAAGGTGATGTGACCCTGGGCTGGAGAGCCTGGCTTTAAGTCAGGTCTGACTACATGATGAGCAGTACCTGATGGGGAATGAAGCAAAGCTAGGTTAAAAGGCAGCAGGAAGGGCTGAGTGGGTTGAAAGAATAGGCCATGAGAGAATGGTACTAGCCCCTTATGAAGGGGGGGGGGTGTTTTGTTTTCAAAGACTGTGCTGAATTACTGAGGCAGAGACAATGAACTACGGTTGTAGCCTGTTGCACCCAGGTGTACTTCAGGACTAAATAAATGGGATACCTCCTGGGGACTGCTTGAATAACTTGGTGAACTGTGAGTTAAGGGCCCCTGAAGAGATAGAATGGACACAGAGATTGTGCCACAGAGCACAGCAAGCTCCATCCAGTAGGGGGAACTTAAGAGGCAGGAAGTGGCCACACTACTACAATCCCTAATATATTTCTTCCCCCTCTTCTCTCTTTAAGAAACAAAACTCTTTCTATAGGAAAATGAAAGACAGGTGCTTACTCGTTAATTTATCAGCCCCCCCAGTTGCTTTTTTTTACCTTCATTATTGTTTTTTAGTTGTTTCCATATAAACTCATTAACATCACTTTCTATCTGACCTACTTAGAGATTTGCGTCACTACTGATGTCTGAGCAGTGAGCAATCTTTTCTTCTCCCTGCATCATTCTCTTCGTTAAGGGGTTGGTGAATGCGTTTTTGGCTGCACTACAAGTGCGTGCTTAGTTCTGCGGGAGTTGTCTAAAACTAACTGCACAGCATTTTTGTCAACACCTGAGAGGTCTTTTCCATCTCCAGATTCTATAATCTGGCGAGTTGATGATACTACAGCAATCCCTTCCCTGCGCAGTTTAACGACGCTGCTTTTTTTAGACTGACAACCTGTAATACTGGTGGTGCTGTAGGAGAAGTGAAAGAGGCAGCATTTCACTTTGCCAGTCAGAAGCTGCCTCTAAGGATAACTTGGGGTGGGGCGGGAAAGGGAAAACACAAAGCAGAATGTGCAATTGTTAGCAATGATGACGTCCATAGTCACATAATCTCTCCTGAGCCGTGTTTCAAGTAGGATTGGATGACAGGGTTTGAGAAAAATAAGAACCAGCCCTGGAGAGAGGTTAAATTCCTATTAATACAGTCCATCAAGCCTCCTTATTTTGAGAACTTCCGATCCATTTCAAAACTCTAAAAGCCAAAGTATGATTGTGCACACTGAAAAAGAAAATTAAAGTATTTTTAGGCACAGACAAGACGTAAAAGAGGATTATTGAAAGTGTAGTTTTATTTGTAAAAATAGCATTCTGAAGTTCCATGCTGTTGGTGTTCAACTGGTTTCCAAATTCATTTGGCTTGCAAATATAAAAAGATGGGGGAGAGAAAGTTTTTTTTTGCTGCTAACCCTGCAAACTCATCCCAGGCTCTGACACACAAATTGAGATCTTTCCATTTTCCTACATCATAACCACTAATAAAGTATCTACAGGCGAGTGTGGGCCTTCTTTTCTGCTTTCCTTTAAACCAGTACAAACTCACAGAAGTTTAATGTGGTTGCCCAGATGTCACTGCGGGCTAAATTTGCTCAGCAGAACCTTTATTACTAGCCATGAGATGCATGGAGCCAAGGTTGATTTTGCAGGGTTGGTAGATATTTAAGAAAGTATATTTTATTATTTTGACTTGGAAACTAAATACCTTTGCTATGGAGACCACTATTTGGTAAATAAACATGGAACTTTGCTGTGAAATTTTCACAGTGTCACTTTTCCAGGTAGGGCCCCACCTTGAGGTCTAATCCTGCAGACCTTATTCATATGATTAACCTTAGGCTTCAGTGGAACTCCTCATGTCAGAAAGGCTGGCAGGAAGGGGCTTTCAAGCTATATTGATATTACATTATAAAAGGTTTGTTAGTAGTGTTTTATTATTGCTGTAAAATGAACAATATACTCTACATGCTAATGGAAGAACACACTGTTTAGTGTTTAAAGAGAGCAATTTGAATACAGGATTTGCTTCTGGCATTACACTGAGCATGTAATACACACTGTCTCTGTGCTGTAAGGGCAATTCTTGATACTCATCTGGACCTCTTCAATCTACTGGAGATGCACAGATCCACTTAAGGCTCAGGTGTAATCATGCAGCTGCACAGGGAGACTATGGGCTATTGATTCTGAATGAACTGTTAATGGACAGCAGAAGAGGTTTCTTGGGCAGGCCAAGGAGGCATTTTGAATTGGGTATCATATAGCCTTTACCTGTTGCTATAAATTGGCTCTGGGGAGGCACACCCTTAAGTCTCTGCTTAGTCTACATGCTTTCAAACATCATCTGTCTCTGCTTCTGAGAAAAATGGCAGAGCAGTGTGGAGGCTCTGAAAACAGTGGGCAAATACTGCCTTTCCACATGCCTTCTGCTTTCTTTCTGGCTAGATTTCTGTTCTGGGCATTGTAAGAGTGGTTTATGTGCAACAAGAATGTACATGGTTGTAATTTAATTTCTGCTAATTTCTTCTAGAACATATTGTCCAAACATATCGGTTTTCTTCTTCAGAGGGAGAGAGACAGCATGAAGTCCAACCTCCATCTGCAGTGGTAGCTTATAGAATGCAAAAATCATAGATAATTCCCAAGGTTTTTTATTAGAGCATATCCATGTTCATGTTATATTTATAGAATCATAAAAATGTAGGTGTGGAAAGGTCCTCAAGGGATCATCTAGTCCATTTCCCTGCACAGAAGGAGAATTAAATATGAGTAATGTGTTCAGAAAGATTAGGCCCTGAGTCTCCTTTCACTTACACTGGTGTTAATTACGAGTCACTCCTCTGAAGTCAATGTCCTCAAGCATTAGTTGCTTTGGACCTGAACATAGTTATGGGAACAATGGGAAAGTGGCAACAGTGACCTTTAGCTATGCCAACTATATCCTGCTAGGGTGATCCCTAATCTCTTTGGGGAATCTAAAAGTCCTGTTTGTGTAGCCAGAATGGGCAAAGGGGATTTAGCTTGAGTCACCAACCAGAGGCACTTCACTGGTATAAGTAAGAAGACAGCCTGATCCATACTGTCTGAATGAGGATGGAGTAAAAGAAGCTGGATATGGCCTGGTTAATTTTGGGCTTCATTAAAAGATAACTTGCTTTTAATAGTCATAAATCTGGTCTAATTTGATTGAATTAGCCTGGGAGTCAAGCAGGGATTGGCATGAACAGAAATGATCTTTTATGCAGCAAGGGGATGGGGAAGAAGGTGTAGAACTGTTAAATATTTGCAAATCAAAATTATAAATAAATCTTTGCATGTACTCCTATACTGAGCTATTGCATTTTCTATCCATCTTTTATGGATTCACTGTTTACACTGCACAATCAGTATGAGGTCTGAGTTAGTAAAAGACCTGTATCTAAAATCCTTTAGCATCATAGACTTGTATCAGGTACATAATATATTTTCTATTTGCATTTTTTTTTAAATTCTGGCATGGATGTGATTACTACATATACTGTGGCTAGATATAAGCTGATATTAGAAAAGGGAAGACAAACCAAACAGAAACTGGACACAGTAAAAAGAAGGTACCTTTCTACTACATACATCCATGGAAGAAGAATGCCTCTGGTATGTGGGGCCATCCACACAGAGGTCCTGCCTTGGGATCCCCTGGTTCTGTGACAGTGCAGCTTCAATACAGCCATGTTACATGTACATCCCCCACCCCCTGTGGGGGAACTCCACGGAAAAGACAATACAGCTTCACCTTGTATTAGTTTCTCTTTGCAGGGCTGGAGAATGGAAAATTTGTGTCACAACATCCCTTCTCCAGCCAGTCTATTCCTTCCACTAGCCCTAGAGCAGAAAAGTTTGTACCCATGTGTGGAACAGGGGGAGGAAGCAAGGCACTGTATTTACTGGGGTATTTGAATGAATACATGAATCCAAACCTTGCCCCTCACAGAACTTTGAGGAAATTTGGAGCCTGATCTGAACATATATAGCTTGGGACCATCGGTAATTTTATTTTGATTTAAAAAAAGGCATTTCTCCCTAACTTCACTCTTTATTTTAGAGCAAGGAAGATTTAACATTCACTAGGTAAGAAAGGATTGCAAGCATATTTACTACTTACAAGCAAAAAAGGCACAGAGATCATACATGATCCTTAGCTTGACATAAAAGTCAGGGAAGCATACCCTCTTTAAATGTGAGGAGAATGAACAAATGAAGTAATAAAGTTAATGCTATAAATAACAAGAACAAAGCTAATGGGATGTTAGTTCCTCTGTGTACAACACAGCACTGCTCTGCCAGAGAGAATGGCTGCATAAAGCAGAACTGAGTCCCAGGGCTGGGTGGTCCTCTAATGCTCTGGGCTCAGCCTTCTCTGTAACTTAGCAGGTGCTCCTTAAGCCTCATGGAGGTGATTACATAAGGGCTAATTAGCAACCTTAGCTGGGTTGATTAGAAGGTAACCCCAGCTATGGTGGTAAAGTAGGGAGAGAACTATTTACACAAAGCTGAGAACTCACTAGAGGAAGGAAAAAGGTGTTATCCTCTAGTTTAGGAGAAGCTTGAAAGACTCATAGTATGTGTCTGCGCAAATATTAGATGCCTATGGCTGGCCTATGCCAGCAGACTGGGGCTTGAGCTAAGGGCTGTGGTGTAGGTACGTGAGTTGCAACTTGGGGACCCTCCCACCTTGCAGGGTTCTAGAGCCCAGCCTGCAGTAGGAGGCTAAATCCCTATACCATAGTTCAACACTTTCTTAAGCTGAGTTTCATGAGCCTGAGTCAACTGCCACAGGCTTTTAAATACAGTGTAGGTATTCCCTTAGAAAGCAGTGGGGGAGCTGTGAGCTGGGATCTATAGGGAGGAGAAGAAAGCCCAGCAGAAGCCAAAGCAGTGAAGCTATTAGTGTAAGAAAAGTTTTGCAGCAGGGAGCTAGCTAAGGAAACTTGTCAGAAGCTTTGAGGAAAGGTGATATTAGGGGAAGCTTGCTGGAGAGGTAGTAAGGTGAGAAAAGCTCAGCAAGTGTTAGAAGGGACAAAAGAGCAGAGGACTTTGATGATGTCCAGGAGGACAGAAGAACTATTATTAGTGTGAGTGTTTGATTTTGGATTTGCAGTGGGTTTGAATTTTGCATGGCTTAGTCAGAAGATTGAGCCACAGAAGACTTGGAACCAGAGGGAAGTGGGTTTGAGGAAGCTGTGGAGTCAAAGACGTGTGGTGACATCACACAGGAGTGCAAGGGGCTGCTCCAAAGGTGAGTGTATGCCATCAGAGCTCTTTAGTTTGTTGTTTCCATTATTTCTAAGCAAACTTTTTACAGATGCTTGTAGCCAGCCTTTGGTTCTGGTAATGTTCTGTAGTAGTTGCAAGGATATTCTAGAGGAGGGTTTCTTGACTGTGCTTATTTTTTTCTAGTCACTCTTCTGTGCTCATCTAACTTAAAAGTTCTCTATTGCACCAATACAGGAACATCTAGCAGTGGATGGTGGTATAGTGCACTGGTTTTCAAACTTAGGGTCTGGACCCAGTTCTGGGGTTGCACACCTTCAGGCACTGGGTTGAAGCACCTCCTGCTGCTGCTGCTGCTGCTGCCAAAAGACTGGAATGCAATGCTCAAAGATGTAGTTGTTGGGTCATGGGCATACATGATTTTTTTTCAACTGGGTCCTGAGAAAAAAGTTTGAAAACCACTGGTATAGTGGATGTATGCTGTAGTGGGGTGTGTGTTTTCTTTTTCCAAGGTGACTGGCAATCTAGCATAGTATTTGTTACTTCAGATTAATCCCTGATTCAACTCTTTTACAGACAATGTGATATAATTGGGTATATTTGGTGCATTATGTCTATGATGAGGCCATGCCACCTTGAGAAAGGGGAATACATAATACAGGAGGTATGGGAGTTCCTGCCCAAAAGCTTGTATAGTTGGGTGGTTTTTAAGAAAATCTAGCTATTTTCCTGTAATTCTGTCCATAGCTCAAAGTAAATGCATACCTCAAGAGAATTCTTCAGGATGGGGTAGGTTTGAGTTCTTGGAGAGAATTCTTTCTTGGGTGACTGGCTGGTAAGACTTGCTCACGTGTTCAGGGTTTAACTGGAGTCAGGAGGGAATTTTCCCCCATGCCATATTCTCTAGAACTCTGGGGTTCTTTTGCCTTCCTTTGTAATGTGGAGCATGGCTCATTTGCTGGTGGAGGCTTTGTACCTTAAAGTCTTTAAATCATGATTTGAAGACTTTAATAACTCAGTCATAGGAGAGAGGTTTATTTCAGGAGTGGGTGGGTGAGGTTTTGTGGCCTGCATTGTGCAGGAGGTCAGACTAGATGACCATTGGTGCCTTCTGGCCTTAGAGTCTATGAATCTGCTTCTGTAATTCAAGTTTCAATAAACCTGAGCAGTGGTGACATGATGGGGTTTAGGTAGGAGACTTAATGGATCAGTGAAATTGTTGATTAGCACTCATAACTCTGCTTAAAAAAGTGGTAATTGATCTCAGTATTAAGGGGTGGATATGCAAGACTTGTGTTCACAGCACTCAAAAAAGTTGGGTAACTTGAAATCAGGGGTTAAAGTATAATTTGGCAGGCCCCCTCCTCCATCCCAGCTCCTGCCCCCAACCGCCAGCCCCCCACCCAAGTTACTGTCAACAAAACACCTACCCCTATCAGACCCCTTTCACCATGTCTTTCTCAGCCCCAATCCCCACTCCCTAAGCTCTCTGCCCCCATTCCAGCCCTCCTAAACCCCACCCCCGAGCTCCCCATCTTCATGACACCTCTTTCAGCCCCCCAAGCCCTCTCCAGGCCACCATCCTGGCCCCTTCTCCTCCCTCCCCACGCACTCGCCCTGCCCCCACGCTTTCCTGCCAGCTGCCGAACCACCCCAACCCTCCCCCAGCCCCCTTACCTGGCTAAAGAACTGGGCAGGGGGCAGGAGGCCACAGTGCTGGCTGGCCAGTTGGCTGGCAAGCAGGAGACCAGGCTGGAGGCTGGGGACTGGCCTCATGCCCAGGCAGTCCCTGGCCAGAAGGGGCAGAGCTGCCACAATCTCTGGGGAAAGGAGGGAGTTGTGGCTAGGCTGACCCCAGCCCGCAGCCCCTCCTTTCTGCTAGCCTAGGGGCAACATGCTGGAACACTGTGTTCTGGCGTGCCCTTCTATTTTTAGGGGACCCCAAAATGCAGCATTCTGGGACATCCCCCTATTTTTTAGGGGGCCTGGAATGTTGGTTCCCTGAAAATAGGGGTCCTAGAACTGCATTCCAGGGCATTCCCCCTTACCTTAATTCCTGCTAGAAATGCAAAGTAGATTTTAAAAAAAAAGTTTGTTGCCAGATGCTCTAGAAAAATGTTCATTACGAATGTATATATTTGTTTAAACATGCAAAAATTACTATTTCAGGTTTCCCCAGACAATTAGATATTTATACATGAGATGTTCTCCATTTTTTTTACAAAAAACCTTCTCCTTACAGATCTTCACAGCTTGAAATTTTTCACTGAAAACGCTCTTACGGGGATGTTGCTGTCATTTTCATATTACAGAGGGATGTTTCATGTACAGCAGTAACCCTTCTTTTGTGGAAGTTTAGCAGCTGTATGCTAATTTCCTCAATTCAAATAGGGACATTGGAAATATAAGTAGGGTATTAGTGCAGATAATGTGTAGTAATAATTGCTATCTTTTGAAGGTTCTAGTGTTGAACCTTTGTGTCTATAAGAAGAAATTTTTTTAGTATTGACAACTAGGAACTCATTCCTACACTATTGAAGTCAATGGGAGTTTTGTCACTGAATATTATTGGAGGCAGGGCCGTCCTTAAGGTAGGGCGAGAAGGGCAGCTGCCCAGGAACCCCCACGCCTTGGGGGTCCTACAGGGCCTACACTGCTGCCCCCCCAGTGCCAGGGAACAGGCAAGCCAGCCAAAAGTGACAGCCCAGTTCAGCGCTGACAGTCCGCCACCTCCCCCCCGCCACACGCGCTGCTTTTGGCTCAGTGTCAGAGCAGCGGGGATGGGCAGGAGGCAGTGTGGGGCCTGTATGGCCACCTCCCGGCCATGCTGCCTCCTGACCCCTCCCCACTGCTCTGGCACAGAGTCGAGAGCAGTGCACGTGGCGGGGGGAGCAGGGCAGACTGGCAGCGCTGAACTGGGCCATCCTTTTGGCCGGCTCGCCTGGTCCCCGGCACGTGACGGCCGGCACAGGGGCCTGCCCCTCTCCTGGGCTGACCAGCCCCCCCCGCCCCCCTGTGCCCCTTATGGATGGCCCTGATTGGAGAGGGATCAGATGTTAAGTTGACGGCAGAGAGTAGGTTATAGTGAAAAATGTCAGCACCCTGGTGTACTGTATCAGAATTGTATTATATCTGAGGCCTTAGGGTTTTCAGTTTTGTTTTATTTAAAGTTTCCCTGGAATGTATTGTTTTTTACAAACATTTTATAAGGGTGAAAATCAATGCTCCAGATCAACTTTATTTTTCTGCGTAAACTATGGGGGGGTAATGTTAGGGGGTGGGTGGATAGGAAGAACAACAACAACAGAGAAAAATAAGAGTACTAAAGTAAAAGCAGTTCAATGCCAGGGTGGGTTCTGGATTCTGTTTGCCATTCTGGAGGGAGAGAGAATGGCTCAATAAGTTGGCTGGCTTAGGTTACCAAGCCACCATTGCCTCTTCCAAAGCAGGCCAGGAAGCGGTAAAGGAGGCAAGGGTGCTATTTCCTCATTCTGCCTCTTCCCTTCTGGGCCTGCTCTAGAAAGAAGTAGCAGCTCAGTTACCTGGGCTGCCCAGGTTCCTGAGCTACCATCCCTCCTTCAAGAAAAGTTGAGTGAAAATTGATTTTAAAAAAACTAACTAATAGCTTTTCTAAACCTATGACAGTCTTGGTTAAAAAATTTTGTAAAAATTGGAAAATAAAGGACTTTAATTACATGGTGTAGGCCCTGATCCTGGACCCAGATTCATTCAGGCAGACCCCTTACATCAGTGCAGTAAGGCTCTGTACAGGCTCGGGTGTCTATTGATGTGGATCCAGTAGGAGGATTGGGGCCTTCATCTGTAATCGTCCTGGACCTGGAACCATGTTTTGTTGCTTGTTCCAGAGCAAAGCTCACTGACCACACAGCCAGCATGATAATAGATGACAATACTGTATGTTAGTGACAGGATTGCCTTTATAATATAAGCTAGCAGGATGCCTTTGTGGTATTTTTCACAGCTTTTAAAATATTTCTCTACTTAGTGTTCTAAAGTTATAATTCTTCTTCTGACATCTGACAATAAATACAATCTAGCTGCTTCCTTCCGCTGAAAAGCACTTGTTTGTTTCTGAGTGCTGGCATGTTTCCTCCCTTCTGTTCTCCAACCCCCCCCCCCCAGATTTATTGAAGCAAATTTTGTAGACAAAAGATGACACAATACTGTCTTTGGAATCCTCTGTTTACCCACAGAACAGGTAAAATGATACTGCAATTTTTTTTTACATTATTTTTACATTTTCCTCCTTAGAGGCCATCCCTCTTGGCCAGGAAGGAGTCCAAATGAAACTTGCTCTCCATGACCACTTATGATGGGTCTATGCCAGATGAAAGATGTGTGACAGGATTTTTCAATGTATTAGTTCTGCCTCAATTGAGTTACTTCAGATGGGCAACCAGTTACATCAAGGTAAAACTACAACTTGTCCTAGCTACACTTAAAAAACTTTTCTGGTATAGCTATATCTGTATACTAGAGCATATAATGTTATCTGTCGAGTTGCAGAAACACCCTTTGTTCCTAGAGTCTAGCATGTAAATTAATGCCATTTCAGCTAGTTGTTTTGTCATATACATACTGGTACTATAAGAAACTCTATGGAAAACATCCATTTGTTTTTCATAAGCTAATAAACAGCTATCAGATTGCAATGACTTTCACTTACTAGCTAGCTGTGATGAAGCTGAGTTAGTAACTTGAAGGAGAGAGACTGTGTAGCAGGGGTGTCAAACTCATCTCCTAAGGGAGGACAGATGTGTCTTAAATGTACTTCAAGTAGGCTGTACATACCATAAACTAAAATACTAAAGCGCTCTCTGGGATTGCAGAGTGCTGTGTATGTGAAACTGCGTTCCATGATACTACTCACTCTGTTAGGGAGCGAGTATTGTCTCGTGGAGTGCAGTCTAGCACAGTGGTTCCCAACCTTTTCTCTGCCCTGCGATACCTTGATACCTTCAAATTTTTTGAGGCACACCACCATTAAAAAACTCATGAATATTCAAGTTAAATTACCTATGAATATTCATGAACCATGGCACAGTGTTTCAGAAATGCTCCTATGTGCAGTAGTAGGGGTAGCAAAGCAGGGGTGGCAAAACAGGGGAGGTCAGGAGTCGTGTGCAGTGGCAGGAGTGAATGTAGGGAGCAGAGCAGGGCAGGGGTGGCAAAAGAGGACAAGGGCAGCCATGTGGGGAACAGCACAAGGGTGGCAAGAGAGGAGAAAGGAAGGGAGAACAGGAGTGGCTTTGTGGGGAGATGGGGGGAACCTGGGAAGTGGGAAGGGAGGGCAGGGGAGCATGGCACAGAACCCACTTCCCCCTTCTCCACAGTGGCTCCCTGCCACCCAGGGCAAATCCTCACCCCACTGCTGCTCCCTCCCACCCCAGTGGGTCCCATCTTCCCCTCCCCTCCAGCCCCCTTCTGCCTCTGACAGACCCTCCCATCACTGCAGGGGCCAGAACTAAGCCTCCAGCCCCCATCTACACCCCACCCCCCAGCTACACACACCCCCAACCAAACAGCCACGCCACAACCCCAGCTACACCCTCTGCTACACAGCCACTCCCACCTACCTCTGCTACCCACCCACACCTGCCCCACACAACCCCCAGCAGCCCTCCCCCCCAAAGCCCTTACCTGGGCTGTTTGCAGGCTGCCTGACACAAGTGGCTCCACCCTGCAGGACAAGATCCACACACTCCTGGCCTCCCACAGCTCTCTGCTGGCTGGGCTTACGGCTGCCTGACTAAAAATAGCAGGTCCCTGAACTTCCCCGTTCCAGTGCCTGCCTCTGTTTTTAGGCGGGCCAGAACACTGCCTGCCTAAAAATAGAGAGCCCTGGAACTGTGCTCCAGTACCTTCCCCCTTACTTTAATCCTTGCCTTTTCCCAGCCCTGCACAGCCCATGTGTCTGGGCTGAGCAGGGAGAGAACTTTAACTCCAGCTCTCTGGGATGCTCGCAGCACACTTTGGGTGTTACCGTGGCACACCAGTGTGCCCCGGCACACTGGTTGGGAACCACTGGTCTAGCATATCCAGTCTTCCATAATGCTGTGAAACCTGATGCTCTTGCTGCATTGTGGACTGCTGGGTATGCGAGACCACACTCTGCCTTTGTGTTAGGCAGAGTATGGTCCTGCAGAGAGCAGTTGCAGGCTGGATGGAAGAGGTTCATGGTCTGTCTGTTTGACACCTCTGCTGTATAGCCAATGCCTATCTCCTGAGCCATCCAGACTGCTTGTCCTCCTTATTATGGGAAGGTGGTGGCAGGAAGGAAGGAAGAACAATTGCACACAGCAGCCCTTGAAAAGATGGGTGGGAGCTTAAACTGTGTCATCTGATGAATCCTCACATATCAGATACAAAAGAGAGGAATATGCTAGTGGCAAGGATGGAATCTCTGGAGAACTGAGAATAAAGAAAATAAATGCTGTATTTCTAAGTGAATAAACAAGTGAATAATTTGCATAATTATGAATAAGCCAGTATGAAATGAGTTGTCTTTTGGAAAATGGCTAGCTTGAAAAAAATTTACCATGGCTTCTTGATAGATTATTCCCTTTCCCTTGGTCAGCAATGATATTCCTGCAGAAGTTTGGCAGCGATTTTTCTCTTTCCATTTTGTTTCTCTTGCCCTCTAGTTCTAAATGGTAGCCAGGTGCTCTTGCAAACACAATGCAAGGTCATTTCTCTTCAATAGTTATGAGAGGCTTGGTACCATTTAACTCCTTAATTAGGCAAAACTTCCTTTGACTCTCAATTGCCTCAGTGAGGAGCATAGGATCAGGAACCAGATTGTGCTCCAGGATCGATGCAGAAGTGGCACGTCATCTTCATGCGAATGTCATCCCTTCCTGTGGTTCCATGAATTGGTCTGTGGGACTAGGTTCTGTATAGCAGCCGTAAGTATCAGAGAGTAACTGGGCTTGGGTAGAGAGGGAAATGATAGCAGGGATGGAGTGACATGTATTGTGTTCCTTTCTTTCCCCCAACCTTGAAGAGATTCTGATGTTACTTCCTTTCTTATATGTGGGTGCCTTCCAGTGAAGAAGGTTTAAGCTCCTTGCATCAACTAGTGTTGGATTCTGCCATGAGTAAAGTATTCTGTAGTCTCACCAGAAACGTGTAGAAATTCATGTTTCAATCTGCATGCTTCAACTCATGGTTTTTGTTACTGGTACTCGAATTTCCTTCTCTCTTCATCTAGTACAAGGAATTTTATGAGTTTATTACCTCATACACCCACTACTGCAATAAACCTCTAATCTGTGACTAAGTTATTAAGTCCTCAAATCATGATGTAAAGACTTTTTAAGGTACAGACTCCACCAGCAATTGCATCATGCCCCATGCTCCAGAGGAAGGAAAATGATTAAAAAATGACTCATTAGCTATGCGACTCCTTAGCCTGTTGGTAGGCTATTGCTATCCTGAAGCATGCTTTAGAACGTAGTGAGGTCCATGACCCGGAATATGGGAAGAGCTGTCTGCTGACAGAATGAGGAGATAGTGTAGTCATAGCTCAGACATTGATGTTCTCTGTGATGATATTCAGTGTGAAGAGCAGGCCAAAGATGTGGCTGGCTATGGTGATTGGACTGGTGATAACATGAGAGTCCAAAGATGGAGAAAGAAGAAATATATTTGGGGATTTTTAAATCCAGTGCCTTGTCACTGTGGTTGGGAAGATGTCTTAGGAGCTTCACCATGATTACTAATATCTCAGACAGCTCCTTTGTGAAACTCTGGTCTTCTGAGTCTGTAGATGAGTTGAAAGCCCATACTGACATTAGTTCTGGCTCTGGTTTTATGCATTAAAATGGAGGAGTTTGAAGGATTTATTATTTCTTTGGGTACTTCTTCCATGCTGAGTTTGAATGACAATATGAACGCTACCCTTCCCGTCCTTTTGTCCACTCCTGCCTATGTGTTTTGAATAACCTCAGGCAGGGAGGGGAGGGGGAAGACACAGTATAGGCCAGAGGTCTGCAACCTGTGGCTCCAGAGCCACATGATGCTCTTTGGCTGTCTCCTTGCAGTTCCTGGCACTTGGCTCCAGGTCCCCCACTACCACCACTGGGGGACTGTGCAGGCATCCTGCTCCTGGCTCCAGGCACTCCCAACCACCAGAGGCCTTTGCGGGTGGCCCATTCCAGGCTCCCCCCTGTTACCGGGGGACCCTACAGAAGGCCCACTTCTGGTTCCTGGCTCCCATCAGGGGACCTTGTGGCAGTCACCCAGGTCCTGCTCTTCCTACCCTGCTACCAGGAGGCTACACCCATTGCAACTCTCAAAACACTTGGTTATTGAAGGAATGTTTTAAAATGGCTCTTCCTGTCTTTTGGGTTGCTGACCCCTGGTATAGGCCAACAGAAGATTTGCAGTGTTAGCCAACCAGTTCTTAATGATAAAGTCTAGATCTGGCACCTCACCTGCCAAGAAGACTGGAATGGTCTGACTGCTGACCATGGGACTCATGTTCATCAGTATTGGCTTGAGTTCCCAAGGGCTTCTTGCATTTGTATTGTTCTTGTGTACATATGATATTTGGGTGCAGTGAATATATAATAAACATCTGGACTCGGGCTTCCTTGGTCTCTGTTGCCTCTTCCTGTTAAGTTTAGTCTTGGAGAAAAGAGGGAATATCCCACCTGACTAGGGTAGGTGGACCAAATTGGCCTGATCCAATCTCCATTGAAATCAATAGAGAGTTTCCCATTGATTTCAGTGTGGTTTGGATCAGGCTCACTGTGTGCTACATGTTTGATGGTAAGTTCAACACCTAAGACCTGAACAGAAAGGCGTAAGCAGGAATTATGCAGAAGAATGTACTGTTCTTATTTATGATTCAAAAGCTCTGTGCTGCTGATGGCATGTGGTAGGATTTTTCAGCATTCAGTAGGATGTTTTGAACCTCAGAGAGGAATCAAGCTTGTTAGTTGCCCACTCTAGGCAAGACAAGAGAATCAATTCTCAGGTGACACAGACGATTTGAAAATCATGTGCCCAAAGACGCTCAGTTGTAATACCCATATGTAGCATTCCTCCCACATTTTCAATGGTGTAAACCTCTCTTGAGAGATGAACAAATGTTCTAGTCTCCATCAAACTGGGAGATAGTTGCACTGCAGGATCAGATGGCAAATCCAGGTAACTATAGGTACTGCAGCTGCTCCTGCCTTCTCAGATTGGTTTACAAGTTGGCAGACTGCTGACACCAGCAGACATGGATACGGAACAGCTCAGGAGCCTGCATTAAGGAGCAGAGCTGAAAATTTTAATTAAAACTTATTAAAAAGGGCAACCAGGAAGGCTGCAGAGCAGTCATATGTACCGTACATGGTACTGCACACCTAATGAAAAACAATACAAAATGTCCTGGATGGCTGAGAAAAGTGTTGAAATGCAAACTCTTTGTGGCTTTTTTTTTTTTTGGGGGGGTTTTTTTTTTGGCTTTTTTTTTTTTTTTTGCAATTGTCTGGTTGGGGTGCAAACCTTTTCCCTAAAGTGTGGTAGCTTGGATGATGACTCTGGATAGCTAATCAGGTCTGGATCCTTGAAAGCTTTATGTGGAATCAGAGGCCAAACAACAATGAAAAGTGCTACTACTATTTATATCAGAAATACCCTGTGAGGGACAAAAGAGTAAGGCAGTGAGAGAAAAGCTTTACGTAATTAAAAATCAGTGACAGCATGAAAATTCAAGATGTAGAAGTTGGACCCGAGGTGAAAATTGTTCTCTTCCAACTCCCTCAAAACAAAATACATATATAATAACCACAGCTACACAAGTGCAGTGGTAATTAGCTAATGAACATATGTGCATCAATTACATTATTTACTAACCATGTACAATGAAAGTGCTCCCAGATGTTTTTCACATGGGACAGACGGGTTGCAGTCCAAACCTTCTTCCGTCTTTTCCA
Organism: Podocnemis expansa; assembly: GCA_007922195.1. Lineage (NCBI taxonomy): Eukaryota > Metazoa > Chordata > Testudines > Podocnemididae > Podocnemis > Podocnemis expansa. The sequence goes on from ML681989.1 coordinate 55,601,012, forward strand.
GCAAAACTCCCACACAGAGCAAGGAATTGAAATAGTCACCCACCAAAACCCATAATCAGGATCTAGGCACAATACTCCCCATCCCTTAGGCTCCACACTACCGTATACCTGGTCAGCTGACCTGTGCAATACGCACCATAGCTCCCTGTTCTTAGTCAGTGACAGCCTCAAGACCTGCTGAGTTCTGAAGGCAGAGCAGAGGAGACATGGGGGATCAGTAGTGCTGGTTGACCCACTGTAGTATGGGGAAGTGCTTTCCTTAGGCTGAAAATTTTGGTGGAGCCCTCTGCATCACAGGGGTTGACAAACTACTATGGGAGTAGGTACTTTCTGGAGTTGGGGGAGGGAGGGGTAGTAAATATTAAATTCTCCAAAAATTACAATGTTTTCTGGAAACTGAAACTATTTGCCAATTTTGGTTGAAACTGGCAAATGGTTTTAGCTGGAAAAAAGGGAGGAAATGGAAATTTTGTTTAGATGTTTAAAAATAACACTTTTCAACAGTTTGAAGCAAAACTTTTTATTTTGATAATTTCAAAATGAAACAGCTTTATGTGTATTTTCTTAATTTTAAAAGCAGAGGGTGGAAAATACCCAAAAAGCAGCCTGAAACAAAACAAAAAGCACATAGTTTTGAATCAGACAAAATATTTTTGTTGATGCAAAACCTTTTTTGCTTTTTTGATGAGAAAAAAGCAAAACCAAACCAAGTTCAGTTTGAACTGAATAGATGCCCTCTCCTCCCCACCCCCCCACAATTTCCCAGTTTGGCTCCCAAACCAAACAATCCATTATGTGTTCAACACTAGTTCTTTCACAAACAAGAAAATTAGTACTGCTCAGTACTAGTCCTACTATATCTGGGACTTATTTTAAGCACCAAAAATTAATTCAAGGAGCCTGTACTGATTTTGAAGGATATAAGAACCACTTTTTCTTACCTGATTGTCTTCCTAACAGGGAATACATTTATGTAATGCTAAAAGACCACCATCTCAACAAATAAATTGGAAAGTATTTTTCACAGTGAATTATTCTTGACAGTATTTAGCAAAAATGATGCATCAAAATATGGGCTGATGGTATGTAATGAGGAAGCTGCCTGTTGCAGCATAATATTCCAGGTTTCACAGTATTGTGTACTTGTGCAGAGGTCGCAATGAAGCAATTTGATGCCATTGGTTTTCAACAGTGAATAATTCGAATGGATCAAAACATTAGATTACACAGTGAAATAGGCAAACTACTTGGGTGTGGTGCATTGCAGCATTTTTCTATGTGCATCTCAGTTTAGGGGAAGGTATGTTTACATGCTTTTCGACTAGTAAGTCACCTGGGTTATTATGCCACTAATGTTATAGAATAGCACAGGCTAGGTAGCATCTCTCATCTAGAAAGCATAGGTTACATACGACTAATATAATGTCGTCATGGATTTTTTGCTTTAATCTGATGTTCCTGGGACTGGCTGCTGTTAGAGGATGGACAGTGAAGTAAAATGCCCAGGTAGGCACCATCAAATTGTGGAACTAAATGTATGGTTACACAGCTGGTGTCTGAGAGAAGAGTTTGGATTCTTCAAGTATGGGATGTGACAAGTAGGCTTGTTAGGAAGAGATAGGATCCACCTAACAAAGAGAGGGAAGCACATCATCTCAGAGAGGCTAACCTAATGAGGAAAGCTTAAAACTAGGTTCAGTGGGGGATGGAGACCTAAGCCCTGAGGTGAAATGAGACACCAGGAGGAGGGTACAACAGGGAAGGACTCCTGATTCATACTAAGAAAGTAGAGCAATACACTAGTTATTTTAGGTGCCTGTAGATGAATACAAGAAGCTTAAGCAACAAGCTGGAAGAATTGGCAGTCCTGGCACAGTGAAACTATAATGTCACAAGAATAATGGAGACTTGGTGGGTAACGCACATGACTGGAGCACTGTCATGGATGGATGTAAATTGATGAGGAAGGACAGGCAGGGAGAAGAGGTAGAGGAGTTGCACTGTATGTGAGAGGGCTACATGATTGCTTAGAACTCCCGTCTGAAACTGGAGAAAAGCTTGTTGAGAGTTTCTGGGTTAAATTTAGGGGTGAGTGCAACAAGGGTGATGTCACGATAGGTGCCTGCTACAGGCCACTAGATCAGAAAGAAGAGGTAGATGAGGCTTCAGAGAACTAGCAGAAGTTTCCAGATCACAAGGCCTAGTTGTCATGGAGAAATTCAGTCACCTGATACGTGCTGGGAAAACAGTACAGCAGAGCACAGACAATCCAGGAAGATTTTGGAGACTGTTGCAGATAATTTCCTGGTGCAAGTGCTGGAGTAGCCAACAAGCGATCGTGCTCCTCTTGACCTGCTGCTCACAAACAGGGAAGAATTGGTAAGGAAGGTAGAAGGAGATGGCAACCTGGGCAGTAGTGACCATGAGATGGTTGAGGTCAGGTTTCCGACAAAAGGAATAAAGGAGAACAACAGAATATGGACCCTTGGCTTTGAGTCCTTCAAGGAATTGATGGATCACCTAGAAAGCTAATATGAGGAGGAAAGAAATCCATGAGAGCTGGCTGCATTTTAAAGAAATTTTATTTGGGGCACAAGAGCAAACCATCCTGATGTACAGAAAGAACAGCAAATATGGCAGATGACGAATATGGCTTAACAAAGAAATCTTCATTGAGCTTGAACACAAAAAGGAATGTAAGACATGGAAGCTTGGACAGATGACTATAGAATAGTATAAAAATATTGCTTGAGCATATAAGGGTGAAATCAACCAGGCCAAAGTACAACTGTAGTTGGAGCTAGGAAAGGACATGAATGGTTTCTATAAGTACGTTAGCAACAAGTAGAAGACCAGGAAAAGTATGGATCCCCTACTAAATGGGGGAGGCAACCTACTGATAGATTTGGAAAAAGGTGAAATACTCAATGCTTCCCTTTCCCCCCCATCATCACAAAGAAGGTAAGCTCTCAGACTACTGCACTAGGCAGCCCAATAAGAAGAAAAGGGTAGCAGCCTTCAGTGATGAAACAAAAGGGTCAAGACTATTAAGAAAAGTTGGATGTGCAGAACATCTGAGGGTGTTCTTTGATGTGATTGCAGGGACATTGGACATTATCTTTGAAACTGCCTGAGGAACAGTTGAGGTCCCAGACAATTGAAGAAAGGCAAATATAGTGCTCATCTTTAAAAAATGGGAGGAAGATGATCCCTAGAACTACAGACTAGTCAACCTTTACATCAGTTCCTGGAAAAATTATGGAGCAGTTCCTTAAAGAATCCACTTTGAAGCATTTGAAAGAGGAAAAGGTGATCGGGAACAGTCAGCATGGATTCACCAAAGGCAAGTCATGGCTTACCAACCTGACTGGCTCTGTGGATGTGGGGAAGCAGTGGATGTGATATACCTTGATTTCAGCAGAAATTTTGATACTGTCTCTCAAAGTATTTTTTTTTCAGCGTGTTAAAGAAATATGGGTTGAATTAATGGACTCTAAGATGGATAGGAGACTGGCTAGATCACTGAGCTCAAGGGATAGCAATCAATGTCTGCTTGGCAGCTCTGAATGAGCAAAGTGCCCCAGGAGATGGTCATGAGTCGGTTTTGTTCAACATCTTCATTAATTATCTGGATGATGGGATGAGTTGTACCATCAGCAAATTCATGGATGACATTGAGCTGTAGGGAGCAGTAGTTACTCTGAAGTGTAGAAGTAAGATTGAGTGACTTAAGCGGATTGGACCAAAAGACATCTGTGAAGGTTCATCAAGTGCAGAGTCCTTCCTTAAGACAGAAGAATCCCATTCACTAGTACAGAGTGGGGACTGACTGGCCAAACCACAGTCCTGCAGAAAAGGATCTGGGGTTATAGTGGACAAGAAGGCAGATTGGATTGAACAGTGTGTTCTCATTGCCAAGAATGCTAACAGGACATTGGGCTGCATTAGTAGGAGCATTGCCAGCAGGTCAAGAGAAGTGTTTATTCCTCTTTGGTTGGCACTGGTGAGACCACATATGGAATACTGTGTCCAGTTTTGAGCCCCACACTATGAAAAGGTTGTGAGCAAATTGGGGAAAGTTCAGCAGAGGGTAATGTTGAAAATGGTTAGGGGGCTGGACCACAAGCCTTATGAAGAGAAGCTGAAGGAACTGGGCTGATTTACTCTGCAGAAGCAAAGAGTGAAGGGGGATTTGATAGCAGCTTTCAACTATCTGAAGTGAGGTTCCAAAGAGGATGGAACTAGGCTGTTCTCAGTGGTGGAAGACAATAGAACAGGACACAATGGTCTCAAGTTGCAGTGGGAGAGGTCTTGGTTGGATACTAGGAAAAAAAAATTTCAATAGTAGGGTGGTGAAGCACTGGTTTGGGTTACTTAGGGAGGTGGTGGAATCTCCATCCTTAGATCTTTAAAGTCCAGCTTGACAAAACCCTGGTTGGGATGATTTAGTTGAGGTTAATCCTGTTCTGAGAAAGTGTTGGATTAGATGCTATTCTGAGGTCCCTTCCATCCCCAATCTTCTATGATTCTATGATGAGATTGTCTTTTCTAATGTGCCATTTTTCTGTGTCTCTCCCACATATGACAAAATAACAAATAAGGCTGCACGACCCCTGAAACTCGGTAGAGCTCGTGGTGTATTACTGCAAATCTGTGCAGTTCTTGCTTCCTGGTTTTGCAAAGGATGAGCATCTTGCAGAGGTTGCTCCAGTTTGTAACACACACTGCTGGCTAATGTGTGGAGTGGCACCAACAGTGGCAGCCTGAAGCCCTGTCTCCTCAACAGAGTGAGGACAAAGTGAAACTGCTCTTGTTGGGCAGGAAGGGCAGGGAAGAGACCAAAGGGAAATGGGAAATAAATTAATACCTTTTAGAAATTCCTACTTTTGGTTCTGTTTGGTGTGACTTATTTTGAAATTATAGATCTGTTATGCAGGTGGTGTTCAGATTAGGTGGAAGGGATGCAGATAAAGCTGCTTATTTACCCTATTGCACTTAAGTCTGAATGAGTAGCTCCAGTAAACATCAAGCCCCAGGAATAGGAATTGGGTCTGTGGTGTGACTTTGGATATGTGAATGTGTTGATAACATGCAGGGGCTAAGGTGCGGGGTACAGTGGCATTTAGCAAATATTTCTTAACCTTTCTAGCATGAAGTTCTTCTCTGTCTGCTTCGCCTCACTTCTTCCCACTCCCTCCAATTCCCTCCCACACTGTTTTTCTTTTCCTGCATTTCTGACACACACCACAGCCTAGCTGTCTCTTGCATAAGGCAGCAAAGCTAAAATATGATAGAAAGGTTGTAACACTGTGCAGCCTCACCACCAGTCTGTCATAAATAACATAAAAGGAAAACTCTCATTCAGGTAATGTATCCTAAGTACAATAACACGGAGAGTGCAAGGTGAATATATGGAATCTTCCTAATATGAGGTTAAGGCATTAAGAGCCACAGCCCCTGAAGACTTCAAAGGGAGTGATATCATTCAGGAGGAAACTCTGTTGGGCAGGGTCTATAGATAACTTTCAACATCTGCTTCACTGAGCACTAGAAAATGTGACTCTGATTATTCTGGAAATGTCATTCCCCAGGGATCACAGTAATCATTGTGCAACACACTAGCACCCAAGATATTGAGGTATGCTTGTGGTGAGGGTATTCCTGAATAACCTACATTTCCCAGCCACTGTGGTTGAACATCACTAAATCTTCAGTCTGGTGTGCCCTAATTGTTAAGGAGTGTCTATAGTGACTTGATGCACTGAAGAAAAATCCAGTGCAGTCAATTATTTCTAGTTATCATCAGTTTTACTTCCAGGCTTGGAATCAGAGGGTCAGCAGTGGCACAGAATTGGACTGTATACATTTATTAAATCAAATTGGACTTTACATGGAACTACAGCAGGATAGATGGCAACTCTTTCCACTTAGCATTCTGATTGTACAGTTCCCCTCTTCCTCCACTAAAATACAAATACATGAAATATTAAGGCTGGGGAAATTTGTGGGGTTCACCCAACTTGTAACAAAATCTAGGTCACTCTAGGTATGAGCGACAGTTTCTGAAATTTTCCTGTTACAGAACAACTGGAGCACTGAATTCTTCAGTGTCTGCATGGGGTGAAAGTGCTGGGGAGGGGTGTGGCAGCTGGGAGTGGTTGCATTGGGGGTGCTTTAGCTTTGGGATGTTTGTCTGTCACTAGAGAGTGCAGGAGATTTGGCAATAAGGTGTCTTCCAGTCTCTCACCCTTTTATCACTCAGGGGCCAGTAGAGGATTTTGGGAAGTGAGTTGGGCAGTCAGTTTCAGGAGCTTTGTGAGCCTTGGACAGCAGGGTGAGGAATTCAGCTTATATGGAGCATGTTACTTGGAGCTGGTGGATGAGTAGCAAATTTGGCAATTGAGAGGTAGGGTCAGTTTGAGAGTGCTGGTCATTTGTAGGAGTGACTGGTCCCACCTTTCCCAACCTACTAGTCCTGCAGCTCTTGGGCTGTTTCTCTTTTTTGCCCTGCCCATTACCACATTCCCTCTATCTGAAACTTAGACCTCAGTTGGATCTGACATCCCAGCAATGCGCTTTATAGAAAGGGGTCTAAATAAATGTGTGCTGGGCTCCAGTGCAGCCCTTCCTCAATGAATTGTTTCGTGCCTTGACACATCATGTAGTCTTGCATGCTCCACATCTGCGTTGTCTGCAACATGGTTTGGCAATCACAGGAATTCAATAGGAATGTGCCATAGAAGTACCTGAGTACCGGCTTTACTTTATCTATTACTGAGAATAGAATCAAATCATAGGGTTGGAAGAGACCTCATGAGATCATCGAGTCCAACCCCCCCAGGGCTTGAACCCAGGACCTTCTGCATATTAAGCAGAGGTGCTAGCCACTACACTATTCTGTGGTGATCTGGGGGCTTTTGACTGGGAGACAGATGACTGGGCATGCAAAAAGTGACCAATAATGAAAGAAAATGGAACAATTAAATTACTTTGTAGTTTGCTGGCACAAACCAGGACATTCACAGTAAAACAATACCTGGTTCTTATAGTGCTTTTCACCTGTAGATCTCAAAGCCCTTTGCAGAAGAAGTTGGTATCACTATCCTATTTTAACAAACAGGGAGACTGAGCAAGGTCGAGACTTTCCCAAACTCACCCAGCAGACAGGTGGCAAAGCTGGAAATAGAATCCAGCTCTCCTGAGATTCCATGCTGTAGGCCATTCTGCTTGGCCTCTTCAGATCCTGTCTGTGTTTCTCTTTTACCCAAATAATAGGAATAGCTCTCAAAATGTGGACAAGGCTTCCATGCTGGTGCCCCACAAAGCTCTTGCACCATCTGTAAATGATGAGCTCTGGGACATCCCACTAATCAGTTTTGCAAAATCCATTGCTGCAAACTATTTGGCTGCTAAATAATAAAGCAAAATACATTTTTGTCTTTCTGCTTCAATGAACTGGAAAAATGCATCCTTCCTCTTCAAAAAAAAAAAAAAAAAAAAAGCACAGTAAGAAATGTGACAGTGCCTCCAGTCTGGGTTTTCTTCTTTGTTTCAATTTCCATTTCACCACCCAAATCAGGTCTATTCAAAAATGCTCCATTTTTTTCAGTAATAGCATTGTCCTATTTTTCAGTGTATTATTGAGTTTTATCAGCAACCACTTTTTTTTTTTTGAGGTTGTTGCAATGAGCTAGAACATAAAGGTTTTAAAAAAACCCACATTGCAAATGTAGCCTGAATGATTCAAGAACACTGCCTTTGTAGGACTTTACTGACGTAACTGGCAGGAGAAAATTAGAGACACCTGCTGAGGGCCAGAAGTGACTTAACTCTCATCAGCCAAGTCCTAGCTCCTGAAGGAGCTGCTGCAGAGGCCTTGGGTTAAAATAGACCTGGAGAAAAGCTGGATATGAATGCCAGATTTTTTTTTTTCTTTTAAAGGAAAGCTCCTTGCAGGCTGGTCACAGATTCTCCCCATGCCTTTTTAGAAATAAAAATGAAGCAGACAGACTGTAATTGGAATCCTTTTGTTAGTATTTATCAGTCCAAAACAGCCTCTTCCTAAAGGCGACAGTACTCGGGAAGCACAGACATAACCTTACCAGATAATTTCCTAAGAACACTGTGTGCTCTTTTCAGTTCTTAGTATATGGACACAGTAGGACTAGCAGTTCAGTCTTCCAGAGGACCAGAGCGCTGTTAAGAGATCCCAGCTGATGTGTTTTAAGTCAAGTCGTCACACCTGTTGTTCATGAACTTCTGTTCATCACTCAGCTATTGTCTTTCATGGACTAAGTGATGGTGGAATTCTTGCAGCAAATTGTGGTTTTAAGCAAAGCATAACTGAAATCCAAATAATGAGAGTATTTAACAAGACAGTTTTAGGCTTCCAGTAAACTGTTCCCCTAATGTTGCAAAGTAAAATCATTTAGCGATTCACATTCCAAAGGGGCAGCCATATTAGTCTAGTAAAGCAAAAAAAAGCAAGGAGTCTTGTGGCACTTAAATACCAACACATTTATTTATCGCATGAGCTTTCGTGGGAGAAAAATCAGTAGCTCTGGGCCTGACCTTGTGCTCTGCTTCAGGACAATTAACCAGTGAAATCCATGGAGAGTTTGGCCAGTGTCTGGAGTGAAGGATCCGGCCCTTTTGTTACACTGTCAATATATGAACAAGGAGTCCTGTGGCACTTCAAGACTAACAAATATATTTATTGCATGAGCTTTCATTTAAGTGCCATGGGACTCTCTTGTTTTTTTGTTGTTGTTGCTGAAGTAGACTAACACAGCTGCCACTTTAGATCATGGCAATATATGTATTTTCTTTAAATTATTACATTGGTAGCCCTTGTTCTAGGGCCAGATTGTGAGTTTGCCTTGATTGGCAGTAAGAGGAGACAAAAAGCAGCTCCCTCAAGCTTGCATGGCTGGTCAAAAGTAGCCCAGTAGTCCTGTACTAGCATGTGCTGGGGAGAGCTTGGACAGCTCACGCCTGCTCCTCTCACGTAACAAGGCTGCTGGAAAAAAGTGGCAGGATGGAGATGGGGCCTTGGCCCTCTGGCCCAGCTTCCAAGTCTGGAGTATGGCTGGCCTACTACAGGAGGCATTCACATCAATCTGAATACTGGTGCAGAATCCATGCTGCTCCAGTTGCTATGCCCACGGCACAGTGCTGGGGAGAGTGTGCCTACTTGAGGGATGATTTCTGCCTCTCCTCTTCTTGGGGTAGGGCAGCCCTTCATCAACCCCTGCTTCAGATTTGTGACAAATGCAACAATCTTGCTCTGAAAGTATGAAGTAGCTTGTAAATAGACCGCAATGAGCTCTCTTTGGCTCTATGGCTGTACTGCAGCCTGGGTGGAGATCAGACAACCAACCCCCCCCACCCCCCCGTGTTAAAAAATCAAAGATCAGGATTTTACGAAAAGGCCAGAGGCTGATGCTTATTTCAGCATGCAAGTGGCATCTCAGTGTGGTTAGGCAAAGTTGATGTCCAAAGGGCAGCTCCAAAGCAAGCTGCAGAAACAGGAAAAGCCTGCGCTAATTCTGAGCACAGGCCAGTCCTTCCCAGCCTGAGGAGTCCCACTACAAAAGGCCTTTAGCTGACAACTTTGACTTTAAGAAGTAAAATTGAGTTGGTTTTTTTTTTTGTTTTTGTTTTTGTTTTTTTTAAGTCTAGGGACCCAATCCTCTGCTGAGGTAAATCATTTTAGCTCTGTACAATCAGTGGAATGCCTTAGTTTAAACCAGTTTAGGATTTGGCCCTGTAGTCCTAGATTTTTAAGGCCTTGAGGGATCATCATCTCCTCATCTGACCTCCTACATTACCCAGGCCATAGACATTCACCCAGTAGCGTCTGTATGAAGTCAGTAACTTCTGTTCTGAGCTACCTCAGAGAATCCGGAATAGAACCCAGCCTCTGATCTCCCAGTTCAATGCATGAGCCATGTTGTCTCTAGGTTGCATGGGCTTTGTCTACCATGCCAACCCATGCAGAAGAAGAGACCTCATAAAATATGATCCAAGCTCTGACTAAACAAAAATCTCATAGCCTCATCCCCTGTGTAGGTGTGGAGAGGACTGGTTGTGGACACCAGGGGTCAGGAGCTACTCACGACAATCTCCTTTAAGAAATGCCCAGTGTGACTAGTGAAACCCAGATACTTGCACTGTAGGAACAGGTACTGCATCTGATACCTGTACTGTCAACATACTGGAGCATTTTACTGTGCATGAAGATGGGACAGCATGTGACTGCAGGTCGCCAGAGATTTCTTGGTCATGTTGCACAAAAAGACTCATCCTGGCTGGAAGCATTGTGTTTCATACCAAATGTTCACAGCATTGGGTCAGCCTTTTTGGAGAGTAAGTTGGTGTGTCTTGAGCATGACAATGACTATCTCAAAGCAAGTTCCAAAGGGGCAGCCGTGTTAGTCTAGTTCAGCAAAAGAAGCAAGGACTCCTGTGCTATTTAAAGACTAACAAAGTTATTTATCACACGAGCTTTTGTGGGAGAAAAAGAACTCCTTGCTTCTTTTATCTCAAAGCAAACTCTTATTTTGCTCTGTAAAGTGAAAAATCATCCCATGATGTCTGTGCTGCTAACATTCACCTGGCTGGAAAAAAATAAACAGCTCAAGATACCTTTTATATTTACCAGAAAGTTCTGATACTTAAACACGTATCATAAATGGCTCTGAATATTGCAAAAGATACAGCAGGAATGTGTAGACTTCATTGCACTTATTTGTTTCTGTAACAATAAATCTAATTATTGTAGGACAAATCCTTAAAAAGTCATTCTATGAGGATATTCTGATGCCAAAGGTTTGAATGATTCCTGATATGGAACTGAACCTTGATCTCAACTCTGACTCTTAACTGTCTACAGGTCACTGCAAACATCTTATAATGTTTCCATGGGGACTTTTTTGGTACATGTTTGTGATTAGTCTAGTGAAAAAATGACTCCTTATTCCATTCATGCATGGGTGGACATTGCATAGAATTTTCTCCATAACTCTATACTAATGGTCATGATGCTCAATATTTCTCCATGCCATCCCTGAGACTCTTCATTGCAAAAAGCATATGTGTCTGACTGATATTGTAATGGGGGATAACCTACACTAAGGAAGAGTTTCTGGGAACATCTGCACCACAAATGGAGGTATAATTTTAGTGTGGGTAACATACCCATGTTAGCTGTAATCTAGGTAACAGTAGCAATTAATCTTCAAGAGCATGAGCTAGTAACTTAAGTATGAATGGCCAGAGAAGAGCAACAAAAATTAAAATTAAAGGTTTGGAAATATATAACCTACAGAAAAAGATCGAAAAATGTGGTTTTGCTTTGTCTGGGGAATAAAAGACTGAAGGGAGGGTTAATTTTCAAATATGTAAAAGATTATTATGAGGAGGGTGAAAATTGTTCTCAAACTCTGAACACAGAATAAGCAGCAGCAGATTTCAACTGAAGCATGAGCGATTTAGGTTGGACATTATGAAAACCTTTCCAGCTATCGGGGGGGTAAGCACTGGAACACATTTCCTAGTAGGTGGTGGAATGTACAAAGGCTTTCAAGAACAGGTTAGACAAACACCTGTCAGGAATAGTCTAATTATTACTTAGTCCTGCTCTGAATGCAGAGTGCTGGACTAGACGACCTATTGAGGTTGCTTCCAGTTCCACACTTCAATAATTCCACGTACCCAGGATCCCCAGCAGGCTTATACCTAACCCACACAGAAGCCACGCTACCTGTGTCTTCACTGCTGTTGTTACTCATGCTTGCTAGATTAAAGCTAACATAGGTACGCCTACCCATGCTACAGTCACTCCTTTACTTGCAGTGTAGACAGACTCTAATACAATCAAATTGTCACTTTGGTCAGATGTAAATTCAACTCTCTGAAGGTAACACACGTCACCCATATGCCCCCTTTAACTTGTATTTATCTGGTAGGGATGGGCAAACCAGGGAAGTTTCTGAACTATTCAGAGAATCTAACATTCAATAAGCTACTTCAAATTCCCAAACTTTATGCACAAACATTAACCTACAGTGTAACTACATCTTTATAGAGGAATTTTCCATTAGAACCAGTAGATTAAACACACTGTCCTTACACTGCAGTTACAATGAGTATTAAAAATAACTTCAGTGTACTTACAATGCAAAACTACTAACTGTGGTATGTAACCTATCATTTTAATCAGTTCTGTACCATATGACTGGAGGGTAGCTAATGTGATGCCAGTTTTTTTTTTAAGGCTCCAAAGGTGATGCATACTAGCAATTACAGGCTGATAAGCCTAACTTCAGTACCAGGCAAATTTGGTTAAGTCTATAGTAAAGGACAGATTTACCAGACACGTAGATGAATAGGACTTCTGGGGGGAAGCATCAACATGTTTTTTGTAAAGGGAAATCTCACCACTCTACTAGAATTCTTTGAGGGGGTCAACATGCAGGTGGACAAGGATATAGAGTAATTAGATTTTCAAAAAGCCTTTGATAAGGTCCCTCACCAAAGGCTCTTGTCCATTGACCAATTACATTGCATAAGAGGGACAGTCCTCTCCTGGATCAGTAGCTTGGTAAGAGATAGAAAACATAGGATAGAAATAAATGGTCAGTTTTCAGAATGGAATGAGGTAAATGGAATTGTTCCCCAGGGATCTGTACTGGAACCAGTACTGTTCAATCTACTTGTAAATTATCTGGAAAAAGAAGTAAATGGTGAGGAGGCAAAATTTACAGATGAGTAGTTCTGTATCAAGATAATTAAGTCAAAAACAGACTGCAAAGAATTATAGAGGGACAGGGCTGGATTAAGACATAATGAGGCCTAAACTATATCAGGATTCAGAGGCCCCATACCATAAAAATATAAAAAGAAAAAAGTGTATTACATCATAACAGAAAGGGTAATGAAAAAATTAATGGTAAACTGTTATATTTTTATATGTACAAAAATAGAGATGCAATGAAAAACAACTAAATAAAACACCTTGCAAAAAGCCTTATTTGTGTTATCAATTTCAATTATAATAAATCTTCTTGGTTATTTCTGACATAGTTTGAGGCCCTAAGCGATGGCTTAACTTGGCTTGTGCTTAAATCTGGCAAAGGGATCTCACAAATCGAGATGACTGAGCAACAAAATGGCAGATGAAATTCAGTGTTGATAAATGCAAAGTAATACACATTGGAAAATATAATCCCAACTCTTTCTGTATATCTGTAAAATGATAGGGTCTTAAATTAACTTATCACTCAAAAAAAGGGATCTTGGACTTGTGGGTAGTTCTCTGAAAACATCTGCTCAGTGTGCAAAAGTAGTCAAAAAGGCTCAAGTATTGTAAATCATTAGGAGAGGGCTAGATAATGACAGAAAAGATCATATTGCCTCTCTATAAGTCCATGGTATGCCCACATCTTGAATACTGTGTGCAGATCTGGTCAATCCCAACACAGACAAATATATTGGAATTGGAAAAGGTACAGAAAATGGAAATTAAAATGATTAGCTGTATGGAAAAATGTCCATATTAGGAAATGCAAATGGGCAGTGGTGTTAGTTTAGTTCAGTAAAACAAACAAGGAGTCCTGTGGCACTTAAAGATGAACAAATATATTTATTGCATGAGCTTCCATGGGAGAAAATCCCACTTCATCAAACCCTTTGAAGATGAAGCTTCTGATGAAGAGGGATTTTCACCCACAAAAGTTCATGCAATAAATTGTTAGTCTTTAAGTGCCACAGGATTCCTTGTTTGTTTGTTTCATATAAAGAGAGTTTAATGAGACTGGGACTTTTCAGCAAGGAAAAGAACTAAGGGGGGATATGATAGAGGTCTACAGAATCATGACTGATGTGGATAAAGTAAATAAGGAAGCATTATTTACTCCTTATAATGCAAGAGCTAGGAGTTACAAAATGACAATAATAGGCAGCAGATTAAAAACAAAGTATTTCTTCAGAGAGTACACAGTCAGCCTGTGAAACTCCTTGCCAGAGGATGGTGTGAAGGCCAAAACTATAATGGGGTTCAAGAAAGAACTAGATAAGTTCATGGAAGATGAATCCATCAGTGCCTATTAGTCAGGTTAGGTACGGTTTGGCAAGGGCTTGAAATGGTCAGTGGGGTGGATTTCTTGATGGTTTCCTCATAGACTCTAAGGTCAGAAGGGACAAATATGATTGTTTACTCTGACCTCATGCAAAGTGCAGGGCATAAAACCTCATCCAACACTCCTTCAATAAACCGTTATCATATGACTAAGTCTTAAAATTATGATTTAAAGACTTTAAGATACAGAGAATCCACCAGCAAGTGAGCCATGCCCCACACTAGAGGAAGGTGAAAACCTTCAGAGCTATAGCATATATGCTCCAGGAGAAAATTCCCTCATAGCCCCAAATATGGTGACTAGTTAAACCCTGCGTCTGTGGGCAAGTCTCACCAGCCAGTCACCCAAGAAAGACTTCTCTGCAATAACTCAGAACCCATCCCATCTACCCTCCCTTCTTAGGCCACTTGCATATCCACCACCAGTAGTCAAAACTCAGTCTGTTGCCAAAGTAGGTCATCCCGTCATACTATCCCCTCCATAAATTTAGAGAGCTCAGTTCTGAAGGCAGTTATGTTTTTTGCCCCCACAGCTCACCTTAGAAGGCTATTGCAGAACTTTAGTCCTCTGATGGTTAGAAACCTTTGTCTAATTTCAAGCCTCAATTTCCTGTTCTATTCATTTCCTCTGGAGTACCTGGCATTGGCCACTGCTGATAGATAGGTGGACCATTGGTTTGACCCATTTTGGCCATTCTTATATTGCTAATTAGACACTGTGTGTGGTTTAAATTAGAACTGGGCAGAGAATGGTAATTTTATTAAATGGGGGAACATGGGTTTTTTAAATTCATTTTCATTCTGCTTTGGAACAAATCAAAAATATTTCAGATGTTCCATGAAACAGGCACCTGGAAAAAAATTGTTTTAGAAAAAAATCAAGTTTTGTTCTGGTAGTGTTGAAGTGAAATTCTGTCTGTCAGGCTGAAGAAGAGCCAGGAGCCTTGAAATCCTGGCTGAGCTGGAATCTGGGAGCCAGCATACCCAGGGGTTCTAGGCTTCCAGCTCCCCTTCAGTATATCAGGTGGGCTGCCCCAGAGCAAGGGACCTGAGAACCTGGGGTTCCTAACTCCAAGAGTCTTCCAGGCAGTCCCTTCCAGAGCCAGAGACCTGGGAAGGGCAAAGATTTCTAATTCAGGGACAGTAACTCTGGAAGGCTGACCTTGAATCTCAGATCCTTGGAGCCCTGTTGTATCCAGAGCCACAGAGCTGAAAGTATTGTAGTCCACACCCCAGGGGCACTATGCATAGTGTGCTATCCTGGAGCCATAAATCTTGGAAATGCTTTTCAGTTGAAATTGATGGGACCACTAATGGAGAAGGTTCTACTCAACTTGTATAAACTTGACAGTCTTACCCATAGATTATGACGAGTTATTTCCCACTGATATACAAACAGTAGAAATTATAACTTGAAAAATATAAATGTGAGTCAGTTAAGTGTCTCTGCATGGTCATTCTGATTAATGTAGACTTCATTTATAGATCTCAGACTAGAAAATTAAATCAACATAAACCTTAACTCAATCTATAAATAGACATGTTAACATTGCATTTTCACCACCTACATGGTCTGATTAACTTTACCAGCCACATCTGCTACACAAAATGAAGTTCAAGTAGCATTTAATGCTGCAGTGAAACTACGCTGAAGTTACTTTTTAGTTACATGTTAGCTCTAACATAATCTGTGTTTAATGTACAGGCATTTCAGGGGAGGGGAAAAAAAAACCGCCACCCAATCCTGTATTTTCCTAGGTAGAGGAAAGCAAAAATGTTTTAGTGGATTTAAAATTAGGCAAAACAGCTTTGCTCATCTTCAGTAATGACTAGGCAACATTCAGAGTGTGAAAACATAAGAAGAAATATTGGGCCAGATCCTCAGCAGTTCTCTCAATGCCAAGACAATAGGGAAAGTGTTACAATCCTGATGTTACCCAAACTGGATACCCATAAATCTTGGGTCCCCTGTGCCCCTGGCTTACTGGGGGGCTGAGCAGAGTATATGTACTGTCTCTTGAGCTCTGACCCTCCAGGCAAACATTCCAGGTGCAGACCCTGTGTTTGACACCCATTCTGATGGTGGTTGTCAAGGCTGTTTCCCCACTCTGGCACTGAGTGCAGACAGTGGGGGCCTGCAACAGGCCTTCAAAGTCACTGGCCTTAAAGCCTGATCTTAAAACTCTCCAAGGCCTCTAATTCCTGGCCTTGGAGTAGTATCGTTGCCACCACCCAAATGCAAAAAAACCTCTTGAAAACCCAGGAAGGTGCACTTGGGAATTCCTTCCTGTGAGGTACTTGTAATCACTTTTATTCCTCCCTCAGGAAAGTGACTGAACCCCAGCTGCAATACAAGCTGGAACTGGAACAGAGTTCCCTCTGGCAGCTGGCTGTGCTGTCTGAGGCACACACACACAAACCTCTTGCTTTTCAGGACACAGAATCAGAGCTTAAAAGGTAAAATCTTTAATTAAAAAGAACAGATAAAAACACAGAGAGTTGCTTCTCTGGGAATTAACAGGTAATTACAGGATAGTGGGGGGGGTGTACATGTGCTCAGCACAGAGAAATCCAAAAACAAACCAAAAAGAAAAAGAAAAGAAAAGAGAAGAAAATATCCTGACCGCATCTAAATAAACATTCCCTGTTCTACTCACACCTGGTCAGTAACAAACTTATCTGTGGTAAGGATGTTGCTGGATTCTTCTTCAGGCCCCTCTGGCCTCCTCCTGATCCTTCCAGGAGCTCTGCTGCATCCAAACAGGAACAGGCAAGGCTGCTGTTCCCATTCAAAAAGCTGTGCTTTGTTCCTATTGGCTGTCTTGGGACTCAGTGACCACAGTGTTAACCCCTTCCTCCCCAAGGGTTACTACAGTGGTGATCTCCATGGTCAAATTGCCAAGATCCTAAAGCTGGTGCCATATCTCCCAAGCTTCTTCAGTAGCTGCTATCTCTCAGAATTCAAGCTAAACTGTGGATTAGGGGGTTACCTGTGTAACCATCCTTCTTTGAGATGGGCTGCTCACATGCATTCAGGTCTAGGTGTCTACGTGCCGCAATGCCTGATTGGAGGGAAAGCTTTTTGCCCTAGCCTGTCAGAGCAGGGTCAGTGGCCAGCGTCCCCTCTGGCTGCTCCCGCACCTATATATGCAGCCCTGACCCTGATCCTCCCAAGCCCCTTCTTTTTGCCAACTCCAAGGAGTGGGGGTGGAGGGAGGGACCTGAATGTATGTGAAGAGCCCATCTCAAAGTAGAAGGGTTACACAGGTAACCCACCATTCTTCTTCATGCGCTGCTCACATCATTCAGTTCTAGGTGACTATTAGCTGTTCGTTGGATGGTGGGCAGAGTTGATATTTCCCTGCCCTCAGCATGACTTCGCCCAAAGTGGCATTTCCTCATGCCAGATTGGATGATGGCGTGGTGGGATATCACGCCTGCATTGATAATCATACTTTGATCTGCAGATCACTTGGTGAGGGCCTGCACAGGGAAGGCTGAAGACAGCATCTGTTACCTTACAAAGAGCGCCTTGGGGTTCCCATGGAAGGGCAGCCTCGGTCCATTATAGGGCCTTCAATATAATCCATTACTTGAGCCAATGTGAGCCTCGTTGTCACTATCCAGCATTCTACTAGTCTGGAAGTGCGGCGAGCAGTAGCAGCGTCTCAAGGGACAGACGTCCTTTCTGCCACGATCAGTGTGGGTTTATCCATCCTCCAACAAGTAGCATTGCTGTCTGGATCTCTGTGCCTGAGATTCCAGCAGGACACACCCGGACAGCGAGTGCCCTGCTTCACTAGGTAAGGAAATGTAGGGAAGGCACCCTCAGGGGAAGGAGAAGTGGTTCTGTGCAGAGGGACACATTTTCCTAGCATATGGGTATCCAAAAGGAAGGATATCAGTTCTGATACCTGCCTGTTTAGGAAAGGACTATCCAGAGGAGCCCCCTGGGTAGCCGAAGGAGTCCTAGAGGTTGCGGCTACTGGGAGGAAAATGTGCAGGCCTTCCAGGAAGAGCCTACCAAGCAAAAGAAATCCAGCTCTACTAAAGAGGTTGCAATGGGGGGGGGGAGCGGGGGGCGGGGGTGAAAGTACAACCTTGAAAGGCTCCCAGTCTGAGATGTGAGAGGGATTGCCAACCCCTTCTGGGGTGAATAAAAGGGTCCAGAGAAAGTGGATTGGGTGTGATGGAGTAGGGAGGTGAGGTTTGAAGAGCTGCCCTCCCCTAACTCCTGGGGTCATGATTGAGGATGGATGTATGAAGGATGGGGGACCACAAGGATCCCCTACACAAAGGCCCAGAAGGATGTTCACGTAGATTGGATGGGCTAATCTGCAAAGTGACCCTTTCTTTGTTAGCCTGGGGGGGGGGATGCTAGCCTCACAGGCTCGAGCCCTGTAGGGGGTGCTTTGCTACTTGTCCGTGCTCCCCCTCTTTGGTCGAGGGTGTCTGTCGTCCTGGCAGAGACACAAACTCTGAGCTGCCGGTAATTAGCCCGCCCTTCTCACTGTGAAAGAAGGGGGGGGGTGGGATGACTCCTACAGTAGATGGTTAGCCTTGCGCACCCATCCCATCCCCTCTTAATTACCAGGGAACCCTGGGGGGGGGGGATTTGAGGGAGGCACATACTCCCCTCTCCCCCAAGAAGGGGACGACTTCTGCTGTCAGGCTTCTGTCTCTGCTCCTTGAGCAGGTTGAACTGGGGTACTCCTAGTATGCCATGGGAAGGCCATGCAAGGGAGTGCCCCTTGGGTTTTGATGTATAATTTAGTTTTCCCTGCGTGCAGGATCTGCCAGTGGTGGAGGGAAAAAAACAAGGGGGGCAGGACACAGGGGATCTACTATATTGCATGCTACCCCAGGTGGGTTAGACTCATCTGGATTGGGATGAGGGCTCCAGGCCACTCCCCAGAAGCTGCGGAGACATCCCTGCCCAGAGGTAAGGGAAGAAAAACAGGTGCCCCTAAAGCAGTTTATATGAGCATAAACTGCCCTGTTTTACCAGGATCCTGGCAAGTTCCACCACCCCACATGCGAGAGAGAGAAAGAGAAGGGGGAGGAGGAATGGGGGTCACCCCCATGGTAATGAGGTTTTTCAAGTTCTTTAAGTGTGCAAGGGTGCCCCGCACCCTTGGGTTGAAGGGTTTCTGGGAAAGATAGCCCAGCCCCTGTTCTAATCATCCCAATGGGGCTGCACAAGGTTCTGAGGTCTCTAAGTGGGCCGTACTCTTAGGCAACCAGAATTCTTGCCAGGCCTCCCGCGCTGATTGTGGGAAGACAGGGGACCCTGAGTAGGATGGCAGTTAACCCAAGCTGCGGGGAAAAAAGGCCCCTCCTTTGCCTGCCCATTGTCCCCCGCCTGGGATCAACATGCTCTGAAGACCAGGGCCTGGGTGTGAAGTCTTGCCCTGGGGACTGATGGACTGTGGGCTGGATGGATTATTCATGGAAGGAGAAAAAGATCCCTTAAGTGGGGAGGAGCTAGGAAGTTGGCCACCCTTTCTGAGCCCAAGAGGGGCTCTGTAAACTCTGCAAGGGGTTCGGATTTAAACCTAATAAGTTTGTGCAGAGCACGAATCCCTTGCATCAATATCTAGATAGGAGGATGCTGTCACGACTCTCATATGGTTCTTCCCCCCTCAACCTGAGCTCGGAGGAGGGTTGTGTTCTTCCTCTCGCTTTCTCTGGTAAGTAGGAGTGAGTACCAGACATCTAGTGGGTATCCACAGCTTCCTAGAGGAGCCAGGGGTGGGATAAGAGAAACTGTTTCCTTTCCACCCCAGTGCAGAAAGAACATCTGGTGAGAGCATAGCTCAATGCAGTGAACGTCTTTGGGCTCAGGACCACTGACCTGTCCCTAGGTTCTAAGGTGCCTGTGTTGGAATCTCATCCAGGGATGGTACCAGTCCCACAGTTTGTAGGTCACAGAGGAAGGTAGCAACTGCCCTCCTTTTTTATCTCTGTTCCCTTGTTCTCTCTCTCCTATAATCTTTAAAAACATGTGTGTGTGCGCGCGTGTATATAAAAAAAATAAAAAAAAAAATTCCCCTCTCACCCCTATGGGTGGTATGTGTCTTCCTCAACCTCGGGTCCTCTACCAGAGGCCTGGGAGTTTGAGGGTTCTGCGCAGTTTCTTAGCTGTTCCTAGCACTGCAGTCTTCTGGACAGAGAGCTCTGATGTTGTTCCTGGGATCTGTTGGAGCCACTCTCCCAGCTTAGGCGTCACAGCCCCGAGTGCTCCTACCACCACTGGGACCACTTTGGCCTTCACTTTCCACATCTGCTCTAGTTCCTCTTTCAGGCCCTGGTACTTCTCCAGCTTCTCATACTCCTTCTTCCTGATGTTGCTGTCACTTGGCACTGCTACATCTATCACCACTGCTGTCTTCTGGTCCTTGTCTATTACCACAATGTCTGGTTGATTGGCCAGTACCTGCCTGTCTGTCTGGATCTGGAAGTCCCACAGAATTTTAGCCCTGTTATTCTCCACGACCTTCTATGGAATCTCCCATCTGGTCTTGGGAGGGTCTAGCCCATACACTGTGCAGATGTTCCTGTACACAATGCCAGCTACTTGGTTGTACCGTTCAGCGTATGCTGTTCCTGCCTGCATCTTACATCCTGCCACTATGTGTTGGACTGTCTCTGAGGCTTCTCTGCACAGTCTGCACCTTGGGTCCTGTCTAGTGTGGTAGACCCCTGCTTCAATGGATCTGGTGCTCAGTGCCTGTTCTTGTGCTGCTATGATCAGTGCCTCAGTGCTGTCTTTTAGTCCAGCCCTTTCCAGCCACTGGTAGGATTTCCCAGTGTCAGCCACCTCAGCTATCTGTCGATGGTACATCCCATGCAGGGTCTTGTCTTGCCATGGCACTTCTGCTTGATCTTCCTCCCATGTCTGCTGCTGCCTCAGGCATTCTCTCAGTAGCTCATCTTTGGGTGCCATCTTACTGATGTACTCCTGGATGCTCTGGGTTTCATCCAGAACAGTGGCTTTGACACTCACCAAACCCCGCCCGCCTTCTTTCCGGCTGGTGTACAGTCTCTGGGTGTTGGACTTGGGGTGGAAACCTCCGTACATTGTGAGGAGCTTCCGGGTCTTCACATCATCAGCCTACATGTCCTCCTTTGGCCAGCTCACTATACCGGCAGGGTATCTGATGACTGGCAGGGCATACCTGTTGATGGCGTGGATCTTGTTCTTCCCTTGAGCTGGATCTTCAGGACCTGTCTTATCCTTTGGTGGTACTTGGATGTTGCTGTCTTTCTTGCCTCCTCATCATGGTTCCCATGTGACTGTGGGATGCCAAGCTGGTCTGTATGTCTGCTATGTGGCCT
This sequence comes from Podocnemis expansa, assembly GCA_007922195.1. NCBI lineage: Eukaryota > Metazoa > Chordata > Testudines > Podocnemididae > Podocnemis > Podocnemis expansa. The sequence continues at coordinate 55,622,490 of ML681989.1, forward strand.
GCTGGTAGATCCACCCCATCAGTCTTGACTACCTTCCCTCTCTTTACTATCATCCGGCCACATATCTCCAGTCCGAATGACATCCCAATATCCTCACTGTAGATCCGTGTCAGGTGGATTAGCGAGTCGATGTCTCGTTCATTCTTAGCATACAGCTTGATGTCATTCATGTAGAGGAGGTGGCTAATGGTAGTTCCACTCTTGAACTTGTATCCATATCCATTCCTTGTGATTATCTGGCTGAGGGGGTTGAAGCCAATGCAGAACAGCAGTGAGGACAGCGCATCACCTTGGTATATGCCGCACGTGATGGCCACTTGTGCAAGCTGTCTTGAGTTGACTTCCAGTGTTGTCTTCCACAGTCCCACTGAGTTCTTGAGGAAGTTTCCTTAGTGTCCTGTTGACTTTGTATAGCGCCAGACATTCACAGATCCATGTGTGCGGCATTGAGTCGTAGGCTTTCCTGTAGTCAATCCAGGCTGTGCTCAGATTGGTCTGTCTAGACCTTGAGTCTTGGGCGACTGCTCTATCTATGAGCCACTGGTATTTTGAGCCTCTGGTGGTGTTCCCAAGGCCCTTCTGAGCTGTGCTAATGTACTGGCCAATATGGTCCTGTAGCTTGGTGGCTATGATGCCTGATAGGACTTTCCATGTTGCGGGGAGGCAGGTTATTGGCCGGTAGTTGGACGGTGCTGTTCCCTTGTGGGGGTCTTTCATGATCAGCACTGTCCTTCCTTGTGTTAGCCAGTCTGGGTGGGAGCCTGCTGCTAGCAGCTGGTTCATCTGTGCTGCTAGGCGTTCATGCACTGCTGTTAGTTTCTTTAGCCAGTAGGTGTGGATCATGTCCGGGCCAGGTGCTGTCCAGCTCTTCATGTTCTTGACCTGCTGTTGGATGTCTGCTACTGTGATGGTGACTGGTTCCTTTTCTGGGAGATTGCTGTGGTCTGCTCTCAGGTCCTGCAGCCACTTTGCACTGGTGTTATGAGTCTTCTCTTTCTCCCATATGTTCTTCCAGAACCGTTCAGTTTCTGCTGTTGGTGGCTCTGCTGTTATTGTGTTGTTGCACTGCAGTTGGGAGTACACCTTGGATGGTTCTTTGGAGAAAAAGGCATTTTTTTTTTTGGCCTCTGCTTCTCTAGTGTATCTCCTTAGCCTGGTAGCCAGTGCTGTGAGCCTTTGTTTAGCAGTCTCTAGGGCTTCAGATGGAGTCAGGCCCTTGTATTTTTTCAGTAGCCGAGTCTTATCCTTAATGTCTACACCCTTCTGTAGTTCCACCAGCTGACTAACTTCTCTCCGGGTTGCCTTGATCTTATCCTCCAGCCTCATTTTCCAGGGGGGGTATGTACTGCTGTTCTTTTTGATTGTGTAGCCAAGCATCTCCAGGATTACAGAGGTTGTAGCGTATACCAGTTCATTGGTTTGAGTTATGGTGGTAGTAGGAATTGACATTAGGGCTCTATTGGCATCTTCTAGCATACTATCTGATGGTACTTCTCCAACAAGCCTTGGTAATCAATCTCAAGGGTTGACTGTAGGTAGTTTATCCATGATCTTATGCCTCATAGCAGCTGCTGTGCTCTCTAATGGAGGGGGTGGCAGTGAAGTTCCAGCTTCAGGTGTTGGCTGCACATCTAGTTGTTCTTCTGGGTCTTCTTCTTGAGTCTGGGATGTAAGGTGGAATTGGTCTATCTCAAGTTGTGAGAGCAGCTGCCTCTTTACTATGTTGAAGCACTGGGTAACTAGCTGTTTCTCAGTTAGTGTGGATGTAGGTCTTTTGTCCATCCATAGTTCCCTCATATGTTTCACATATCCCCTCTCATTAGGTCTACTGTTGTAGTAGCATTCCATCAATTCCAGGTTCTCTTGTCTCATCCATATATGGTTTGTTCCAGTAGCCCACTTATCGTCAGATTGTCCTGGTTCCCCAACATCTGGCGCGAACCTTTTAATCCGGGCGACATCCGAGCCGGCATGACTCTCCTAGTTCATGTCACTCTCATATTTGAGCTAGGCAAGTGAGGTGTTAAGGGGTCTTTTGCCCAAGGACCCCTACTGGATAGGTAGATAGGTACCCACCAGGATTTGCACCCCAGTCTCCTGTATCAAAGGGTGTCGCTCTTAACCATTATGGCACGCTTAACCACTACGCTATCCAGTTGTGTGTGTGTGTGTGTATATATTTTCCTATTTCGTTTATTGTTAATATTTTCGACATTGTTCCCCCAGTTGGGGGCTCTGTTGACTGATGTTTAGCAGTTGGATAAAGCCCCAAAGGAGAGGGAAGGGATCCTGAATCTTTAGTGCAGGGTGATTTCTTTGGCCTCACATTGCAGTTTAAGGAGGCTGGTCCCTGGGTCCTGAGCCTGGGACTCAGAAGTCTGATATGATGGGGGCCCACTGATGTAAGGGTAGGCTAATTTGGTCCCAAGGAAGGGGCTTGATGTTAAAAAGGAGAGGCCCCCCCCCAGCTCGGGGTGAGTCTATTAGGGTGCGGAGGGCTTTCTCAGCTCCCTAATGGGGTGTCCGGGAAGGTGAATGGAGTCTGGATCCCCATTCTCCCTGATGCCACTCTCATCATGTGGGAAGGAACCTTGGCGCACCTGCTGGTGAGGCTACTGATTGGATTGTTGTGGCTTGGGATGTGTCTGGTTACTTGGGGCATGTGCATGCCCAAGGATCGTAGGGTGGCTCTAGGATGCCTCATGCTATGCAGCCTCAAGTTCGTTGCTGCCACAGATAGTGATTGCCCCTCAAAGGGAAGGTCTTGTATAGCCTGCTGCATTTCTTGTGACAGGCCCAACTCTTGTAGCCACACCGCTCTCCTCATGACAACGGCAGAGACGATCCCATGGCTGACCGTGTCAGAGGCATCCCAGGCAGCCATGAGGGCATCCCAGGAGGCCAGCATGCCCTCTTCTAACAACATGTCATAGTCCCCTAGGTGTCCCTGGGGATGTAGGTCTTGGAAGCACTGCATGGAATTCCACTGGTTTAGGATGTACTGCCCAACCAATGCCTGGTGATTGGCAATGCGAAGCTGGAAGGCTGAGGTCGAATAGACCTTCCTCCTGTGGAGGTCTAGTTTCTTGGCCTCCTTAGAATTTGGGGTGGGGGCTGTCTGTCCCTGCCTCTCCGATCAGTTGACTGCTTCTACAACATGGGAACCTGCTGCAGGGTGCTTAACCAGGAATGCAAACCTCCCGGGTGGGACGTGATACTTGCGCTCTGTGACTTCAGAGACTGGAGGAATTGAGGCAGTGTGTCTTTGCGAGGTCATTCACACTATCATGGAGCAGCACTGAGATTGTGGCTGGGGAAGCTGTGAAGCCCAGAGCAAAGAGAGGGTCTAGGTCCTCCCTGAGGGACTCTACCTATAGGCCCAGGTGTGTTGCCATGTGATGAAGGAGGCCATAGTGGGTGTGTCAAGGCTGTTTCCCCACTCTGGCACTCTGAGTGCAGAAAGTGGGGGCCTGCAACAGGCCTTGAAAGCCACTGGCCTTAAAGCCTGGTCTTAAAACTCTCCAAGGCCTCCAATTCCTGGCCTTGGAGTGGTATCGCTGCCACCACCCAACTGCAAAACCCTCTTGAAACCCAGGAAGGTGCACTTGGGAATTCCTTTCTGTGAGGTATCCTCAATCACTTTTATTCCTCTCTCAGGAGAGTGACTGAACCCCAGCTGGGATATTAGCTGGAAATGGAATAGAATTCCCCTTAGTAGCTGGCTGTGCAATCTGAGGCATGTGCACACAAACCTCTTGCCCTTCAGGACAGAGAACCAGGGCTTACTTAAAAGGTAAAATCTTTAATTAAAAAGAACAGATAAATCCCAGAGAAGCAACTCTCTGTGTTTCTTAACTTCAATCAATCGGATTGGAAGGGACCTCATGAGATCATCAAGTCCAACCCCTGGGGCTTGAACCCAGGACCTGCTGTATATTAAGCAGAAGTGCTAGCCACTACACTATTTGCAAATCTAACTTAGATAGTCATCATGTAGTGGGAGGGGATACATGTGCTTAGCACAGAGAAATCCAAAAACAAAGAAAATACCCTGACTGCGTCTAAGTAAAACATTCCCTGTTCTACTCACGCCAGTCAGTAACAAACTTAACTTATCTTTGGTAAGGATGTTGCTGGATTCTTCTTCAGGCCTTTCTACCTGGCCTCCTCCTGATCCTTCCAGGAGCTCTGCTGCATCCAGACTGGAACAGGCAAGGCTGCTGCTCCAATTCAAAAAACCTGTGCTTTGTTTCTATTGGCTGTCCTGGGACTCACTGACCAGAGTGTTAACCCCTTCCTCCCCAAAGATTATTATGGGGTGCAAGGGTCCTCCCTATAGGACGGGCTGAGGATTTACGGCCTCGTCCAGGGAAGAGGAAGAGCGGGACCCTGTTCTGCTACGCCCAGTGGTGCCAGGGGCGGACTCTTCTTCAGAGGCCCTGGGGAAGTGAGAGGGTCTGAGAGAGCGGGGCCGGGCATCTCATAACGTTAGGGGCGATCCCACCGTAGGCTAGAATGCTCCCGAAGGGAATACAGTGCCGATCCTTGCACCCAGGGAACTGGCTTCTCCCGCAGTGCCAACCAGGTGTAGTCGGCACCAGTGAGGCAGGGCCTGTCGAGACAGGTGCCAGGGTGATCGGTACCGGGGAAACATTATGGCGCTATGGTGGGGAAGGAGAGTGCTTGTGACTGCGCTTCCATGCCAGCTCTGGTGGTGCTTTGGGGAAGGAGTATCACTGGTGCCTTGTCTCATTGGAGGAGGCAGCAGAGGTCTCCAGGGATTAAGGTGGTGCCCTGACCTCCTTGCACTCCTGTGCCTGGTGACCTGGAGGTGGCTGTTGGACCGACCCCACTCCAAGGCAGCCCACGCCCTTGACAAAAAGTCAGGCTTCCCCCTTGGCTTTGGGAGCCTGGGAGGCATGGGTGTCAGCAGCAGCAGTAAGGCCTTCATGGCTTCATGGCTTTGAAGGCTTCCGGTGTCGAGGGCACCAGTAGGAGTTCCAGGCCTTGCCCTGGAGATGGGGTTGGCTGTTGAGAGCTGGAGCAACACTGGTACTTTGGTGCCAATATCGATTCCAAACGCGATCTTGGTTGCTCCGTTCAGGAGCAGCACTGAAAGGACTTCAGTGCCGATCTGGCATATGGTGCCAGTGGCTGTAGGGATGTCCCCGATGTGCTGGGGACAGGCTGCAGTGTTTGCTCGAGAGCCATAGCACGGCGCCTCTGCTTTCTGTCCTTCTGGGTCCTGGGCTTGAAGGACTGACAGATCGAGCAGTTGTCTGCCTGGTGGGATTCACTCAGGCATTTTAGGCACTCTTCATGGGGGCCATCCTTTGGGAAGGCCTTGCCACAACCAGCACAGGGTTTGAAGCGCGGCGGATGGGAGCAGTGTTTCAAGCTCTGATTGCTGCAAGAACTCACTGGAAACACCAGGTCGTGGCAGGACACTGTCCACGAAGAGATCTTCTAGGTTAAACAGTTGGCTTATAAACAGAGTAGTATAGACAGGCACTTGCAGAAATGCAAGTAGGCTGTTCTGGTACCATCACCAAGGGTAGAAAAAGGAACTGGGGGGGACCAGGGTCAGGGCTGTATATAGAACTGCAGAAGTGGCCAGAGGGGCGTTGGCCACTGACCCTGCTCTGACAGGCTAGGCCAAAAAGGTTTTCAGCCAATAAAGTGCTGCAGCATGTAGATACCTAGAACTGAACGATGTGAGCAGCGCTCGAAGAAGAACCTCTGGTTTGCTGTTTTCGGTGTCAGGGAATGAGACTTTGCACAGGATTTTCTATCCATACACGCAAAAACTTTCCCACCAGAGTCCTCACCACTTGGAAAAGCCCTTTGGATTTTAGTCAATCTTTTCAGGGTTCCACGAGCCTCCATTCCTCCTCCTGACCAGTTCAGACTCACTGTTCTGGTTGATGAAGAAAAATAGCATTAGGAGCTTTAAAGTTTAGCAGATCTTGTCTCTCCATCACATGACCCACTGCTTAATTGCTATCTACCTGAAGCCTAGACTGGAAAAACAGGTTTCTTGCCGCTTGTCCGTTCTCTTTAGCATGCCCATTGCAGTGCCAGGACAAAGTCATTTGTTGCTAATGACCTATGATCACTCTGTAATGCTCACACTGTGTCAACAGTTCTTGGAATTCCAATCTAAAATGAATGCAAACAGACAAGGGAAGGCAATACACTCTGACAACTAAGAGTGCTCACTCAAAAAAAAAAAAAAAGGTTCTTCTTCGAGCATTGCTCAGATGCACTCAGTAATAGGTGTCTCTGTGCCGGAGCGCTGGATTGGTCGGAAAAAACTTGTCCTAGCCTGTCAGAAGAGGGGAGGCAGCAGCCGCCGCCCCTCGTGCCACCCATGGCTATATATACAGCCGCCTCCCAGCCCCCTCCTCAGTTTCATTTCTTCCGCCTTGCACGTCGGAATTGGAATGTCCGCTCCTTGCAACTCACAAGCAGCCTGTCTCTTGGCCTTCTACTCACTGTCCGGGGGGAACATCTCTCTGTGGATTTAACTCCACCATGAGAGTCCCCAACACTGGACCGGAACATCGCATCGATGATGCCGGGGTTTCAACCCTGCGCCAAGTAAGGCAAGGCCTTCCCCTGGGATGACCCCCATGGGAAGTGCCTTAGGTGCCTGGGCAAAGACCACATGGTCTCGGCATGTTCCATCTGTCTCTCCTTTAAACCAAGAATGATTAAGGAGAGGGAACAGCAATGCCGCGCCCTAGCCTCAGAGGAGGCTTGGCACGCTTCACTCGAGGCTTCAGGTTCGAGCCTGGCACTGAGACCCAGCTCGGCACCAGAGCCTACATGGCACCGTGCCACTGGTGGCCGCCACCACTGCACCACCTCGGTGCCAACTCTGGCACCACAGCACCTTCCTGGCGCCTCAGCACCGATCAAGGTCACCCTCAGTCAGCCCAAGCACTATCGGCACCGGGCTCGCCTTGGCACCGTGCCGTATCATCTCCAGCGCTGACGACGTGGTACAGCCCGGCCTCACCAGTGCCGACCTCACCCCAGCACTGGCTGACTCCACCCTCAGCACTGCAGAGCCCGGTGCCACAGGAACGGGAGCCTTCCCGCCTGAGTAGTCCTCCCTCCCCCAGCGAGGACTTGCCCGCCACTCACGCGGAGTCACTTCTTGTCCTGTCCACCCTGGAAGCGGTGGAGACAGCACGAGCCCAGCTGCTCCTCCTGACTCCCCCTGCCCCACCTCCAATCAGAAGGGGCAAACTGGCCTTCATCTCGAAGGCCTGGGTTCATCTGGGACACTCACCCCCCCTTCCAGCCCCCCATCTTCCACCCCAGCGGGGCCTGACACCACTCCACCGCCAGCACCGGGCCGGGAATCCCAATTCCCTTCCCCCATCTCCAGACCAGAAGAAGGACCTTCTAGGGGCTCCAGACGGCCCCGGCGCCGCACATTGGCCCAATCACCCCTCTAGTTTTGGCTGCAAGAATGGTCCCCTGAGGGAACTCCCTCCACTCCGCGGTGGACCCCTGGTGCTGTACCATCCCTGGCACTGGAGTCCTTTATGGGAAACCTCTCGGCGCACTTTGACCTGTTGCGCCAGGCCACAGTCCATTTAGGTATGGAGGTGGAGCCCCTGAGTCTCCCCCCCGATACTCTGTTTGGACCGGCGTTCGCCTACACGGCGCCCTTAGCAATCCTGTCCCACCTGAGCATATGGGACCTTGCACGCTCCTGGTGGCAGAGTCCAAGCTCCATTCCCCCCGCGCCCCCCCCCCCCGGGGTCGGATACGGCGGGCATGGGGGGTGGGATACCCAGTTGGACTACCCCTCGCTCACTGGCCACCCGGTTCCCCCTAGGGGTGTGGTCCAGATGGCAGTGGGGGCTGCAGAACCCCCCAGGAACCCTCTGCCCCCCCTCCAGGGAAACTAGGGAGCTGGTTCTGTTAGGCCGTAAGGTGTATTCTTCATCGGCCTTTCAACTGCGAGTGGGAAACAACCAGGCTGTAACCAGCAGGTACTTGCTGGATGTCTGGGAGTCACTCAGGAGATTTAGAAACATGCTTCCGCCCGAGGCCAGGGATGAGTATGATGCCTTCCTGGAGGAAGGCAACATAATCTCTCAAGACCTCCTCCTTTCAGCCCGCAATGTGGTGGACACTGCTGCCCGCACCATGGCCTCAGCAGTTACCCTCCGCAGGGTAGCATGGCTTAGGGAGGCTAGAGCACCCCCTAACGCACAGCAGGCAGTCCTTGACCTGCCCTTTGAGGGGAATGTCCTGTTTCCCCCTGAAACCCTCTCTGTGGTGGGCACAGCCCGGGATCCTCGGGGAGAGGCCAAATATTTCGGCCTTCTCCCTCCTGGACCCCCGTCCCCCATTTAGCTCCCCACTTCCCCGGGCGGGACAACCCCTTTTCCTTCCCGCTTCACTCATGGCGGGAAGAGGGCCTTTGCCCACCCCTCTCCAAGGAAGGGCCCCTCTGACCACCACCACCCTCTTTACCCTTAGGTGCAGGGGGCCCTAGGGCGTCACTACCGCAGATGGCCAACCCCCCCCCCCCCCCCGTAGGGAAGGCAGGTCCGATGGGAACCATTCCACTCCTTACCCATTCTTCCCCTTCCCCAATCATGGGAGCAAGAAGTAGATTGGGATGCCGGGGGCTGACAATACAACAACACCTGCCTATGGTGCTGGTACCCCAATACCGTAGCTACCACCCCTCACCCCTTAAGCAGCGACTTCCCTGAGGACGGAAACTGCCCCTCTCCTATCCCTAACAGCCTTCCTTCCCAAATACTCCCCACCGCGTTCCCCACCCTAATCGCTCGCCGAGGGATGGAGGCGCGTCTCGTTGTAGCTCCAGTTGCGGTGGGGCTCTGAGACGTGCACATCTGAAACCTACTTGCAACAGGACTGTGCCTGTGGCCATGACATGTGTAGGCCCCCTCATTTCAGGTCAGGGGAAGGGGAGGGGACACCCCTGGTTGCACCATCATCTTCTGTGCTGTGACCCCAACCCCCTTTCAGCAGGAATTTCTCCTGCACGCTAAGGGGACACATCTGTGTAGCAATACAGCTACCTGGATAGCTATTTCATTGGGAAGGTATCTCTAAAGCGGGTTTTACCCCTGCACGGGCCCTAGGTACAGCCCACTCCTCCCCTTTTCCCACTCTCACATGGTTCCTCATCTCTACCCTCTGGTCATCTAGTGGGAACCAGGGGCCCACCTCAGGAACCCTCACCTTGGTCTACCCTCTCCGAGGTAGCCCACGCTTCCCTGACCTCGCCAAAGCACGGCTGGGGTCACCCTTTTAAAACCCTGAGGAGGAACATTTTGTTGTGTCACATATGTTGGGAAATTGTGAAAGGTCTATCCCTTTGAGTGCCCTCCTGCAGATAGTTCCCACCTTGGTATCCACTGCCTTCTGGACAGCTGTCTACGTCAGACAGAAGGTTCTCTACTTCCAGGGCACTTGCGTAATCTTTTGCCCTATAGTCTTATTCACTGGCAGAACATGACCCCCCCCCCCTTCCACCCTGCCTTCCCGCGGGACCGTCGCACTATGCCACTTGTAGCCCCTTAGTGCTACTGTGGTTTTTCCCCATGCGCGTTAGCAGCGCCTGGCAATTCTGCGGTCCCTTCTTTCCTTTCTCAAGGACCCATTGACACCCACTGCCGTTCCGATGGCGCAATACACAGAGAACCCATTCTAGACAATATATGACAGTTTGGGGTTATACCCCTTTTATTCGCCCTCTGGCTCTCTCCGGGGAGAAATCTTCATTGGGTTCGCTGATCCTGGGGCGCCCTTCAGATGTGGCAGCTGCCCCTTGTTGCGGTCCCATTCTCTAGCTTAAGAAGGACCCTTCCTTGGCAGCAGAGTTCTTCAATATCCATATATTGAAGAGTTTTCCTCCTTGGCAGCCCTGGCATGGCAAAGTGATAGCATTATCCCTCTGGCAAGCACCATAGGTACTGAGTCCATGGCCTTTCACAGCCCTCCTTCGATTCTTTGGTCGCCGAGGGGCTGACTAGATGGTAGTAAGAGTTCTCTTCAATCCCTCTCCTTCCCCCTCATGCTTGAGTGAGAGCTTCGACAGGCAAACCCCGCAAGCTTAGACCAGCGGGGCCCTCCCCTACATTCTAGCACCCTGCGGGCCCTAGTAGGCCCATCTCGTCAACATTGCCTAAGGCCACCTTGCGGTCAGTATTTTTCTGGAACCTCTCTCCTGCGAGAGCCCGGTCGTGGTGTTGGCTCAGCTGAAAACACGCACTTCTGTGCTACCAGGTCGTTAATTAGCATGCCGTAGGCCCCGTCCTGCTTGGCTCGACTCTATACCCGTGGCTAGTGTCTCGTGATCTTCTCAGTCACCCTTGAGCCCATCTCATGACCTTGTATCCTTATTTCTCTCTTTTAACCAGACGGTTTGCTTGGCCGCATCCTAGATAAGGGGCATTGTCATCCCCTTACTTCTCTCTGTGCACTCAGCAGTCGCCAGATCAGTCCATGACTACGTGGCTCCTGCAAAGCCTTTAGGTGCTCTGTGCCTACCCTTTCTTTGTTCTCGCGTGAGACGTGCCCAAATGGCTAGTCTCATTTACTAGCTTTTAGTGTTCTCCTTCGAGTCCACGTGACATGGCCTAGGCCAGACATTGTAGTCTGTTGGTTACATTTCACATTTTTCTTCCTAGGCAGGGCACCCAAGCAACCCGTTTTCTTAGCTTGCATCCTTTTCTCCAGCTCAGGTGACCTTGCCCGACTTGCGTATGCGTTCTGCCTCGGTGGGTTCGGTTTTGCCCTGTTCTGGTTGACCCTCAGCTCTTGCTTCTTCTGGGCCCGTCCACCTCTTGTATTCGGCATGCGTCTTGCTGTGGGGCCTCTACCTTACAGGGTTTGTTGCTGTGCTGATGGTGGAAGTACCAATTCCACCCACTATCCATCAGCATGGCTAGTAGTCACCTATTACTGAATGCATCCGAGCAGCGCTCGAAGAATGGTGGGTTACTCACCAGTAACTGTCCTCCTTCGAGATAGGCTGCTCGGATCCATTTGGGTCCCTCCCCTCCATCCCTGCTTCTGGAGTTGGCGACTCTAAGGAACTGAGGAGGGGGCAGGGAGGCAGCCGTATATATAGCCACAGGTGGCGTGAGGGGCGGTGGCTGCCTCCCCTCTTCTGACAGGCTAGGACAAGTTTTTTCCAACCAGTCTGGTGCTCCGGCACGGAGACACCTATTACTGAATGGATCCGAGCTGCCTATCTCGAAGAAGGATGGTTACTGGTGAGTAACCCACCATTGTAGTTTGATATAGATACAGACATTTATTACATTGTCATATAAGGCAAGAAAACACATCTACAAATTTTCCTCTTTTCCAGTCATTGGTTTCTTACTAATACTCTGGAGGAATATACGTGTCTGCATCTTACTCTATCTCCCATAATAACACAATTATTTTCCAGATATCCCATTGTTCACAGAATGCAGAAAGATAAAATTTTAAAACTAGGGATGGGAAAAGTGGCAATTATAGAAACTAAGCATAGATTTAATGTGCCTTCTGTCTAAGGGATGCAGTGGCCATTATTAAGGGGTAACACAGAAGCTGTGTCAATTACAGGATGAGAGAATCAACTTTTGCACCTTTGTCTTCTAACTAGACTCACTACAGAATATGATGTTCCTTTTACACACTGCAATAAGAAATATTCACAGGCATGAACAATGGATGTCTCTTCAACCATTGCTAATTATTATTGTGATGTTTGTGCTATTTTCAAATGAAAATTTTGATGGCTGAAGTTTTTTTGTACATTTGCCTTTTCAGTGAAAGAAACAGATCTTTAGTCTTTTATTCTAATGTGTAACAAAGATGATAAAAGTTGAGACGAATATAGACAGTTACTCTCTTCCATTGAGTTACTGTATTGTAATTGAGAGAAGAGGCTGGCGTTGGCCCATATGCTCTGTATGAATGTGCACACATACAACGAAGCACAGACCTGATGTCTCATAGAAGCCTGGTCATATTCTAAAGGTAGGCTGGCTGCAGCCTGTGGGAGGAAAGATTAGATATCAGATAGAGGAATTTTTTTGTCTTTATTATATCATTAAGCATACTTGTTTCTGTAAACTACTCTGTCCTTTTGTCATTCTCTGAATTAGAGCATGCATGTGATATGGTTGATTTTCAAAAGTACGTATGATTGCCACGATGTTAGTGAGGGATCCAGCTTGCAGACTGAAAAAGCAATTCTCTCTCTTGATCTGCTTCATACAAACCAATAATGGATTAGTAATTGACTTTAATTGACTACTAAACAACATCAGAAAGCCCAGCTGAGAAGTGAACAGCAGGTTACAGCTTTAAGGTCATTTCACTGCAATGTTAGCTATTTTTCTTCTCTGTCTTTCCCTCCTCACTCCCCCGTCCCTTCTCTTTATAGTCTGACGTGCAAGGACACACTAGCACAAAAAAGTACTTGGGCTATGAAAAGAGGGAAAAATTCCTTGTTTATAGTTTTAAAAACTTTTTGCTTTTAAATCCACCTCTGCTGTACTAACAGGCTTCTAGTATTATACAAGAAAAATATTATGAAAACATTCTAAAATAGAAGAACATTATGCTGATTAAAAAATGACCTTGGCTTTATAAAACTTTAAATAGAGGTACTAACAAAGTCAGAAAGGAACCAACTTAAAACAAAAGGAAGAAGGGAGGGTAAAGAACAAAACATGACATTAGTCATATGAAAAACACCTTCAGGAAAAAAATACAGCACCAAACCTGCAAAGTCTTTCCCACAGCACATACAGTTAAGTGTGTATACCTATATTGCATGTGGGAGCATGTTTCCCAGCTTGGGCACACAGACAAATGCTAGTTCTGTTTTGAGCTAATGCACTGAAAATAGAAGTGTGGCCATGGTGGTGTGGGGCAGCAGCTTGTGGGTAAGCCATCCAGAGGACTGCGCAGGTTCATACTTGGACAGCTATCTTGAGCTGCCATGCTGCTATTTTTAGTGTGCTAGCTTAAAAGGAACTAGCAGAGGGCTGTCCGGCCCAGCTGGGAAGCACACTCCTAACTGTAGTGTAGACCAGTGGTTTTCAAGCAGTGTGCTGCCGTGCACAGGTGTGCTGTGAGAACTATCTAAGTGTGCTGTGAAATTTTGTACAAAGGTAATGAAAATCAGGGTAGGACAAACATTGTTTCATCTGAATCAACATTCTATCTAACCAAAATTACAACTCACGCAACTTGGGAAAATTAATCATCAAATTAAAAATGAGGTATCAGTCTTTCGATTCTAAAACGTGAACATTCTAAACACAGGTGGCCAAAAGGCAAAATTGAGATGAAGTGTATATTTTTTCCTGTGGATTTGAAACATTAATTCATTTGACCCTTCTTTAGCTTGTTGTATTGGTGGGTTACTTACCAGTAACCGTCCTTCTTCGAGATGGGCTGCTAAGATTCATTCAGTAATAGGTGTATCTGTGCCACAGCGCGCAGTTGGTCGGAAACTTTTGGTCTAGCCTGTCAGAAGAGGGCTGGTGGCCACCGCCCCTCGCATCACCCCATTGCTATATATATGGCTGCCACCTGGCCCCTCCTCAGTTCCTAAAAGCCGCTAACTCCAGTTGTGGGGACAGCGGGAAGGACCTAAATGAATCCGAGCAGCCCATCTCAAAGAAGGTCGGTTACTGGTAAGTAACCCACCATTCTTCTTCGAGCGCTGCTTGGATACATTCAGTAATAGGTGACTGCTAGCCGTACCAACAGATAGTGGGAGGACTTGGCTTTTCCACCCTCAGCACAGCACATCTCCACCATGGGAAGCTTGTCCAGCAAGAGGATCCTTGGGAGGCCTAAAAGACCTAAGGACCGAAGGCCAGGACAGACCAGCCTGATACAGCCAGGACTAACCCAGGGGAGAACAAGGGATCCAGCTTGTACAAGCACCAGTCAATACATGAGGACAAGGAGACATACAAACACCCTATCAGAGGGTGAAGGGTGACATGCATTACAGTCTGACAGAGGACTGCTATGCTAGGAAGAGCCCCTGTGAGCATATAGATGGAGGTGTTGGGGCCAGGGAGGTAGGCATCCTGGCACCATCACTGGTTGGCTCAAACATGTGAAGGGGTAGAGAGACCCTGATGCTGGTGGGCCACCAGTGGTGAGCATAGGGTGCTGCCACCCCTTTTACTGACTCAGTAGGGAAAGTAAAATTGGGATCTTGTCCCAGAGTCGAAGTGTGACTCCAACCACTCAGTGTCCTGCAGTAAGGGTGACACTGTAAGAAGAGTGAAGAAGAAAGGCCTAGAAGACTATCCTCTTCCCAGCCTGATGGGGAACAGTGCCAGGAGGCAAGAAGCTACACCCTCTAACAGCACGAAGAGCGAGCAGTCCGCTTGACCAGTATGAAAGGAGAAACAGATGCTAAATCAACACTATGGCTGAGCGAGGCTAGCCATAAGTACAGAGTAGATTGGCCATATAGGGTAGAACCAAAGCCAACATGGCGTTGCCCGAAGGCACTCCAACCTTCCCTTGTAGAGTAAGGCAAGCCATTAACAGCTGCCACAATGCACTGGTGATAGGACATGATAACACTGCCTATTCAATTATTGCTAATATGATAGTTGTCACTATTGTATTAAGTCATGTTAGTATATTATACTACATTGTGTTAAGATATATAATAACCCTCTGACTAATAATTGGCCCCCCAGCGGGGCACAAGATTTAGTTTATGGCAGGGGCTGCCACCAGCATGGGGCAGGGCCACAGAACTTAAATCCCATGAGAAACGCAGGTACCAAAGCCCAAATCTATGAGGACGGCCACTCCTTTGACATGTGTGGCCCTGTAGTATGTGAGGGCTACAATGCGCTGGCTGGACCTATTTGGCGTTCGGGGATGTGGGTGGGTGCAAGCCCACCCACTGCTAAAACCCCTCCTCCAGCCTAAGGGGAGGCAGCACTGGGCCCGGTACCAATTAAAAGCATGGGACAACTAATGGAAAAACAGGGACAGGTGTGAGGCTATAAGTTGAAAATGAGGGTTTCCAAAGGGGTCACCGAGCAGCGCTGGCTGGACCATGGGGAGGGATGGAATGCTGAGAATGCACGCATAAGGCTTGTGGGTGCTGCAGAGTTAGGGCCACAAGGGAGATCTCATGGTCCAGCATAGGGAGAGAAGGAATGTCCTCTATCAGGGGTGGAAGAAGGATACCTCCCCCTGCAGGGTGCCGATCTGGGTCTCCCTTTAGGATACCCTCACGGCCCTCCGTTCTGATTTGATTGCTACCAGATATTAGTTTTTGTTGGAAGTGAGGCCTCTGTCAGGTCAGGGATTTGTCAAGATTTGAGGTCCCTGCCTGGTCTTCAAGTTGGCTCAATTGCAGGTCCTATCAGAGGTGGGGGGGGTCTCGCCCTCCCTGAGGACGGGAGCCCAGTAAGACAAGGGGCGACCGCTAGGACTAGGAATGGTCTTGGAGCGAAGTGAAGGGAATGTTGTCTGTGGACAAATTCAGGAGTGGGCGCTTGATAGGGAGGGGGCCTCAGGGAAAACAATTCTTACTTTTAACAAGTCTACCCCCTCGGTCCCCTGTCCACAACTGGGAAACCGGCAAGCAGCAAAATAGAAAAGCTGAGTAAAATAAGGAAGAGGAAGGGTAGTGTCTCATGGTTTCCTCAGACTAGCGCACCCGGTCATCCCTGGAAGTCTCTGTCTGGGAACTGACTAGGCCTAACCCTGCCTAGCTTCGAGATCAGACAAGGTTGGGACCTCTATAGAGAGGCAGAGGGGGTGCAGGCACAAATGCCTTCAGGTGCTCTGTCAGTGGTGTTGGGGCCTCAAGTGCTACCGCAGCATTCGTGGCCCCACTGGCCTGTTGACATGCAATTAAACCTCTGAACATAGGGGTGAGACTCAGACATGAGGACCAAGGTCCCGAGAACTGAGCGACCGTATCCCGTGACGTCACATGGGTTAAGGCCAGGATTCAGAGAACAGGGAGCCCCCTTTGAACATGGCCATGGCTCTTCCTTTCTGGGAGAGAGGAAGGGTAGAGGGTCTGGGTTCCATAGGACTGAAACCCTTCTGAGGTGCCAACTGATGGGAGGGTCAGTTTATTAAATTAGGGGCATAAGCTGCTAAACCCAATGCTTGTATCCAGGGACCCAAGTCCGTTGTGTATGCAGCCGGGATCTGATGGGGTAGGACCAGAGCTGTCCTCAGAGGCTAGCTGGCTGAGGTGCAGCCAAGTCAAAGTAGTATATCTTAACTCCGTTAGGGAGTCGCTCTGATGTCTGCTAGTCAGTATTTGGTGCTAACAGAGGAGAACAGCAGAGAACAAGCAGGTGGGGCACAAAGGTGCAGTCCCTTTATGGGGACTGGCATGAGGTAACTGGCTAGGAGGACATGCAGGACCTGAGTTAAGGACTTAGCCCGGAGGAGTGTGTGTGTACGTACGGCTCCCTGGCATGGTGAGGGTACGTAAGGAAGAGCACCAGTGTACCTCGGGAATGTCTAAGGGAAGGCGTCATGTCCGATATCAGTAGATGCATCTGATTTTGGCCTAAACATCCCAGGAGGGATGAGGGAGCGCTGTGTGAGGTGGCATGACTGGGCTTTAGGCCTCTTACGGGAGTGAAAGGAAAGGGACCAGGGATAAACAGTGGCCTCGTCTGGGAGCAGGATTGGTCAGCAACTCATTGGAGGGATCCAGGGTCAAAGGCCCTAGGCCAGGGCTTCTAGAGAAGGTGCCCAGCTGAACAGATCTGCTGTGAAGGCTGCTGAAGCCGGAGATTTGGAGTCCTCTTGAGTGTGGTAAAGGACTCGGGTAGGTGGGGAGAACTAACTCTGCTTCCTGCCAGGTGGTAGTCAGTGGTTGAAGGGGACTAAGTGGGGGTGGGGGAGAAAATGGGTTAGTCCCACATTGATTAGTCCCTAAGTGTCCATGGTACTATGAGAACTCGGGGTCCAGGTGCGTGAGAGTGGGCCTGAGGGGAGGAGAACCAAGTATTTTATCTTTCCTCAGGAGTCGCAGGCCATGCCCAGAACTAAGTCTGTCTCTAGGGTGAAGAGTGTATCCCTGCTGAAGGGCAGGTCTAGGGTGACCTGTTGGGAGGCCTCGGGTACCCTTGCCTCCTACAGCCAGGCTGCACGATGCATGGTCACGGCAGTGGCCATTGTGCGGGACGCCATTTCTACGGCATCCCAAGCTGAGAGGCGGAGGTCCTGTGAGGCTATCCTGCCCTCCTCGAAGAAGGCATCATATTCTTCCCTCGCCTCTTGTGGAAGTAGGTGTCTAAACTTATACACTGATTCCTATACGTCTAGCACGTACCTGCCTACTGGTGCCTGGTTGTTAGCGACATGTAGTTGGAAGGCAGAGGAAGAGTATACCTTCCGACCAAGCGATTCCTGCTCCCTGGTGTCCCTTGATGTTGGGAGGGGGTCTCTGGGAACTTGACTCGCTCCTGAGGCGGCTTCCACCACCCTTGGAGGTAGAGCCGGGTGGTGTGAAAGAGAGGGAAACTCCGACCCTGGGACTCTATATTTTAAACCCGCTGTTTCTGAGACCGAGGAGATGGAACCGGAGTTTTGCCAGCGGGAGGAGGCTAAATTCCACATGCTGGGATGCAGGGGAACCATTATAGGCTCTGCTGATGTGAACACGGGCCTGAGCAATGTGTCAGCAGGCCCCTCACAGGATTGGACCTCCGTACCCATATGGGCAGAGATTCGGCGCAGGAGGTCAGAATGCTCTGGGAGATCCCTCTTGTATGAGCACGGCACCGGCTTCAGAGATCTAGACGTTGCCAGCTGAATCAGTGCCGATGGCGTTGGTGCCAGGCTTGGCACCAGGGTCTCCTGAGGGGACCATTTGTGGGGCCGGTACTGGAATGGAGACGGTGCCGTAGGCCGGCAACGGGGCTGTTTAGTACCCCTTGAGGCCTCTTCTCCCCGGCTGGAAGGTGGGGAAGCCCCTTTGGACCTTGATGATGGCGCCAGGGATGGCAAGGTGTTGTGGTGCCAAGGATACTGTTCTGCGGTACTGAGGTTGTGGGGGGTAAGGGGTTCCGGTGAGAGGGACCTCCGTACCGATACTGGAGATGGCAATTGGTGCCACTTTCAGTGCATGCAGACCTTCGACAGACCTTGAAGGCTGGCTTGCCCCACCAGGCTAGTGACAATGACGGTGGGGTCGGCAAGAGGAGGAGCGCCCTAGCCACCTCGAATGCTTCTGGGGTCATGGGGAGCAGTACCAACTCCCCTCGGTCCCGCGGGGGGCCCTGTATGGGGGACCTGGAGTGGCACCGGCACCGCGGTACCGATGTCGGTACTGAGCTAGTTTTCCGTCCCCTGGGGGAGTAGTGCTGAGAGGGCTCTGGCGCTGAGCTGGCAAACGCTTGGGGGCCGGCTGCTGCACTTGCCTGGAGGCCAATGCACAGTGCCTTTGCTCCCTGTCCTTGATTGTCCTTAGCTTGAAGGACAGGCAGATGGAGCAAGCAGTGACCATGTGGCTCTCACCGAGGCACTTCTCGTGTGAATCATCCCTCGGGAAGACCTTTCTGCACTCGGCGGAGGGTTTGAACCCTGGCGTGGCAGATGGTGACGGAGGATGATGGTGCTCCGGAGCCAAGTGCTTAAGGAATAGGGCACTCCTCGGTGGGACCTAGTCCACGAACAAGTGCTCCCAGTCAAGCGGGAAGCTCATAAAACATGAAGAAGATAGGCTGCTTGCTAGAGCAAGGAGCAGGCTGTTCCACAACCGGTGCTGAGGCGGATAAAATGGAACTGAGGAGGGGCCAGGCAGTGGCCACATATATAGCCGCGAGGTGTGGTGGTCGCATGCCCTCTTCTGATAGGCTAGAGCAAAAGTTTCCAACCCACTGCACACTGCAGCACAGATCCACCTATTACTGAATGTATCTGAGCAGCGCTCAAAGAAGTAAGCACTGTTACAAACTTTTCTAGTAAGACTGTAACCACAGTAAATCTAAGTACGTGTGGTGTTTAAGAACAATCAATTCAGCTGAAAAAAGTGGGTGTGCGGTGGAATTGTCTGTCACATTGAAGTGTGCTGCATTACAGAAACGGCTGGAAATTATTGGTGTAGACAGTCTGTGACAGATTCACTGACATCACCAGGATTACTCACTGTGCATAACATTAAGTATGGAGGAAGGTGTTTCCTCATAAAAGTGGGGTCTATGTTTGAGGTAAGAGAAGGGATTTTCAGACCTCTGAGAGCTCCACTCCACACAGTTATTAAAATCTGGAATCCTTTGTTCTTCTTCGAGTGCTGCTCACATCATTCAGTTACAGGTGTCTACATGTCACAGAGCACGGTAGGTCGGAGAGTCTTTAGCCTTAGCCTGTCAGGTCAGGGCACATGGCCAACGCCCCCTCTGCGCCGCGACCATGGCTATATAGTTGACTGTGACCCTGATCCATTTTCTGCCCTCAGTGATGGTTTTGGATTAGCCAAAACTTGTGGAAGCAAGTGCCTGTCTTTCCTTTGCGCAAAAATTAAAATGTCGGGCTTTAAACTGCGTCCAGCATGTTTCAAAGGTTTCCCACTCGACAATCCTCATGAGAAATGCCTCGCTTGCCTGGATGAGTCTCACCTCATGGTGAACTGCTCCATTTGCCAGTCCTTTAAACACATGACTCACAAGGACAGAGAGAGGCGCTTACGCACTCTAGCCGAGGACTGTGCACCCACCTCGGATGCCGCCTGAGCCACTAGTGCTCCGCCAGCAACCCGAGCAACTCCTGCACTGGAATCTTGGCACTGACTCAGCGCAGACTTCAAAGCCCCAGTCAGCTTCCTCTTCAGTGCCGCCACAGCACTGTTAGCGTCAGTCACCGAGTTCCCTCTCTGGTGAACTGGCATAGGGGCTATCTTTGGTACCGTTGACACTGTGAGCCCCAGCAAAGACACAGGCTCTGTGCCAAGACCCGGCTCTGCTACTGGCCAGGAAGATCAGGTCGAAGACTACACTGGCTCTGGCACCTAGAGAGCAGCTGATGCAAGGATCGACACTGCTCTCAAACCCAGTAATGTCGAGCCCTCCACCAGCACTGCAAAACAGGGCTGACAACTGCTCCGAGGTGCTCTCCTCTCAGCACTCATCCCGTGAACCCTCGGTACCATGCTCTCAAAGCTCCAGAAGATGGGAGGTCCAGCTCGTCCTCATCATCATCTCTGGCCTCTGCCCATTCCTCTGATTCTCCCAAAACTGCTTTGGGAGCTGGAGAACGGGCAGGTAAACATCGTCGGAAGTGCTCCCCAATGCCTGTGCCACAGAGGAAGACGACCCCGTCGGCCCCAATATGGACACCATGGCCCAGTTCCTCCGAAACAGCTAAGATCTCAGGCAGGGGCTATTCTTCCCCATGCCGTGCCATGACGAGAAATTCTGTTAATGACTGGTCTCACGAGTGGCTAGACACAACAGCCGATGACAGCTCAATCTCGCAGCACCATTCGATGCTGTCTCCACCTCGGACTCCAGACTCCTTGGACATTTCTGATGAGAAGCCCGATCCTGACTCTACACTGTGCAGCAGATCCTGGGCTGCTTCATCCTCCTCTCCGGATGAGTACATTTTCCGAGGGCCTGTCGCCTATAAGGACGATTCCCATGCCTAGCAGGAATTACTCTGCTGCATGGCAGCAAATCTGAGTGTAGAACGGGGTGGTCCAGGAGGAAACTGACCCCCTCTTAGACGTGGGGGAAAATGTTCCACCAGCCAAGGTATCTGTTCCTCTCCATCAAGGGGTATACAGAATTGCCAGGGTGCGATGGCAGACCCCATTTTCGATTCTGCCGTTGTCGAAAATGGCGGGTCCCAAATATCATGTCCCCCAGGACAAGTTTGCGTTCCTCTTCCAGCACCCTACGCTGGGATCATTGGTAGTTGATGCAGTAAATCAGAAAGAGAGACAGGGCCAGCCAAGCTCCTTTGCTAAGAACAAGGAAGCTAGAAAGCTCCACCTGTTGGGCAGGAAGGTTTATGCTACAGCAGCTCTACAGCTATGTATCTCCAATCATCTGGCCCTTATGACGAGATATGCCTTCAACCTCTGGTGAGCCATGGAAGGGTTCCACAACCTTATTCCCAAAGATTGCCTCAGAGATGATGAGGTGATGATTGAAGAAGGGGCATAGGTCTCTAAAGACACTCTCATGGCTACTTGGAACACATCAGACACAGTCTTGTGTACTATGGCCTCTGACACGGTGATGCGTTGCTCCACCTGGCTTCAGGGCTCTGGCCTGTTTGCGCAGATGCAGCTTATCATACAAGACCTGCCATTTGAGGGCCCTGACCTCTTTGCTGAGTCCACAGATGCCAAGCTACATGGCATGAAGGACTCAAGAGCCACCCTCAGATTGCTGGGAATGTACGCCCCGCAATCTACCTGGCACTCCCTTGCAACAGCAGCTGCAGCAGTTAAAACAGCAAATCCAGATGCAGAATGCCCTTCCTCAGTCCTACCAATACGCCCAACAACACCTGGGGATCTTGGATAGGGACAAGACCTGCTTGAGCAAGGATAGGAAGTCCCTCGTCTCACGGTCTAGCAGGCATGGGCAGAGTAACGACCGATTGTCGGGAAGGAAGCAGCACTTTTGACAGTTACCCCAAGGGCGGCAAACCAACAGCCTTGACCCCAACCTTCACCAACCACCTGCACCGCTTTGTGCACCACTGGACCAACATCACAACTGACCAGTGGGTCCTCGAGACGGTAAAGGAAGGGTATCGCACACAATTTCATTCAACTACTCAGGCCAGAAAACCGCCCCCTCGCCCAAGCCGTGGGAAACAGGAACACTAGATCACTTGCTTGAGATGGAGTGCGAAAAACTCCTCTCCCTCAGGGCCATAAAAAGGGTCACAAAGCGGGAGTGGGGAAAAGGGTCCTATTCCCAATACTTTCTGGTCCCCAAACCCAGCAGGGACCTCAGACCCATTCTAGATCTCAGAGTTTTAAACAAACACATAAGGAAAAAGTTCTGCATGGTTTCCCTGTCACAGATCATTGCATCTCTGTCTCCTGGGGATTGGTTCGCAGCCCTCGACCTCAAAGACGCTTACTTTCACATAGCAATACGTTCCTACCACAGAAAGTACCTAAGGTTCATTGTGGGGGGAAATCACTTCCAATTTACATCACTCCCCTTTGGGCTCTCTCTGGCCCTCAAGGTATTCACAAACTGCATGGCGACGGTAGCAGCGTTTTTGCGCCTGTGGGGCATAATGATTTACCCCTATTTAGACAATCGGTTAATACGCAGGAAATCAAGAGTTCAGGTAAAACTCCATGTCAGAATGGTAACCCAACTGTGTGGGTACCTGGGCTTCTGCATATCCATCCCAAAGCATAGAGTTCATAGGAGCTCTCCTAGACACTCACAAAGGGACAGCCTGTCTGCCCCCTTCAAGATTTCGATCCATCTGCACCATCATTATGGAGCTGCAGGAGTCTCAAGTGACCGCAGCCCGTCGCTGCCTACAGCTACTCGGGCACACGGCAGCTGGCATCTCCGTGATTTGGACGGCACGCCTGAGAATGAGGCCCTTCCAGGTCTGGTTGTCCATGGTGTTCCACCCATGGAGGGATTCCCTATCCAAGGTACTGTCAGTTCCCCGAAACATCCTGAAGGCATTACAGATTTGGACGGACCCCCAGTTTGCCATGGGGGGAATATCCTTTGAAACACTAACACCCACTGTAACACTGATAACTGATGCCTCGGACTCAGGGTGGGGGGCCCACATCTCAGGGGGACTTTCCACCCAGGGGCATTGGTCCAATGAAGACAGTCTTCTTCACATAAATGTGAAGGCACTGTGGGCCGTCAGATTGGCTTGCATGACCTTCCTGGACAACATACAGGGCAGGTCAGTTCAGATTCTAAAGGACAATACCGCAGCCATGTTCTACATGAACCAGCAAGGAAGGGTCCACTCCCCAATTCTTTGCAAGGAAGCGTACAAACTTTGGAAGTTAGCTCTGAAATACAATTTCACCCCGGTGGCTGCATGCCTCCTGGGAGTGGACAACAGGCTGGTGAACTCGCTCAGCAGAAAGCCCCTAGCAAATCATGAGTGGTCACTCCACAACACGGTGTTTGCTCACCTGGTACACAAATGGGATACGCCCCCCAGATGGACTTGTTTGTGACATGGCAGAACTGCAAGTGTTAGCAATTTTTCTTCCTCAGGGGTTGAGAGGAAGGGTCTCTCAACGATGCCTTCCTCATCAGCTGTTCAGGCCCTCTGATGTATGCTTTTCCACCGGTCCCATTAATACACAGTGTTCTCCTGAAGATCAGGATGGACAGAGCAAACATAATATTAATAGCTCTGGACTGGCCTAGACAACGCTGGTTCTCGCTCCTACAGGACCTGTCCATAGAGACCCCCCTCTGCCTCCCTTTGTGGGCGGACCTCTTGACACAGGACTGTCCTACACTTGACAGCCTGGAGACTCTTTGGCTCAACAAGCAGGAAAGGCTCTGCTCAGACAGGATTAGGAGGGTCCTAGTCGGTAGCAGAAGACTGTCTACCAGGTCCACCTATACAGCTAAATGGAAAGGGTTTTCCATCTGTGCTCAGAGTAAAGGAATAGACCCTGCACTGGCCCTTCTACACCTGATCCTTGACTATCTGCTAGACCTTAAAGACAAAAGTCTCTCTCTTTCCTCACTGAGAGTCCACCTAGCAGCAATCTCAGCCTTCCATGAAAAGGCAGAAGGGGCCCCTGTTTTCTCCCATCCTACTTCCACTAGGTTCGTGAAAGGGTTCAGAAGGCTTTTCCCACAACCCTGTGAACCCATCCCTCCTTGGGACCTTAATGTGGTGCTCTAGGTGTTAATGGAGCCCCCCATGAACCCTTAGACTCATGCACCCTCCTGGTCCTTTCTTGGAAGGTGGCCTTCTTAGTAGCAATCACTTCAGCTAGAAGGGTTTCAGAGTTGAAGGCCCTTTCCTCAGAACCTCCATATAGAAGGTTCTTCCCCAACAAAGTGGTCCTGCAACACCACCCCTCCTTCCTCCCTCAGGTGGCTACTCCCTTCCACCTCAACCAGGATATTTGCTTGTCAGTATTTTATCCAGACCCTCAGGTTACACAGAATCAGAGGAGGTGGCATACCCTGGATGTGAAGAGAGCGCTCCTAACACACATCGAGCGCACACGTCTGTTCCGCAAGACTTCTCAACTCTTTGTGGTGGTCGCTGAATGCAAAAGAGGTCTTCCAGTGTCCTCACAGTGCATTTCCAAATGGATAGTAAACTGTATCAAAAACTGCTATGGAAGGTTGAATACCCCCCTTCCTGGGACTGTTAGAGTCCATTCTACCAGGGCTCAAGTGTCATCAACAGCCTTCCTTGCCAAGGTCCCGATCCAAGAGATCTGCAGGGCAGCTACGTTGTCGTCGGCACATACTTTCACGACACACTGCTCTATTGTCCAAAAGGCTAGAGAGGACACCGCATTGGGCAGAGCCATACTCAGCATGGGCAAATTGTAACTCCTCCCACCGTCCTTGGGTATGACTAGCAGTCACCTGTAACTGATTGATGTGAGCAGTGCTCGATGAATGGTGGGTTACTTTCCAGTAACTGTCCTCCTTCAAGATGGGCTGCTCACATACATTCAGGCCCCTCCCACTGTCCCTGCTAACGGTGTTGGCAAAGCCATATGGGACTGCGAGGGTCAGGGTTATGGTCACCTATATAGCTGCGGTCGTGGTGCAGAGCGGATGTTGGCCATGTGCCCTGAGCTGACAGGTTAAGGCTAAAGACTCTCTGAGCTACCATGTGCTGCGGCACGTAGACACCTGTAACTGAATGTACGTGACCAGCCCATCTCGAAGAAGGACAGTTACTGGTAAGCAACCCACGGTTTCCAGAGCACCACAAGAAATGGGGAAGAGAAGATACGGATAGAAGAATCCCTGCATTGAAACTTTAGGCTCCCTTGAATATCAGGGTAGAACTGTGCTGCCCTGATCTCCTGCATAGATTAGAACACCACAGGAACACATACCAGCTGCCTTTACAGGTCTTTAGGGACTGGGACATGTGTCTGATAAGCATAGGCAGAGCTGTGGGAATTCTCAGTTGGTCAGATCTGCCTGATCTCCAGCTTCTTTTTGCCACTTCCGCAGCACAAAGGATCTGAACTGCCACAGGGTTCATTAAACATACAGGTAAAGGACAAAGGGAGCAATGACAGTAAAGTACCTGAATGGAAGGGTATTTTTTTTCCTGTATGAACTGAAGTCAGAGGAGATTTCAATGCTAATGTAAGTTTTTTTCATTATTAGAACTGATGAAAAACTATAGAAATCCAAAACATTGACTGCCTTTGTCATTCCATTTTTGAGTATTGACATACCCATTCCCTGCTTCTCCCCCTTCCCTCCATGAGGGTAAAAACTGTCCCATTTTTTGACCAGCTCTATTGATGAACATAAATTAATTTAGTTTGGTATAATTTACACAGCTCGGGAAGGGAGGGTGGGTTCATATCAAGGAAAGCAGCTAATAGGTGAGTGTTTAAGTAGGTGTAACAAAAACTAAAATCCTGTAGTGCATAGAATTAGGCCTGTACTGTGACTGGTGGTTCATGAGATAGCATACCTTCAAGTAGTGACTGATCTCTTGAATGAGGCCAGACAAAAAGACAGGTCAGGATGCTTTTAGCATGCCCAGGATCTTTGGCTTGGCCATCTCTGGCCAGTGAGTTTGGTTAGGGAGAAATGGGCTTGTAACAAAGGGGAGTGAATTGGGGGAAGGAGATGGTGTCAAAGAAGAAGATTCTTGTGGTAGTGGTAACGGAGATTTGTCTGAAGGTATGGGTCTCAATGGTCCAGAATTAAGGGAGCTGTTTTCTGTGAGTGTCTTTTGTCACCTCTAATTGTGGAGAGTTTCTCTTCCTCTTGAGACGAGGAAATGGCCTTCATTCTCATATATCAGCATGCTTCCACTGGATGCACAGAATCAGAATAGCCAGCTCCCATCAATTCACTGCACAAATTACTGCTACAGTGGTAACATATGGTTACTTGTGCCCCCATGTGGTCCTCTTGCTTACCTGAGAAAGGTTCCTCCTGTGCCCATGACACTTGTCTGTAGTATTGGCAGTCATTGGGTTGAGATGTAGACAGTCATTGCTGTTTTCTTTCCTCGCATTCTCACCACCCCCTTATTCCAAGGGCATGTGAAGCAGTGATCTGAAAGGTACAGCCAAAGGACAAACACAAGCTGATAATGTAGTCTATAGAGGAGAAACTCTGTGACTTCTAATTGGGGGTGGGGGCAGAATGACCTCTTCTGTGGCACAAGGCAACATTTCAGTGCTGTGCCTGACTCCAGATTTTCTAAAACCTGA
Organism: Podocnemis expansa; assembly: GCA_007922195.1. Taxonomy (NCBI): domain Eukaryota; kingdom Metazoa; phylum Chordata; order Testudines; family Podocnemididae; genus Podocnemis; species Podocnemis expansa. Next base: position 55,648,921 of record ML681989.1, read on the forward strand.
TGTGTTTAGCTACACTGGTGTCAAAAGCTACAGGAGGTGTTATGGTTTCAGAAAAAGCTGAAAGTTTGAATTGGTCCTGTGCTGATTCTATGGTGTTATTCACACAAACCCAGTATGATATGCAGAAGGCTAAGAAAAACTGGGAGCCATTGCAAACTAGTAAAATATTGTATTCTAGCAGGAACCTTTTGCCTGGGGAGTGTTTCACTCTCATTTGGTACAGGATGTCGATGTGCAATTCTACTGTTGATGGTTCAGTGAAATGAGTGCCTGTTTTTCTAGAAACGATGGATAAAAGAATTAACAAGTGTCTGTAGAAACAGGAAGCTAGATTGTAATCAGTAGTCCTACTACTTCAGAGGATGGTGAATTTTTGGTATGGGACCAAAAGCAAATATGAGAAGAGGGCTTTGCTAATTCCACCACTTAATTTCTGACCCCATTTCTTCTCTTCCCTTACCACCAGTATCTTTACTCTTTCTCTGCTCTGCATCCATGCCTGTATCTAAATACCTGTGTGAAGACAGCCCAGTGCCTGCACCACAGTTGTGTTGTCAATGTGGTAGAGCCACCCAGCAACTTCCACACAGCCACTCTTCAGAATCAGCCCCCATCCTGGCCCCCAACATAGGTACACCAGGAATATCCTATTCCCAGGATTGCAGACAGAGTAGCTGCTGGAGAATGTGACCAGAGTTCCAATTCTCAGATTCCGTTCCCCATTTCCCACAGGGATTCCTCAACTCTGTTGCTCTCTTCATAAAAAAGTGTATCAAGTAGGGATCAGAGCATTATCAAGAACATATGACTTACTAGGAGAGATTGAACCTGTTTAGTCTGCAAAAGAGAAGGGGGCGGGAGGGTTGATAGTAGCCTTCAACTACCTGAAGGGATATTCCAGGGAAAATGGAACTAGGCAGATCTTAGTAGTGGCAGATGACAGAGCTGGGAGCAATGGTCTCAAGTCACAGTGAGGGAGGCCTAGGTTGGATGTAGGGAAAAGCTTTTTTACTAGAAGGCTGGTGAAGCACTGGTGGAATCTCTATCCTTAGAGGTTTTTAAGGCTTGGCTTGACAAAGCCCTTGCTGGGATGGTTTAGTTGAGGTTGGTCCTACTTTGAGAAGAAGAATGGACCAGATGATCTCCTGAAGTCTCTTCCAACCCGAATGGTCTCCAAATTGTACTCTGCAGGCAGCTATCTGGTCACTGAGGGTATGTCTACATTAGCAAATTAGTTCAAATTAAAGAGCCTTAATTCAAACTAATTTGAGCCCTGTTTATACTAGGCTTTACGTAGTTCGAACTAAAAAGTTTTTTAGTTTGAACTAAGCAAAGCTTAGTTAGAACTAGTTAGTTTGGCTGATTAGTCCGAACTAACTGCTTAGTTGGAACTTATTTTGAAATTTAGTTCGAACTAGCACGATGTAGTCATGCTAGTTCTAACTAAATGGGTTCAAACTAGCAGCTAGTTTGAACTTAGCACGGTTTTTTAGTTCAAATTAACTTTTAGTTTGAACTAACTGTGCTTTTTTAGTTCGAACTAAAAAGTTGGTTCAAACTAAAAGAACGGGCTTAGTTCAAACTAATTCCAAACTACTTAGTTTGAACTAACCAAGTCCAAACTAAGTTTTTAGGTGTAGACATAGCCATGGTGCTGGCTTCTCCTTTTTTCTTCCAGGTGCTAAGTTATATTAAAGGACAGCTAAAAATACATGAAATACTTCCCCAGTGTTACTTATCCATGGATTCATAGAATCATAGAATCATAGGGTTGGAAGGGACCCCACGA
>ML681989.1:55655709-55669902 GCA_007922195.1 Podocnemis expansa
CTATTGTATCTACCTCCCTGGATTTTCTTTTGGTGTTGACCTCCCCCTTGCAGTTACTAAGATTCCCTTGCAGTTACTGCCACAGGGCAAATACATGGCCATGAATGAGATTGGACAGATCGCCTTAATGGAGGCATTTCCTGACTTTGGAGTGCTTCACTTCACAACCTGATCATTCTTCATTTTTTTGATCTGGAGCATGTATGTTGTTCAGTTGCTATGTTAGCAGAAGAAAGCCTAGTTTTGTGGTTACAAGAAGAGCACACAAGCAGAAGGGATTGACTGCAAAATCTTCCATCCATCTCCTTTGGGAGCAACATGATCTTATTTGGTTTGGGGCACTAGAACATAGGCCAGTTTTATTTAAAAAGGAGAATTAGCACTATGCCTAATCTTCATGTAAGTGAAGGATTTCCCAGAAGCAGAGCCTGCTAATATTTGTAGAGAGAGTTAAACAGTTTTCTAGTAGAGTACCCATTTCTTCAGCTCTCTCATCTCTTGCTCAGTCCCTCCCCATTGAGGTTCCAGCTCCTCTAACACCTGCCACCCTTTTCCTATGTAAAAAAAAGGAATTTAGCATTATTATTTATCATATATTTATTTAGTTATTGTATATGGTAACAACTGCAGGTCCAAACACAGATCATGGCACATAAGTAGTAGGTGGTATACATACACTTAGCCGGAAATGGTCACTACATCCCAAATGCTTGTAAGCTACTCAGGCAAGGCAGATTTTCCTTTATAATCACTACTTGCAGGAGGGTGATTAGCTAGCAAATTTTAAAAATGGGGATGGGATGGGGGAAGGGGGAGCTATAGGCACCTATATAAGACCATGCCCTGAATATTGGGACTGTACCTGTAAAATTGGGACTGATTCCCAGTCTCAGTGCTTTGAGCTCCAAGGTGAAGGCAGTTGCCACATTTCGCTGCATTGTTTGTATGTCCCTCAATGAGGCTTTTACACTTAATGCTCTGAAAAAAGAAAAAATGTCACATACTGTCCCATGCGGTTTATGTCTGCTTCTGGGACATCTTGAGTAGTGCAGTTTATAAAATGGGATTGTCCTGTGCTCAGCTGAGTACCATGTAACAAGCTCTTACAAGCAAATGCAGGTCATGCTGTAGTTGTTTGAATCTTTATTAAAAAAAAAAAATTAGTGCTGTCAAAGAGTGACTTTCATTGACTTCAGTGAACTTTAGAAAACAGCCCTGTGATGGGGCTGACTCACCCCACACTGCAGTAACCCAGCCAGCCCTATGGATGGCGGAAGCGCTGCCCCTTAAGCCCTGCTGGGCATGCTCAGGCTGCTGCCACAGTATAAGAGGGAGCTGCACAGCTCAGTCTGGGTTGGCCAGCGGAGGGGAAGGATGTCTGTTGGAAGCTCCTGCCCCAGAGCTACACCACCCTGATCCAGAGGAGACTCGGCGGTCAGAGTGGACCCTGCAAAGCTGCTACCTAGCAAAGAGAGCCTTGGAGTTGACACCCAAGACCCATGGAGAAGCCAACTGCTGGTCTCAGGAAGGAGGGAGCCACAGCCCAGTGACTGACCAAGACTTTGCTCTGTCCCAGGTAGGAAGTAGCCCAGGGGGCCTGAAGTGTAGTGCTGGGGTGTAGTGGTTGTCTAATCAGCGTGTTGCAGTTTGGTTCCCTGCTGACTTAGTGCTGTAACCCCTGCACCCATAGGGCCCTGGGCTGGGGCTCAGTGGAATGGAAGGGCCTCAGCACCCCTACCTGGCACTGTGCCCCATCACAGCCTTGTTGCTTATAGACTCTTTCTTTGTAGACTATGGCTACTAGGCAGCGCTGCCCTGACCCAAGGGCTGGTCGCAGACTTGTTGCTTATAGACTGTGGCTGTTAGGCAGTGCTGCCCTGACCCAAGGGTTGCTGAAAGACATTGTATTTGACTCTGGCTACCAGACCTGGTTGCCCTGACTGCAGGGCTTATTTGGTGTATGAACTGTGCTTTCAGAAGCTCACAGGGGCACCCTCCCTGATAACTCTCTCCCTGTTTCCCCATGAGGGTGCACTAGGGAGGGCTTACCATGTGACAGGCCCTCTAAGGGTTGGAGTGTTATAGTAGTTTCTGTGCTCATTGTTTTCCATTCTTGTCCCTGTCCTCTGTTGGTGGAGGGCATTTCTTGACAAGAAAAATCTACTACTATAAGATTGACAGGCCCTGGAAATCATTTTGCTTCTTTGATTCACTGTAGTAAGAAGTCAGACTCAGGTACAGGAGTGAAGTCTGGAAGGCTTTACAAATGTTTTAGGGCAGGCTCTCATTCTCGCTGTCTAATATAATTCCTAATCTGCAGGCAATGAAAGATTGGTTGCTTGGGAATCTAGGTACATAACAGTACTGTATCTGTTAACAGTTGAGGAGAAACTAATGACCTTCATTGAAAAGAGACAGGCAAATTCCTGTACCTTGTTCATTTCAGAGGAACTTATTTTTGCCTTATGAGTAGAGGATAAATTTAAAGTAATACAGCAAACAAACCATAACTTGTAGGTTTTTTTATATAAATTAACAGTCCTCTGAAAATATTTCTCTTAAATACAGCCCAAGGACACTAGGCTGCAAGAGGCCCTACTCAGACTACTTGCAAAGCAGCCTGGCACCCACAGTAATAGCAAAATTAAGAAAAATTATCTTTTGAGAAGTAAGAGAAATCAGAATCCTGTATGCTCCATTTTGGCACAATGATGGCTCAGAATAAAATCTGAACATTAAAATAATCTGTCCCTGCAAGACACAGTTGGAGAGGGGAGAAGGAGCCAATTTGGCAGAAGACTGTTCCTCTGTTTCAGTACAAAAGGAGATTTAAGGGGATTTAACATTTAGCTGAGGAAAGGTTTACTACTTTCCCTTCCTGAACCAGAGTAATAAAGGGATTTGAATTGTTTTCATACAGCAGCCTACAGTTTATTTTTTTTGGACCTGGCCTTTTACTCTTAGCCTTCTTAGATCAGTGGGGACCTCTCAGAAGGGCTGTGGAAAGAGGAAGTGAGCTCAGGAAGAAGGAAGCATCCTGTGTCATTCTGCAGCCAATCTCTCTGCAGATGAAGGATCAGGAGTGACGTGTATGGAGGGGAATCCCATAAACTGAAGCAATGCTGGAATTCTGGAGGGAATTCTTCCACTGCACTATGCACCATGCACCAGTGCATGACTAGTCTATAGCAGACCTAGGCACCACGTCTTCTACACTGTCTCGGAGCAGGGCTAGATGGCACCATGGTTAGAATATGGGCAGTCCACTTACACTACTTACTCCCATTATTGCTGTGACTAATGGAGCTGCACCTGTGGTCATGCAATAGTGGGACACAGCCTCAAAATGCTTGTGTAATTAAGGCTAGCCAATATTTCTTATTTGGGCAGATACCATAGCCATGAGATGAGGCAATGGCATCTTGGGAGAGGTGGGAATATAACTTAGCTGCACTGTCAGAGGTTTGGATGACCCACTGTCACTTCTGTCCCCAAAGTGAAGTGCTATGAATAATGCTCACAGAGGTCTACCACTGTCATAATAAACAGTATTGCTAGTACTCAGAAGGTGTGCTATATGGTGCTTGTGAATTAACTCTCAACATCTGTGTGAGAGACACAGGCATGTAATTCCATTTGTAAACAAAGCAATAATGATGTGTTACTGTAGTCTCTTTTCTCCCTGTGCTTTCCTTTACTTGCAAAGACACCCTTCCTGCCAGGAGTTTCATGTGTGATTTCCTCCTGTGCTTAGGTATAACTCTGGTAGGATCAGGGCCATCACTGGTACCAGTCTAAAGAGAGTTCTGTGTTTATATGGACTGGAGTCAAGACCTTCCACCAATGTCCCAGTGAAGTCAAATAGACTACTTATGTTGGTAAATTCAGTCGCAGGTAAGCACCCCTAGCCTCAGAGCCTTAAAGATCACAGAGGTGAGGTTCAAAAAGCACTGCCAGACCAGCAGTAGTTTAGAAAAGCCAGGTATTGTTGTTTTTATTAATAATTAAAAGGCTTAATATCAGGCTTCAGTGCCACATCTGGCACCAGGCACTGCTCACACTTTAGTGCACTCAGGTATTTATTTAATTTGATTAATGTGCTTGACTGAGCTGCTTGGAAAGCATGGTCCTTATCCTTTGTGCCTCCCCCCCCCCCCCCCCAGCAATAGTCATGATTTTCTGGAACATCTCCACTCAGCTTCATTCTGCTCTTCCTATTCAAGTCAAAATGTTAACCATGTATTTCTGTTCAGCCCCCTATTTACTTGCCATCAGCCCTGTGCATCTTGGAAACAGAGCTCAGCCATGGTTTCAGTCACAAACATGTTAGCCAGGCCTGGATTTTGTATCTTTAATCCTCTTGTCTAGATGTCGCCTACTCATTTGATTAGTGATATCCAGAGAACAGTGACTTAGTTGCTACTTGAGGCAACCTAGCTTTTAGAGCAGCACTTAACACACATTCAAGATTAGCCCTGGGACCCTCAAGAATGGTGGCCATGGTAGTGGATGGGGCAGTGAAAGAGAGAGAACTCATTCATCAGTCAGCCTAGTGGCCTGGGCTCTTCAGCATCTTTCACTGAACAAGTCCAGCCTAGGGAGCCTGTTTTGGATATTTTTTTTTAAATAACATAAAGAGAAGATAAAGGACACTGAAGGGGAGGGATCCAAACCCCAAAGGCTGTGTCACATCAGTAGTGCATTGCAAACAGAAGATAGCAGCTCTTGTTCTCCCTGCGTCAGTGCTCCCCTTAACGAGCTCTCACCATGACGTGGGGAGCAGCCTGGCAAATGTCAGCTCATCACTGATGGTAGGGAAGGGAGGGGGATAGTGGCTGTGCATTGCTAGCCTGCCTGGCAGGAGTATCTCTTCTGAATAATCAGTAACGAGCAAATCGATCTCACTTACAGGGGCAGGCACAAAGCCTCTCTGGGTTTGTGTGGATTTGAAAATGGAGAAATTGAGAAGGATTTTGGTCAGCTCAGCGTCATTCCTGTTTTGTTCTCTTCTGTTTCTCTTCCTCCTCTTCTTTTCTAGCACTCTTGTCCTCCTTCCTCTTTGGTTTTCTCATTTCACTGTAAAACTCATCATTTTGCATGAAGCCCCTTGTATCCTGCAGCCAGCAGCTCTTTGGCTGCTGCACTTGAGGACAGACAGGGTCATTCTGTGCTCTGGACGGCACTGAGCATGTTGTGGGTTCTACCTAATTTCAAATGAATATTATTATTAGACCTAAATTATGCTTCTGGCCCTTTGATTTGTGCAGAAAAGCTGCCCAGATGCCTCATCATAGTGCTGCAATGTCAGCTGATGATGAAATCAGTTGTTAATGTGTGTCCCCTGAATGAAGAGCACGGGAGATAGAAAAAGTTGCTTTGAGCACTCCCTTGGGGGAATGGAGGAAGCAGCTGTCATCTGAGACTCCTAAGTCATATCAGAGCAGAGCTTTTCTCTGAGTTCACATGGGTTAGGAGCAGCAGGGCAGGGGAAGGAACTTGCTATGCAGGTCCCCTTAGCCAAGTAAGAATTGACTTCTCTTCTGAAGATGTGTCTTAGGCCTTTGAACCCTCATGCCTTCTCCTCTTTTGTTACTTTCATAACTGACCACAAACAGACTCTTTCCTGCAGAGCTCCTAGAGTAGCAAGTGGACACATCGAGGAGCTAAAAGATGGCAAGAAACTGGCAATCTTGTGAATGTTTATATAGCATGCTGGGAAAAAGTCAGTTATGTCTACTTTAGGCAGCTGTTGATTAATGCCAGGCAGGGGTGCAGGAATAATTTGTATAGTGAAGGTGCTGAGAGCCACTGAATCAAACTGTAAACCCTATATGTGATGGTACCCACTTGAATGGTGTGGTCGGACACCTAGTTCCAGCACCTATGGTGACAGGCCTCTCTATGTAACAATGATTGTTATGCACCATTTTCTAGTCCCCTGGTGAGTTAGGTAGCTATGTAAGCATTATTCCCACTGTAGAGATGAGGATTCTGCAGCAGCATTGAAAGGAAAGATGCTCTAAAGCAGCAATTCCCAACCTGTGGTCTGGTAGGGCACCACAGGTGGTCCACGGGGAAACAAGCTGGCGAAAAGTGCTAGCGGAGCCAGGGTGTGCAGTGCCACGGGGGATGGAGGAAGCGGAGGTACCAGCCTTGTGGCCAGGGGTGTGCAGCTTAAGAGCCTTGTGTCGCAGAGCCGTGATGGACAGAAGATGCTGGTGGCCAGGGAGTGCAGAGCTGCTCTGCATGTGGTGTGGTGGGCTGGAAAAGCAGCTAGCTGGTGCCATAATGCCTGGAGGCCTGGGAGTGCAGGGCTGCAGGGGACAGGCATGGTAAGGGGCTCAGAGCTGGGGAGTTCAGGGCCGTGGGGGACAGGCACAATAGGGGGCTCAGGGGTGTGGAGTGTAGGGCTGTGCGGGAGCAGGGCCATGGAGTACAGGGCTGCAGAGGGACAGGGGCACAATAAAGTGGTCAGGGCTGAGGAATGCAGAGTTACAGGGGGACAGGGCACAGTAAAGGGCTGAGGAGTGCATGGTCATGGTGGGGGGTAGTGGTAAGGGGCTCAGGGCTGGGGAGTGCAGGGCTGCGGGAGGACAGGGGTATGGTAAGGGGCTCTGGGCCAGGGAGTGCAGGGTCACGGAGAGACAGGGGCACGGTAAGGGGCTCAGGGCTGGGGAGTTCCGGGCCATCGGTGGACAGGGTGCGGTAAAGGGCTCAGGACCAGGGAGTGCAGGGTTGTGGGTTGGGGGGGGGGGAAGGGGCTTGGGGCCAGGGAGTGCAGGGTGGTGGTCGGCGAAAGCTTTTGATGGTGATGTAGTGGTCCGCATAAAGAAAGTTTGGGAACCCCTGCTCTAAAGTACCTTAGTCCCATTGTCTGGGACAGGAGCTGCTGCTGTGGTGTGAATGTGGGATGGGCTCACTCTCCAACCTTTCTCCATTCCTCCACAAAAGGCCACAATTAGGGTTTCACTGCTGCAGAAGAGAATGCAGATACTTAATGGTGAGTCATAAACAAAGAAACAATGCAGGTGGGCCTACAAAGGTTGGGCCACCATGGGCTGCCATGGCCAGGACTGGATCAGCCCATTGCTATTCGATATGGTTATCAATGATCTAGACATGTGACTGGGTGGCATGTGACTTCTGTTATAGGGAGTGGGGGCACCGCTACCTGGACAGTTGCTCTGGCCCCGCTTGACCTCCCTGCAAGGCCTCACTCATGCTTCTCCCACACTCAGCCCCACAGCTCACTCCAACTCAGCCCCCTTCCATTTGGCCCCTCTACTTGGCTCTCCTGCCTCTTTGCCCCCACCTCTGCAGGGCCATCTTTAGGGGGGCAACTGGGCAGCCTCCCTGGGCCCCATAGTTCGGCCAGTCTGGCACTGCCCACTGCAGGCCCCCATGCTGCCTTTGGCAGCGTTTTCATGGCAGGGGCCTGCAAAGGGCAATTTGTCCTGAGCTCCACCCACCCCTAAGGATGGCTGGGCTCCTCTGAGGCCCCTCACCTGCTGCCCATGCCTCTTGAGGGAGAGGGTGAAGACACGTAGAGGAAGGGACCCAAAGGGCAAGGAGCCGAGCAGGGCTGGGGGTGGAGGATGGGTGGGGGGAAGAGTTTGGATCAAGGGTGGAATGAGGTGCAGCACAGATGAGGCCACAGAAGCAGACACTGAGCAGGAGGTTTTGGTTGAAGCTGTTTGGGAAGGTTTAGCTGCCCCAAACTTCTTATACCAGCTGCCTATGGATCAGAATGAAAAAATGAAATAACAGCTGGTAAAAATAACTGATGGCACAACAATTGGTGGAGTGATAAATAACAATGAAGCCAAGACAGTTTATATAGACAAACCTGGACTACTTGGTACATTGGGCTAATTTGAACACATATTTTAGCAAAACAAATAAGGAGTTCTGTGGCACTTAAAAGACTAGCAAATATATTTATTGCATGAGCTTTCGTGGGAGAAGATTCCCCTTCCTCAGATGCTTTGAAGATGGGGGAACTTACAGAATGTGAGGAAATAAAGGCAGGGAAGTGTAAGTTATGGGAAACAGTTCACTTTGTAACAGCAAATCAAAGCAGTTGTAAAGATTCAAACACTGAGGAACAGCATACAGAGGAAGATGAGGTCAAATCACCTGTTTTAATTAGAGAAAAATCCAAAGTCCGTATTAAGTCCTGGAGCAATGCAATCAAATCTACAAATAAGCTTGATCTCAGCAGCTTCTCTTGGGAGTCTTGATCTGGTATTCATCTGTCTGAGCACCGCAATTAATAAATCATCAATGGAGTGATCAGAAAAATTGAAATGCTGACCCACTGGTTTTAGAATGTTGTGATTTCTGATGTCAGATTTGTGCTGGGGCATTGCTGGTGCCTGGCACACAGGGCACATACCCCAAGTCCAGCGCCAGTGCCGCAAACCGCTGGCAGGCCCTCTGCCTCTCCCAGCCCCATCCCTGGCAGGGTATCCAGGGCTGGGCTGGCTGCAGCGGCACCTGCCTCTCCTAGGTCAAGCTGCCTGCCTTAGCCACTGCCTCACCTGTCTCCATCCCTGGCCAGAGATCGGCAGACAGGCTGGCAGCAGCAGGAGGCAGGGGGCAGGGCTGGGGCCCATTTGGTAGGGTCTGGGCTCACGGTCTTTCCTCGGGACAACAACACTCCTGATTTGTGCCCTTTTATTCTTTTGTGCAGAGACTGTCCTGTTTGTCCAATATATAAGGCCGAGGGGCATTTCTGGCACATGATGGCATAAATCACATTGGTGAATGAGCAGATGTATGAGCCTTTGATGGAGTAGCTGGTTTTATTAGGTCCTGTGATAGTGTCTTTTGTGCAGATATGTGGGCAAAGTTGGCAGTATGGTTCGTTGCAGAGATATGTGCCTGCTTTAATGGCTCTGTTAGGTGTGTAGTTGCTAAGTATCTGCTTAAGGTTGGGAGGCTGTCTGTAAGTGAGGAGGGATGCCCCCGAAGGCTTGAGAGAGTGAGGGATTGTCTTCTAGAATAGTTTATAGATGCCTGCTGATGTGCTGTAGAGGTCTGACTTGGGGGTTGTAGGTGATGACTGGTGGCATTCAGTTTTTTTCTTTCTCCGGCTTCTCCTGTACTAGCTGATTTCAGGGTACCTACCTGGCTCTCAGTCTTTCTTCTCTTCCACAGGTGCGTGCTGTAGTTCTAAGAATGCTCGATAGAGATCCTGAAGGGTGTCTGTCTCTGTCTGATAGATCAGGGCACATGTGTTATATCTTAGGGCTTGGCTGTAGACAATGGATTGTGTGGTGTGTATTGGATGAAAGCTCGAGTGATGTAGGTAACTATACTGATCAATAGGTTTTTTTGGTATAGGGTGGTGCTTGTGTCCATCCCTAATTTGTACTGTAGTGTCCAGAAAGTGGATCTCCTGTGCACAGTGTTCCAGGCTAAGTGTAATAGTGGAGTGGAAATTGTTGATATCTCTGTGAAAATCTTCAAGGGCATCCCTACCGTGGGTCCAGATGATGAAGATGTCATTAGTGTGATATAAGTAGAGGAGAGGTGCTTTGGGATGAGGCTTGAGGAAACATTGTTCTAAGTCAGCCATAAAAATGTTGGCATATTGTGGTGCCTTGTGGATACCCATAGCAGTGCCACTGATGTGAAAGTATAAATTATCCTCAAATCTTAAATGAACATGCAAAGTAAAGCAAACAAACAAGGAGTCCTGTGGCACTTCATGTAATAAATATATTTGTTAGTCTTTGTGCCACAGGACTCCTTGTTTGTTTGTTCTACTGAACTAGACTAACATGGCTGCACCTTTAGATCTTCAGATGCTCAAGCTATTTAGTTTGTCCAAAAGAAAACTGAGATGACTTGATTATGGTCTACAAGTACCTACATGGATAAGAGATTGCTGATTGTAGATAGTGCTGTAATTTAGAAGAAAAAGGCACCATGACATTGAATGTCTGGAAGCTGAAGTTAAGACAAATTTATTAGAAATAAAGTGCACCTTCTGAACTGTGAAGGTACTTAACCATTGGTCAACTTACCCAGTGACATGTTGTTGGATTCTCCATTACTTAGAGTCATTAAAATCAAGACTGAGTTGCTCCCAAGAATTCTGCTATTGTTCAAACAAATTATTGGCTTGTTATAAAAATTACTGGGGGAAGGTTTATGGCCTGTTATACAGGAGGTCAAATTAGATGATCCCAGAAGACTGTTTTGTCCTTAAAATCTATATCAGAGAGACAGAGAAGTCCTCTTTCAGGCATTTCCTTAGAAAGAGAACATCTGTGGCATTACACCTCTTTCAGAAGGTTGAAATATAAATTCCTTAATGACATGGCTGCTTGTGAAAAACCCATTCAGGGAGGCTAGCCCCCAACCATGGCCTGTCCACCCCCCTCCAGTCAGAGCACTGCCTTAGGCATACTGAGCACCAGCCAGACCAGCTGGGTGGGCCCAGTGCTGGAGCACCCCAGCACCAGTGCCATGCAACGCAAGCACCCCCAGATCACACTGCTGCACTGCTCTGCCCCACTTCAACCTGAAAGTAGCTGTCCTGCAGTCCAGTCAGCTCCATAACTAGTCATTTTGGTGCCCTTGGCATGTTCTGCTCAGAAAATGCCCCTTACAATGAGCAGCACCTGGAGCAAGTGGTGCAGAACGCGCCCTTTGATAAAGCAGCTCAATGGAGCTGCTCCGGGGCTCCCAGGGTGAAGCCCCATTCACACCCCCCCCCATAGTTACAGGTCTGACTCCAGGACCTCCCTGCCCAAGCACTGAGCACCAGCCAGTCCCCTCCAACCTGGTGGCTGAGATTGCCACTGCTAAAGCCCACAGAAGCAGGAGGAGGTGGAACATGGGCAGGGCCATGCCTGGCTATGAGAGAAGGCTAAGCCTTTCCTGACCTTGCATATCTAGCACCCGTGCCTACAGAATTTTATCATTTGTGCTGCCCTGCTACTTGGTAGAGGTTACAAATACAGGAGACAATTCTATAGGTAACCAAGCCAAAAACACTTTGTCTTGCTCAGGGAAAATCCCATCAGTTATTAACAAGACCAGCTATACTAGGTCAGACCAATGGTCCATCTAGTCTAGTATCCAGTGGCCAGCATGAGATCTTCAGAGGGAATGTACAGAAGAGGGCAGCTTTGGAGCAATCCATTCTTCACACTCCTCCAGAAGTGGAACTTGGATTGCCCAAAGAAATTTATATATATTTTTTCATCTCTTTTAGACTAATTATGTTTTACAAATAAACTCAGAATCCCTTCTCCCAAACTTGTTGTTTAATCCTTTTATAGCAAAGAATTCTGCAACATCATAAGTGGTGTTATCTGTCATGAGATATTGCAATGGTTAGGAGACAAAAGAGGTTGGAGTATCTCTTTTCAGTTCAAACATCACCCATTGCCCACCCCTAAATAACACTCTCTTTATGCAAATCTCAATTTGGTGAATGAGCTGCTTGTTCAATTTGTGCAAAAGCATCCAATTTTCATTCCGTGTAATGACTGCAGCAAAAGTGAAGAATCTCTGTGGAATAACACCATGGGGTAAATCTTCAACAAGATAGGCATGGATTTTGCTGTGCATCTGTCATTTACATTAATGGGAATCATGTAGCTAAATCGCAGTGCTGGAGATTTCCCCGCCCACAGTCTTCTAGTCTAAACAAAAACTAAAACAGAGGAATCTGAACAAAAGGTTCTGCTCTCCCTCTGTATGAAGCCAAGAGAAGACCCATCACTGGGGAAGAAATGTCACTCACTGCTCATTAATCACCATGCAAGGCAGCAGGGAATAGGCATTCAAAAAGTAGGGAGAAGGCCACAGCCCTTTGTGCATCTGTTACTGTAAATTCTAAATTAGAGCCTCTGATGAGACACAAAGCATGAAACCCAGCTGCTTGTGGGGGGCCTGACTGCTAGTGGAGGAAAGTGTCAATTATTTACCATTTTCTAAAGGGCTCCACTTTCTGCAACAGTGTTGAAATATCCATGCAATGCTTCTGAGCCCTTTCAACGGGCAGAGTGTAAAAGTCTATCAAGGTTATAGACAGGTCTTTTCTAGTGGTTAGAGGAGAGAGCTGGCAGTCAAGTCTTCTAAATTCTGTTATCAGTTTTGCCACTGACTAACTCGTTCCAAAGGGGTAGCTATGATGGTCCAATTCAGCAAAACAAACAACAAGTTTGCTGGCACTTTTAAAGACTAACAGATTTATTTATCATATGAGCTTTCATGGGAGAGAATCTCATTTCATCAGATGCTTGAAGATAAAGTGGGATTCTCTCCCATGAAAGCACATACAATAAATAAAATTTGCTAGTCTTTGAAAGTGTCACTAGACTCCTTGGTTGTTTTGACTTATTTGTTGTGACATTGAGCATGTCACTCAAAGTATTTTCAAAAGCATCAATTAATTTTGTGTGCCTCCATGTCAGGTGCCCACCTGAAGACATTTTCAGGAGGGCTGAATGCCTACAGTTCCCGTTAACTTTAGCTGATGTTTTGAATCTATCTAAAAAGCAGGCCTATGAATGCCTCAGATTGGCCACTTCAAATTCTTGGACAGATTTGAACGTGTGTGTGTGTGTGTGTGTGTGTGTGTGTGTGTGTTCCCTTTCTCACCCCACCCACACAGCAGAAAAATTGCCTATACTCCATACCCCTGTGTACCATCACTAAAAAAGCACGGCCTGTAACCTTTTCCCCCATCTGTAAGAGAAAGACAATTGTACTGAGCAAGGCTTAATTAGCTGGAGCCAAATACTGATCCTGCACCAGTGTAAGGCTGGAGTAATTCCATTGAAGTCAATAGAGTTACTTCAGATTTTAGAGATGTTTGAGGTGCACAGCAGCATGAATGGAAAGTGCTACATAAGACAATGACTGGTCATGGTTTTAATAATTGTCAATATAAGCCTTCTGTACATCTGGTAGTGGGGCTGGAAGGAAAGGATGGTTTTCAGGGAAGCCACATTCAGACTCTTCTTTACAGTAAATCAGTTCTTATGTTGAGAAATCGTCCCCCTGGAACTCAGCCAATGGGGGAGTAGGGATGAGTAACCCGCTAATTCGTGTCTCTTCTTCCTTCCCACCCCTGCACAGAATGCAAATGGTGCAGAGGAAATACATCCAGTTACTGTGTAAATCCATATAGGTATATATGCAGATTTAGATTTGAAAATCTTCTCTCCATTTTCAAGGAAACAAAGGAGGTGAGTATTAATTATACTGGGCCCACAAAGCTCCTTAAAATTCATTTGGCAGACAGTTAACAAAAGAATGTGCCTCTCTGTAGCAAATTCCAAATACATTTTTATACTACATGAGCAAAACCCACAGCTTAAGAAGACCTTATAGGTAGAAGTGTAAAGATCTTGCACTCAGTGGGTTTAAATGGGTAATGAAATACAGCTTTGCTACATTTAAATATTTGCATCAAAATTCTCAATTTTTCAGTGTATGCACAGGTCTTAGGACATTTTTAGTGGGACACTGTCATGTTAATCATCAGGCGAGACCTGATTCTCCTCTTCTTTATACTAGTGTCAACTACTGAAATCAATGGCTCTTCACCTGAGTAAAACTGCTGTAAATGAGGTCCATATGTAAAAAACAAAACAAACTTTAGTCTTAAAACTAAAAAAAAAAACAGTAAATATCATATACTTTTCACTATTTGTGTGGCTTGCTTTTATTTATTTACTGTTTTCATCTTGAACAATGAAAATAGATTTATTTCATTTATTTATGCTATGATAGCAGCTAGAGGCTAGGACCCCATTGTGCTAGGCACTGTGTCAATATATTAATAAGAGGGCAGTCCCTGAGTGGAAGAATTTGCATTTTTACAAACTGAAATTTAAGTTCCAAAGGGGTAGCTGTGTTTGTCTAGTCCAGTAAAACAGCTTCAACTATCAGACGATGTGGGATTTTCTCCCACGAAAGCTCATACAATAGATAAATTTGTTAGTCTTCATAAGTGCCAGACTCCCTGTAAAATTTGTTTTTGTTTTGCTTATAGTCGGTTTTCACTTTCTGGTTCTTGTATAAAGATGCTATCTGCCTATCTGGCCAATGGACCCTCCATCCATATTCATTCTATGCATTATGACAGGACTGCCAAGAGGTGGGGACAACAAATAGGGCACTTTCATAGAATCATAGGGTTGGAAGGGACCCCACGAGGTCATCTAG
>ML681989.1:55674902-55749473 GCA_007922195.1 Podocnemis expansa
AGCACCCTCGGATGCAGTTCATCCGGCCCCATGGACTTGTGCACATGGACTTGTGCACTTTGTCCTGCATCGCCATTTGAGAGGGCCCCCAAATTGAATGGCATTGCAGTCTAACATGCTAGGTTATGTGATCATCACTGAAGTTTGGCCAAGTGCCTCCTCCATCACAGAGGAAGGGCTGCAGGCCCAAACCTGGCAGTGCCATGCTCTGTTAAAATGGGAATGCTTCAGAAGTGCAAACCACATGACAAATTTCTGAGTGGTCCCTCCTACATGTCCATTCAGATTTTTAATATTTTTCCAATCTAAGAAATCGAACAGTGTGGATTTAAAACATTACAGGGGCATGTTTGCGTTTTACACACTGTCCCTAACAGAAATAAGAATAAAAAAACCAAACGAACATTTAAATTGGCAATGGTTTTAAACATGCATACACTGTTTAAAAAAAAAAAAAAAAATCTAAATTGGGACCAGATTTGGTCTAGGAGTAACTCTTTACAATAATTCTTTTCTACTGTAAGACTGTGGGCTGGCGTTGTTTATGGAATTACCCACAACCTCCATCAGTCTCACCAAGGCCTTCTATCTTTAGGTGTCTGAGAAGTCGCAGCATCTCATGAGCGCCTGTGGTTGCTTAATCACAAGGATCCCAGGAGGTTCAATCACACTAAATAAGTCATCATATCCGTGACTCATGTCACTGGTGGGCTCTGCAGTGATTCACTTATGAAGCACTGTACTGGCTCTATCTTTATTTGTATGATGACACTATTAACAGAAGAAAATAAATTCAAAAGAAATATTCCTGAGATTGAGTGAGTAATTCTCTTTTCTGCCTGTTTCTCAAACTGCAACATAAATAGCAAACCAGAGGGCAAAGGCTGCCACCCTGAAACCTGTGGTGGAAATGGAAGTAGAAAGGAAAAACTCACTGAATTCTGCCCTACTATCCAGCCCTAGTTATTTAGGTGGGGCACTTAGGAAAACATTTGTCCCCATATGGGGGTGGAATGACAGCTTTATCTGCAAAGAAATAGTCATCACTGCTGGTATCTGGATTAGTTTAGGAGAGGAAAAATGCATTTGTAAAATAATAGTTTGAAACTTCTTTGCCACAATGTCAGCAGTCCTGGTACTGTGTCATTTGCAATGACAGGCATGTGAATGGCACTCAGCTGTTGGTATCAATGAATCATTATTCCTAGCTGTATTCAATTGTCTGAGGTCTGTATGATCTTCAAATGCCCCATACAAAGATGCTAATTATCAGCTTCCCAAAGAGTAATAATTGTGCCTAATGACAGACTTATGTGAGAGAACCATTCCCTTGTCTCTGTGTGCAGTGCAGAAGTTACAGATGCACAAACCCATAAACACTAGAAACTTGTGGCTGATGGGGAAACAATCTGCATTGTGTGGTACATGTGTTGCTGATAGGCTGCCCTGCTTTCTTATCTCTTCTCACAAAATGTGCTTTTTATAACTAAATTTTACTTTAGATTTAGAGAGTCACAGCCAAAGGGAAGGAGGAGAAGGAGGTTTCCTGAACATTTTGATTGGTAAAGAAACCCAGTTTATTGTTTAGTTTCTGGCCTGCAGGAGAAAGCATGCATCTTTCTATTCATCTAGCCTGTAGGACAGGAAACATATTCCATCAATTAATATTTTTTACATTCTTGGGTCTCAAATATTAGCCGCAATGAATTGTATAGTCATTATTTCTAGTGACAAGCACGTGAGTGACATCATTCCTTTGCAAAGGCTGGCCGCTCGAAAATAATGTGAGACTAATATGCAGCTAGCCTCTTGCAATAAGGCAGGCACTAAAGTAAATAGTTTAATGGCGTGAGTTTGTACATATGTTTGTTTGTGTACACATTCTTAAAATCACATATGTGGGGCTGATGGCCATTTGAGGGTGACAGCTGTCTGATAAATTGTAGAAATGTGACAAATAAATTTCATGGGTGGTAATCCTGGCCTCACGAAATTCAATGGGAATTTTTCATCGATTTCAGTTGGGTCAGAATTTCATCTCATGATTTCAAAGTCCCCTTGTGCCCTTTGAAAGGGGTAATTTCCCAGCTTCTCAGTAGGAACCAACATTCACATCTAACCTTAGGAGGTCCCAAGTCATCTGCCTTAAAGATGATATATTTTTTTGATATATCATGTCTAGTGTAAGTATGTAATACAATTTTTTTATAGCTCCCTCTAAACCTGAAACACAGGATTTGCTGTAACTAAGACACCTGGCTTTATAATCAGTTCAATGTGGGCGAAAAAAACATATTTTAAAAAAACTTTCCTACAAATAGTTTTTTCTGCACCATGTGTAGAATATGCAGAACGTGGAATATTATATAAAGAGTTGAAAAGCACTTGCTGGGCTGAACTGCATAACTGATTGTTTGTCATTTGTAAGTAATGCACCTATTCAAAGCCTAGTGTAGCCTTAAATCTAAAGCCTTTTACTATGATATCCATGAGTCCAACTGTGGAAAGCTTGGAGAGAGAGAATAATTACCACTGCAAAACATACAGCACCTCCAAAAGGGTCCCAAGTTACCCTTTCTTTACATAAGTGTCCCCCTCTTTTAAAGGCTACTCTCATGAGCCCTTCCAGGGTTGTTGCTGGGTACTGGGTTTCCCCTTCCTAACTGTATAACATTCCTGTTTCTATCGAGGCTACAAGACAACTATCACACCAGGGCATTTTTGTTCCTAGCCAAGTTATCTCTGGCCCAATACTGATTTGGGAATCTCCAAAATTAGAGTAAATCCTCAGAGAGAGGGATTAGTGAGTTTGGTGCAGATGAGGTAATCAGAGATGCTTGATAAATTTATTTATCACATGTCTCTACACTTTTATCATATGCAAGTCACCTGCATGTACATGGTGTATGCATGTAAGATTTTTGTCTGTTCCTCTTCTCCGGCTTACTAACTATTAAGGAAGCTGGCTGTATATGAAGCAAGGGCAAGATACTTCATTTGATCTGCTGTATTATGAATACAATGCAAACACTTATATGTTGACAAGCAAGCTCAGCAAGTATGACAAGGGAAATCATTCAAAGGCATGATTAATAAAAAGATTCAATATGCAAGCATACTACAAGCCTTGCAGTAAAAATATAATGAGCAAGAGTTGCTTTCTTTTGTGCTACAGTCTTCACTGCCATGGCTTCCACAATTTGCCAATCAGATAGAGATGCTTGGCAAATAAAGGAAATCTAGTTTTCAAGAAGAAATTGAACTCTTAGAAAATTAATACCTCTTTCACCACTGGTGCAAATCTGCGAGGGGTTAGATGACAGAAAATCAAAAATGTTTTAACTTTCCTATCATCATTCATCACAGGTTTCTCTTGAGCACTTATGAACACAACACACAAACACAACCAGCTAGTAAAGTAGTACTGGCATGAGAACTATGCTGTGTGTAGGGGTCTATGAAGTCCTAAACAGATGAAACCTTACTCATGTAAGTTAATTCTTAATCACATGTAGAGACCACTCAGTTAGGAATGCTTTTGCTTTCCTGGTCCTTTTGGAGGACAGATAAAACAGAGTCTGAGGCCCAGGAGCCAGCAACTTGTAAAATCACTGGGAGAAGGAGCTTGTTTTTTTTTTTGTTTGTTTTGTTTTTGTTTTTTGTTTTTTTTTTTTTTTTTCCAAGCATTGTATAAAACTGAGCACACTGGCAGCTCCTAACAAATAATGAATACTGATGAGGCAGCATTGGCTCAAAGTCATTCATTAGTGACAAATAAAAACATTTTTGTTCATACTGTTTGGCCATGACTTTCGCTGTCACTGGAGCCCTTCCATTTGTTCATGAACTTCTGTATTTGCTTGATCTAAGCAAGCATGATTTTATTTTCCTCTTGGCTCATTTTATTTCCGCAGATATCATTCTTCTGAATAATATTCTCATTTCGTAGTTTAAATTGTTCCTTTGACATAATTCATGGAAGCTTATTCAATGGAATGAATAATGGATTTCTCCCCTCCTCCAAAATGTACATATAATGTTATAAACATCTGTGACTCAGACCCAGACAGAGTGGAGAATAAGGCATCTTACAGAAGTAACTACTTTATTGGGTGAAATATTAAAGATGAAGAGTTCTGTTATTGATTGATAAGTACTCTGGCGATTGCACAACTTTGACTTTCTCCTGCTCAGTACTGACTTTCATTTTTTTTTCTTATAACAGTTAAGAAACCAGTGTCTGCATTCTCTCTGAGATGGCTTTTGTGTCACCAGACGCTGGTTCCCTTTGCCTTCTCTTCCCTCTTCTTACACAGATTACCTTTTCACTGAACCATAAAAGAATCTTCAGCTGACATTGGCAAAGTCAGAGTTGACAGCAAGAGAAATCAGACAACAGGCGTGAACAATGTGTTGTTGAAGACATCTGTGCCTATGTCCCTTACATTTGAGAAATTCAAAGGGGCAGCCATGTTAGTCTAGTTCAGTAAAACAAACAAGCAAGGAGTCCTGTGGCACTTAAAGACTAACAAATATATTTATTGCATGAGCTTTTGTGGGAGACAAAGTAGGATTTTCTCCCATGAAAGTTCATTTGAGAAATTGTATGTCATATGGAATATACTGTTTGAAGAAAATGCATAGATTAAATCTTATGTTAAAAGCATGCCATGAGAACTATGACATATTAGCATCTGGCAGCCCTATTAGTAGTCCAGGGGCTCATTGTGCCAGGGGCTGCACATACACCCCACAAAGGCACAGCTGCTGCCACACAAAATAATGTAAGTATATCAACTCCAGAAGTGTTTGAGTCTGTTATTCCTATTCCATTTTATTTTGGCCTGGCTGACTGACAGTATGCCTCGCTTATTCAGTCAAGACTTAAAAATCAGGACTGTTTGCAAAGAGCAGTTATAGAAAAGGAGCTGAAAGAAAACCTGCCACTTGCCATTGACCCAATCTTGGCCAGGCACTAATGGTCATGGAGCAGAAAGGTTCTACAGGACACACAGGCCAGTGAAATCTTACCAGAAGGCCACAGAGCAATGGCAGAGCTGCTATATGGCTACAAATGAAATGAAACCCCTGGCTGGCAACACAGTCAACGGCCATTGTCCCCTCTTCCACTGGAGTTGAGCTGATGGATTAATATAGCTGTAGATCCACTTGCTACAGATCTATGGTAAGTAAAAGCTGTGAAGCCTTTGCATGGGCTTCCTGCATTGAACCTGTGCAGGGGAACTACAGTGATTCCACTGTCTATTGACCTTCCAGGTGTGAGAGGTTGTCTTCAATTTGCTCCATAGCCAGTAGGAGCTAAAATGGAAGTGACTCAAAGGCTGTCTACTCCATGCAGTAAGACTAAGTCTCTGGAAGCCTATGGTCTTGGTGTTTCCAAGCCTGGGCTTGAGCATCCACACTGCATTGCAAAACTAGATTTTCAGTTGTAAGGCCAACGTGTCCTAATGCAGCCAGATGCCTCCACAGAGACCTTCTGATTTGGATCTACAGCTTCAGCTGCACCCACATCGCAAAATGTAAGCGGTTGGATCCCAGTAACAGCAGAACTCAGCCTCTTATTCACCCTCCTAGCAGGGACCTTGAACCTGTATCCTGCATGCCTGCTAACCCAAATCAGCCTGAGTTCTGGATGGACTTATCAAGCTTGGACTGACATCTGAGTCAGAACCTGACCTTAGTGTGCAGTGTAGACTTACTGAAAGTGCACAACAATGACAAAGGACAAAGATCCTCAGAGTTCTTTAAAGCTCCTCTGCTAATGTGATGATGAATTCAAGAGTCTTCCTTTTATTCACTCCACACAAAACATTAGGGGCCTAGTACACTACATCAAATTTATTGGCTCAGTCAATAAGATCATATGGAACTATGCAGGGACAATTTATTTTTGCCAGGCCTAAGAACTTCTGAGTAGGCAGTACTCATTGAAATGAAAGAAGAGAAGATCCTTTGATGCACCAGACAATTCCCTGGGGAGGCTGTGTCAGCACCATCAGTGAGCTACCAGCAACTGTAGGATCACTATGTCCCCTTAACACTCTCTAGTTTGGGCTGTGTCTCACAGTGCTTTGCTGGTGACAAGCAGTGAACCCCTCCACTTGCTGTTATCACTCAGCCCCCAGCATGCAGAGACACACCGAGCTAAGTTGCATGAATGCTTTCCAAACTACTCGTGAACTCTACACAGGGAAACAGCAGATTTCCCAAAGCCACAGCCTTGCACCCCAGAAATATACTGTCCCGCACTGCTCAAGCCCTTCTTTTGAACGGTGCAAGTTTATTGATTAGTTTGCCACTTTGTCAAAGGACATTAGACACATATCCATGCTTGTAACCTGAGCAGCTTTCCCAAACACTTTAGACAAACACAGTGGTGAGAATAAAACATTAAAATATGTTTATTAACTACAGAAAGAGAGATTTTAGGCAATTACAAGTGATAGGAATTAGGTACAAGATAGTTACCAAAAGAAAATAATATGTAAACATGCAGCGCAAACCTACACCTTAGAAAACTAAGCAGTGTTTGGTTCAAGCACGTTTTCTCACCCCATTGGTTGTGTAGGTAGTTTACAGTTCTTAACACACAGGCTGACTTTCTTTCTCACCTTGGAACCAGTCTCCTGAGTTCAAAATCTTTGTCTTCCCTGCAGTCTTGCTGCCTTCAGCATAGGTAGAGCAGTAGAGGGGCAGTCTCAGAATGCAACTGTCCCTTATTTTACACTCTTATTTCATCTTTCTGGAAAGAAGCAAGCCTAAGTATGCCCTAGCTGGTGGGCCTTGCTGAGTCACAATGTTGAGCAATCCCCATTGTGTGGGTCTGTTCAAAAGGCTCTTACTGAATTGTAAATCATTGGGTTACTTACTAGTAACCATCCTTCGAGATGGGCTACCCACATACATTCAGCTACAGGTGTCTACGTGCTGCAGCACACAGTAGCTCAGAAAGTCTTCAGCCTTAGCGTGTTAGGTCAGGGCATGTGACTAACACCCCCTCTGCGCTGCGACCGCAGCTATATAGGTGGCCGTGACCCTGACACTCCCAGTCCCATATACCTTTGCCAACACTGTTAGCGGGGATGGTGGGAGGAGCCCAAATGTATGTGAGCAGCCTATCTCAAAGAAGGATGGTTACTGGTAAGTAAGCCACCATTCTCCTTCAAGTGCTGCTCAGATCATTCAGTTACAGGTGACTGCTAGCTGTACCCCTGGGCGGTGGGAGGAGTTACAGTCTATCCACACTGAGTACAGCTCTGCCCAGAGCAGCAGCATCTCCAGCCTGTTGGGCAATGCTGTAGTGCGTCGTAAAGGTATGTATTGACAACCACGTAGTGGCCCTGCAGATCTCTTGGATTGGGACCTTAGCAAGGAAGGCCGTTGAGGACGATGGGCCCTCGTGGAGGGGGCCCTAACAGTCTCAGGAAGAGGTGTGTTCAACCTTCTGTAGCAGTCTTTAATGCAGTTCACAATCCATTTAGAGATACACTGCGAAGATATTGGTAGGCTTCTCTCCTATGTTCAGCAACCACCACAAACAGTTGAGGGTCTTGTGGAATGGTCTGGTGCACTCGATGTAAGTCAGGATTGCTTTCCTCATGTCCAGTGTATGCCACCTCCTCTGGTTCTGCTTAACCTGGAGGTCTGGGGAAAAAACTGGCAGACGGATTTCTTGGTTAAGGTGGAAAGGGGGTGGCCACCTTAGGGAGGAAGGATGGGTGGTGATGTAAGACCACTTTATCTGGGTAGAACTTCATATATGGGGGTTCCAAGGAGAGGCCTTTCAACTCTGAAGCCCTTACGGCAGAGGTGATTGCTACTAAGAAGGCCACCTTGCAGGACAGGACCAGGAGAGTCCAAGAGTTTGTAGGGCAGCTCTGTCATTGACCAGAGCATGACATTCAAGTCCCAAGGTGGGGTGGGTTTACGGGGTTGGGGAAAGAGTCTCTCCACCCCTTTCAGGAATCTGGTGGAAGTGAGATGGGAGAAAACTTATTGCCCATCCACATTCTCGTGGACAGCTGAGATTCTTTCCTCTCTGAAAGTTCATTTAGTGGCAGAGAGGCCTTTTTCCCTGAGGTCTAGCAAATAGTCAAGGATGAGTTGTATTGGAGCTGATACGGTGTCTACACCCTTGCCCTATGCCCAAATGGAGAATCACTTCCATATGGCTGTGTACACAGACCTGGTAGATGGTCTTCTGCTACCAGCCAGGACCTTTGTAACCCTGTGAGAGAAGAGCTGCTCCTGCTCACTGAGTCAGAGACCATCCAGGCCATCAAGTGTAGGTGGCCCAGGTCTGGGTGCCGAAGGTGCCCCGAGTCCTACAGCAGGAGATTCGCCCACTGTGGGAGGCGGAGTGGGATATCTATGGACATGTCCTGCAGGAGTGGGAACCAATGCTCTCTGCGCCAGTCCGGAGCTATCAGTATTATGTTCGCTCCATCCCTGTCGATTTTCAAGAGAACCCTCTGTATCAGGGGAACCAGCGGCAAGGCATATATCAGGGGCCCTGACCAGCTGATCAGGAAGGCATTGCTGAGAGACCCCCTCTTCCCGGCCCCTGAGGGAGCAGAACTGGGGACACTTACAATTCTGCCATGTCACAAACAAGTCTATCTGGGAAGGACCCCATTTGTCTATCAGGAGGAAGAACACCTTGTCGTGGAGGGACCACTTGTGGTTCACTAGCGGTTTTCTGCTTAGCAAGTCCGCTAGCCCGTTGTCCACCCCTGGTAGGTGGGAGGCCACTGGGGTGAAGTTCCTTCACGTTCATGTGGAGAGGACCATCCATGTGGGACCAGAGCCCTTGAGTGGAGAGTCCCCCAAAGATGTGGGCCCCCCACCCTGAGTTTGAGGCATCTGTTATCAAGGTCACTGAGGGCCTGAGGTCTTTGAAGGGGATGCCCCCATGGCAAAACGGGGATCCCTCCAAACCTGAAGTGTCCCCAGAGTGTCCTGGGGAATAGACAGTACCTTGTTTAGGGAATCCCTCCATATGTGCAACACTGTGGAGAGTCAGATTTGGAAAGGCCTCATTCTCAGGCGTGCCATTTGGGTCACTGAGGTGGAGGCTGCCATGTGCCAAGGAGCTGCAGGCACTGGCAGGCCATGGTCACAGGGGATGTTTGCAGCTCTGTAATGATGGTACAAATGGACCAAAATCTGGAAAGGGGTAGGAAAGTTGATCTCTTGCAGGCGTCTAGGCGTGCCCTATGAACTCTATGTTCTGAGGCAGGCAGAGTTTTGACTTTTCTTGGTTTATGTGGAGGCCCAGATAGTCGCAGAGCCTCACTACTGCTCCAACGTGGAGATCTACTTCGGAACTCAATTTCCCAACTATTAACCAGTCGTTTAGATGGGGTAAATTCTTATGCTCCATCTGCACAGGTACATCGCGGCCGGCACCATGGACTTCATAAATACCGTGGGGGGCCATGAAGAGCCCAAAGCGGAGGGCAGTGAAGTGGTAGTGGTCTTTTGCCACCTTGAATCTTAGGAACCGCCTGTGGCGGGGCCGTACGGCTATATGAAAGTAGGCATCTCTTAAATTGAGGGCAGCGAACCAATCCCTGGGAGGCAGAGATGGGAGGATCTGTGGTAAGGAAAATAAAGTTCCGTGTGGTTTCCCTATGTGTTTGTTTAAGGCTCTGAGATCTAAAATAGGTCGAAGGTCCCCGTTGGATTTCTGGACCAGGAAGTACCGGGTTCCCTACTCCCGCTTGGGAACCTTTTCTATGGCTCCAAGGAAGAGGAATTTCAGGCATTTGATTTTGAGAAGGTGGGACAGTTCCCGGCTTCCATGAGTTGGACGAGGGGGCGGTTTCCTATCCAGAGGAATCAAAAGGAACTGAATAAGATACCCTTCCACAACCGTCTCAAGGACCCACTGGTTGGATGTGATGTTAGCCTAGTGGTGTGTGAAGCAGTGTAAGCGGTTGGGGACTGGTTGGGTCGTGGGTTTGCTGCCCATACAGTAACTGTCGAAAGCATTGTTTCTTCCCTGATGAGCATTCAGAGGCCTGCCCATGCCTACTCGATTGCAGGGCATGGGACTTTTCACTCGTCCTCAAACGGACTTTGTCCCTCGGATGGTGCTGGGGAAATTGGAGGGACCTCAGGAGTGGACTCTGCAGTTGAATCTGTTGCTTTAACTGCTGAAGTTGCTGTTGGAGGAGTTGATGATGAGGTTTTAGAGAGTGTCTGTTAGGTTGTGGGGTGTAAATACCCAGTGACCAGAGCGTGGCTTTCGAGTCTTTCATGCCATGAAGCTTCATGTCCGTGGACTCAGTGAAGAGGTCAGGACCTTCAAACAGCAGGTCCTGAATAGTAAGCTGCAGCTGCAGTGGTGGGCCCGAGCCCTGGAGCCAGGCCAAATGATGCATTACTACAGCCGATGCCATCGTACGAGCAGCTGTGTCTATGGCATCCTAGATGGCCATCAGAGCGTGTCTGGATGCCATTTCTCCTTCTTCGAGCATCATGTTTAGGTCCCTAAGGCTGTCTTTTGGGATAATGCCGCAGAAGCCTTGCATGGCATTCCAGAGGTTAAAGATATACTTTGTCATAAGGGCTGAGTGGTTTGCTATGCACAGCTGTAAATCTGCTGTAGTGTAAACCTTCCTGCTGAGGAGTTCAAGTTTTCTTGCCTCCTTATTTTTAGCATTGCAACCTGGTTGACCCTGTCTCTGTTTCTGGTTCACGGCATCGACAACCAGTGACCCCGGAGTGGGGTGCTGGAACAGGAAGGAGAACTTGTCCTGAGGGACGTGGTACTTCCGGTCCACGACCCTTGATATCAGTGGAATCGAGGACAGAGTTTGCCAACGGGCCTTGATGACGCTGTATACCCCTTTGTGGAGTGGGACAGACACCTTGGCAGATGAGGCCCTACGGCCGATGTTGAAGAGGGGGTTAGTTTGCTCTCAGACAACCCTGAGCTCCAGGTTCAGGTTTGCTGCCAAGTGGCATAGCAGCTCCTGGTGGACGCAGAATCCTCGTTATGGTCAATGGGTCTCTCAAAGGTATACTCGTCGGGCAAGGAGGAAGAGCAAGCCCGCAATCTACTACAACATGTAGAGTCTGGATCAGGCTCATTGTCTGAAAAGTTGGAGTCCATGGTCTGCAAGGGAGACTGGACAGAGTGGTGCTGTGAGACCAAGATATCGTTAACCGCCATGTCCAGCCAATTGTGTGACCAGTCATTAAAGGATGCTCCGGCCTCCAGGCAGCACAGAGGAGAACGGCCTTGACTAGGTTGCGGTGCAGTACCAGGAGTCTCCACTGGCCCAGACAGTCCTGATGATCTCTTCTTGCGTCAAGGCATGGGTGAGGGGGAGTGCTTGCGGCACTGTTTCCTTAAATGTTCTCCAACCCTTGGTACCATTTTAGGTGAAGGAGACGAGTAGACCGAGGCTAGAGGCGAAGTCCATGCCGAGCCGTGGGATGGGGCCCCCGAAGCCTGGGAGCACGGCACCTATGGGTCCTGAGAGGTGCATGGAGAGGAGGCCAAGGAGCAGTCCTCAGTGCCGGTCTGCGGTACTGGTGGTGGACTGGGCAGCACTGGGTTGGCCAGGCAGTAGTCCCCAGCACCATATTGTGGTAATGGCAGTGGACTAGGTGGTACCACTTTCTGTGCCTACTGGGCTCCTGGTACCTCAGTCGGCATCGGTCTGGGCTTCTTCTGCGGTGCCAGAACCGGGTCCGGGGACCGTGCCTGCACCATGGGAACTGCAGTGTTGGTGGTGCCATTGGCAGTGCTGGTTTTGGTTCGCCGCCAGGCTGGTTCAATGACCAAAATGTTTGGCACCCCGATGATACCAATAGGGGCTTTGACCGAGACTTTAGCTCAGCGCCAAGGAGTGGTCCCAGTGCTCTGGTGCCTGGAGTGATTGGTTAACCGGTGGACCACTTATGGCTCAGGCGGCATCAGAGGCCAGTGCACTACTCCCAGCAAGGGATCGGAGGTGCAGCTCTCTATCCTTGTGAGTTCTCCTTTTGAAGGACTGGCAGATAAGGCAGCTTTCACCGAGATGGGACTCACCTAGGCATGCAACACATTTATTGTGTGGATCTTCGAGTGGGAAAGCATTACAGCATCCTAAGCATGGTTTGAAACCAGGTATCTTAAATTTCGTGGTAGAAGACAGGCACTTGCTTGCGCAAATTTCTTGGCTGAGCTGAAACTGTCGCTGAGGGTGGAAAAAGGAACTGGGAGAGTCAGGGTCATGGCTACCTATATAGCCGCAGTCATGGTGCAGAGGGGGCGTTGGTCGCGTGCCCTGACCTGACAGGCTAAGGCTGAAGACTTTCCAAGCTACTGTGCGCTGCGGCATGTAGACACCTGTAACTGAATGATGTGAGCAGTGCTTGAAGAACTCTTATTTACCATTCCTCTGCTGAATCATGGTCATTTAATGCTTACTTGGGATGTGGATTATTTCCTTTGTTGTCCCTGGAGAACTAGTAGGGGGCTACTCCCCAACTCACGACATACTTCAATAAAAACCAGTGAGTGAAACCTCAACAGAGAAGTACCTACGGTGCAGTGAGTGAGGCTTTGTTCCAGGTGCAGCAGAGTGGTTCCATTAAGCTGCTCCATTATGGTGCGCACTCGGCACCACTATTGTAAGGGATGCATTCTGATCATAATGCACCCCAGGAGTGGCATTCTTTAGTTATGGCTCTGAATCTCAAAGCTCCATACACACTACCAATACACTTATTTTGGCCATAAGATGAGTTTCAGTACACCATGACCCTTCACATGTTGTTTTACAGGGCACGCTTGATATGAAGTATCACAACCATATAACATAAATTGAGGAATAGGAGGGTTGAAGAGAGCTACTTTGAGCTACAGCATGTCACGGACCCATGTTTGTTTAAGGATTGGTGTTGCTTTCTTTTATGTTGTGTGACAATGTAATCAAAGAAAACAGCAAGCACCACAAGATTACAGAGATGGGCGGGTGGGATCTCAGGGGAACCTGAAGAACAAATGGCTTTATGAACGTTGCTTTGTGTGACAGGATAGAAATGGGAAAGGTGGCATTTAGACATGTAGTTTTACTTAAAAGATGTATGCCTCTCAAACAACAGAGCAATCAAGAAATTTATGAACTCATTAACACCAAGTCGAGACTGCACTCGTAAGTCAACCCTTCTCCCACCCTCAGACAGAAGTACTGTTATATGTTAACTGATGTCACCACCCAGCACTAAGTGTGTCATGGAGCACTGGGGAAACAGCTGCATTTGGCCTGGGGAGGGTTGGCTGGTGTGTCCTGTAGAATCATGACCCACCACCAAGTGAGTGTCAACCCGCAAAAGGTTGAGAACCACTGTGCTAATCAATACAATGATTTGTGTCTTGCCACGAACATTCTCTGTTATAGGACAATTTTATTTTTCAGGTGAATCATTGTAAACATTAAGGGGGGAAAATACACATTCTGTTTCAGAGACTTAATAAGCAATTATTTTGATGTGAAGTGCAATAAAACCAAAGCATAACTTTTTCACCATAGTTCAAGGATAGAGTCACCTTCATTATTGTAAACTTTTTTTTATTTATCTGCTGTTTTCCAGCTAGTCTCTTTTTCATGCATGAAAGTCAAGTCAATCTACTCCCTTTGACTCATGTTGCAAAATATGTATTTTGATCCAAATTTTGAAGAGCCCTTGTTGAAACTGTGGCTAGCTCTGAAAATAGAAAGCTCAGGCAAAGGGCTGCATTGCTAGGTAATTTCATCTAACTCCAGTTTTCAATTTATTACTCTGGCAAAGCATCTCTCAGTTGCAAAGCATAGTACTACCTCCTGCAGAGAATATATTCAGGATCATCTACCCTGAAAGAAAGTGTGTTGACCTAGGGAAACCATTTTACTAAGCGGCAGTTGTGAATTGAAGAGTCCTGTATGATGATATAGATGGACCAAAAGCAATTTAAACACAGTAAGGAAAAAATGTGGAAATCGTTTTTGGCAAGAAAGGAGGTATGGAGTATGTAAATTAATATTTGTCAGGCTGCCAAAGCTTCTACAGTGGAAAAAGCATCTAAAATGTATGAGCATTTGGGTTTGATCTGTACTCTCTCTGTCCAAATAAAATGCAATCCATACATACAGGACACTTTAGTGTGTGTGTGCTTGCTTGCATGGGTTAAAAAAAAAAAGACCTTTTGCACGATTAATTTCTACTGTATTTTTGCATTCACAAAGTATACCCCCATGCTATCAATCTGTATGCCTTCCCTTTGAGATTGAGCAGAACAACTAAAAAGAAATTGAAGGCAGGCTTAGAAGCTATGCCTAACAGCTTCTGAGGGGAGGCAACTAATCTGCATGGGTTTAGTATTTGCATGAGCACAAAACACATTTAACATGTGCACACTGTGGGTGCAGGGCAATATGGGTAATGGTATTTGGGGTTGATCTAATCACAGATCTGTCAATATCTGTAATTCTGCTGAAGGGAAATGTGAAATACTGTCTTTTGTGATATGCTACTCTCTGATTGTTCCAAATCTGTTTGGTTAGTTAAAAGGTAAAAGCTATCCTTAGCTAAAAAGAGACTTGTAAGAGAGGCTTCTGCCTGTTTCAGCCTGGAAAAGTGAAGACAGGGGTGGGGTTTGCATAGTTCCTTCTGGAGCAATGCTTGAGGCATTTTGCCTCACCCCCATGGCCTCACTGTCAAATAATAGATCTGGCTGGGCTCTTTTGAGGCCTGTCTTTGTTCTTTGAATGGAAGTAGCTGTTTGCAGCTACTTGAGGTTTAAGAGCTGCAATCACTGAGAGAGGCAAACTCTCTCTGAGCTGAAATCACTGAAGAAGAGCAGCAGATGGAGTAACTAGCAGGTGGAGTCAGTGGATGGTGAGAGCGGCCAGCAGCGAGCTGGGCAGTGCAAGTGACTGGTGGGCAGAACTAGTGGATAGTGGGCAGAGCCAGCAGACGGTGAAAGCAGCGAGCTGGGTGGTGCGAGTGACCGGTGGATGGAGTCAGCGGACAGTGAGAGCGGCCAGCAGCAAGCTGGGCAGCGCGTGTAACCAGTGGGCAGAGCTGGCGGACAGCAGGTGGAGCCAGCAGACAGTGAGAGCGGCCAGTGGTGAGCTGGGTGGCATGAGTGACCAGTGGGCGGAGCTGGTGGACAGTGGGTGGAGCCAAGGGACTAGTGGATGGAGTGAATGACCAGTGGTTGGCACCAGTGGACAGCTGGCTTGAAAGATACTCCTTACGTACCCTAGGATTTGTTGGGAGCCTGTTTAGCACTGATTCTCCAGATCAGTGCCAGTTTTGCTATTGAGTTCACATGTGCTGTTGTGCTGTGTGGGATCATGTTGGGACTCTGTTTTGCACTGGTTCTCCAGATCAGTGCTGATTTTTGTTATTGGGCCCTTTACATTCTGTTTTTATTACTATTAAAGATTCTGTATACTACACTCAGACTCGTGCTTGCAAGCAGGGAAGCCTTATCCTTTCAGGGTGCTCAGGGAATAGTGCATGATTTCCCAGGAGACCGGGTGAGGGCTCAAGCTGGTTGGTGCTGTAACATTATTTGGAAACCTGTAGATATAGAACCTGGCCCTTGTTCTGCCAACTCACCTTGGCAGAAGGGTTATAGGAAGAAAAATGGTAACAGTTCCATGCCAGAGATTGCAGTGTGTATGTTTCCTCTTTCCCAACTGCAACAGCTGTGAGAATGAGGCATGAGGAGCTGGTGCCAGTCAAGGCCAAAAAGTCTTTAATTTCTTTTGCTCTGCAGTGTGTGTGCAGTCATTTACACCAGAGCAAAGTAAGCATGAAATGCACCTGACTGGGAAAGGCAGCATTTCATCTCCATTTTGAAAGCACTTGTCAAATGACCACACAAGGTACAAGGGAAAGTCTAGCTTAGGATGGGTATGGAAGACATAACACTTGAACCATCAGCAACCTCTCCTACCCTTCATGTCATCCATGCCTCCCATCTAAGGCCCACAGCCACCCCTTGATCCAGTAACCCTCTCCTTTGGCAGCCCTTTTCCACCAACATTCTCTCCCAGGCTAATGCCTCTTCCCTCAGCCTCCCACTGCTGCATCACCAACCTGCTCCCCAGACAGATCCAGGCTTCCTCTTCCTCCCAACAGACCTCCCTTCCAACTTAGCCCTTGGTTTGGGAGGGGGGGGACTTATGAAACAATACAAACCCTACTCTGATATTGTTGTATCACGTGAAACTGGAAAAAGGTGATGGAAATAAACAAGAAGTTGTGAGAGTTAATGCCAGGCAAAGCAATGAGAAAAGTGGGTGCATAAAGGACATACTATCCTTAAGATTACCCATGAAGGGAAAAAGAAGGAAAAAGAAACACCTTTTTTCCATTTTACTGTTAATTGTATGTGAACAAGCACCCTTGCTGTCCCAAAGAAAAGTTATGAAAGCAAATACTCCTGCTGCCTATGAATCCTGTATTATATCATCTGCATTGTTCTAATTCAGACTATTGTTGTGTGCCAAATTATTCAAAGGGACTTCACAGCTTTGCCTCAAAATTTGCACCCACAATTTTGCATGGAAAAAGTCTATATTCATACCTTCAAAAGGCGATTGCATACTTGTTAGAAAGATAAGCACTAGGCACCTTGCCACCCAACCATGCAAATCCAAATCCATTTTTATATATCTGTGATCATGTTTGCAAATTCAAAGGCTGCTACTCCTTGAAAATTTGGCCCCATCTGTTCTTTTATTTTGTTTTTTAAGTCAAGGGACCCTCATGAAAATGAGATATTTCTTAAGAATGAGAAAATATTAACTAACTAGCCAAAATAAATCAACAAAGCTGCACACCCAAAATCTTTTCCAGTGTTCTGAACCTTGGAGCCCATAAAGTAAAAAATCTGGAATATGTAATTGGTTGGGAAATATCCCTGACAGAGAAATTTATTGATTTGCTTATGGAAGAGTGTTCCAAAGAAGTGATGAAAGTACATTTGGTACATTTAAAACTAGATTAGAGAAAAAAACATTCTATTATTCTCTGTTTGCATAACACCCAGCCTAACTGGGCCTTTGTCATGGCTGGAACCATCCTTGAAGTTATTGTGATACTGTCAATGACCAAGATTTTCTGAAGTGTCATTTGTTTGTGGGTTCCTCCATTTTTGGGGGCCCAACAGACATTTTAACAGAGCTTGATGTTCCAAAAGGATTGAGCATCTTCCCTTTAGAATCAGATTCCTTAAGTGTTTGAGTTAGGCATCCAAAAATCACAAGTTGTTTTTGAAATTATTGGGCATAATAATATAAATCATAGTATATTGTTGGGACAACTGTTTGGGTAAAGAACTAGAGGCCATATTAAAGTCAAGCTTGGTCTACACTGCATTACTTTTGCTGGCATAGATAATGTGGGCTAGTCATGTGGAAAAACTACATCTCATACTGATCATAGCTGTGCTGACAACCACCTTCCACCACCCCCAGGATAGTTGCAACTGTGTCACCAGAGGAATGCTTCTCTCAGCTTAGGGCTGGTCTACACTGCCAGGGGTTGGAGAGATTTTGGCAGCAATCAGAGATGCACATAGCATTGAAAATACCTTGTGTATTTCCCTTTAGCTGCCTAATGCCTACTCACTGCAGAAGTCCCAGAGTGCTGATTTGACAGGAAATGGTTTCCCGCAAAATCAGTGCTATGCTATTTGCTGTGTAGGTGTTAATAAATAGATCTCCAGTTAATTCTGGTTCGACTGAGTGTGTCTTTACAGATGCTCAATAAATGCTACATTGTAGAATAACCTAGCTCTTAGCTAGTATCATTCAGGGATGTGATATTGCTAAGCCAGCAGAACAACTCTTCTCCTGGAGTATGATACAGCTACACTAGAGGCCTCTATGATGTAGTTATACCAGCAATCCAGTGTAGACAAACCCTCAGTTAAATATGTATGAGCTTAGAGGCCTTGTCCAACTCTGTCTTCTCTGATTCCACATTGCTTGGTTTTTTGCAGTTAAATTTTGCATACCCCTCTGTTTACAGTAATTTTAGAGAATCACATAGGCTGAGCTGAGTGTGAAAATGAAATTGATCATTTTGATCCATTTAAAACCATTCTGCACTGGGCTTTCCTTTCAGATTATAGACCTGTTAGCAATTTTGGGGAAGGGAAATTAGCTCATGTGTTAAATTAGCACTAGGCTGCATGTGTGTGAAGTGCTAATTATACTTTTCAATCCACAACAAACAGCCCAAGACAAGGTTATGTAAAGCAGCTCTTGCCATCTGCAAATGGATGTTATTGTTTGCATCAAGATACAGAAAAAGGGGCCTCTTGAGAAAACCATCTAAAATATTTTACCGATGAAAATCAAACCATTTTATATTAAATGAAGAAATAGCCAGACAATCATTTCAAAATAATTATAGTAGGCAGTGCCACAAATCCATGTTTTCCACTTCCAAATATGATGAACACTACTTGAGTGGTAAATGAAATCCGTGTATTTGGCTCTACAGTTGTTGGCACGGGTGCATGTTATATGCCATGTAATCTCAGTGACCAGTTCCTCAAGGAATGACTCTGCTTACTTATCCCTGTAAGTTTGCTCTTTAATTTCAGGCACTCTTAGAGTTACACATGTAAAGTTCTATTCTAAACATCTAAACCACACAGGGCAATCTAATAAGACACGGAATATTTTAATAGACAATTGTGAAAAACAGCCCTTGTCACTCAGTTGGAGAAGCCTGTTCAACTAGAGTGTGTCATGAAAGATTAATGATGGGCAAGAGGAGTATGAGGTATGAAAAGCTAGTGGTCTGCCAGTCACACTCCATCATCACAGGTAACAAATACCCTAGCATATGTAGATGAGAAAATGAACGAGTGTTTCCTTTCACCTCTTGAGAACTGGATTAAAATCCTGTTTTAAATCAGTGGTGGAAATGAGTTGGGACATCTGAATCCTCATTCACAGACATTAGTGTATCCCACAGTTCTGTACAATTGTTCAAGAAAGGTTCCAGACTAGCACTAATGTTCTGTAAAGTATTATCATTTTGTTTATTACAACCAACATTGGGGCCTATTTCCCTAGCCATTATGGGGCCCTGTTGTCCTAGACACACAGTAACAAACAGTCCCCATCCCAGAAAACTAAAGGTAGGAGTGGGGTACCTGGTAAGAGCTCGATCAGAAGTTTCCAAAGCACCTGATTGTACTATGCTTGGCTCAAGACAGTGACAGTAGTCTCTGTTATAGTTCAGCTGATATAAACAAGTAGTCTAAACTGGATTCTATAAATTAGTTCGTTGCAATGGCTCCACCCCTTTTGTGCCTTCTGTGCCTTCTTCCTCACTTTTCACTTGGAAGTGTTCTTAAATATGAATTGCATTTCCCACTCCAGTTCTTATCAGGCGAGCTGGTAGTGACTTCTATGGGATAGGCATGGAGTAGTTATGTAATAATATAAGATTACTGATATGAAAGCTAATTACTGAAACTGACTATAATTTGTATCAGGACAGTGTAGTGTCTGTTACATGCCTGTATTGCTTTAATACAGTGGTGGTGCTTGGAAGAATGTACAAGAAGGCAAGATAAGGCTATCTGCACACACACTTAAAAGATAATGGGGGAACCAGTAGCTTTGAGGATCCTATATCCTGTCTCCAATGAAAGTGAAAACCTTATTTTGCCAGGCTATTGAGCAAGGGGTTCAAAAGACTAAACACCCTTTAAAGGAGACTTTTCCTGAAGCTGGCCCCATTGGAGATTGTGTGCGTGAATATTCTGTGAGTTAAGAGATTA
This sequence comes from Podocnemis expansa, assembly GCA_007922195.1. Taxonomy (NCBI): domain Eukaryota; kingdom Metazoa; phylum Chordata; order Testudines; family Podocnemididae; genus Podocnemis; species Podocnemis expansa. Next base: position 55,694,719 of record ML681989.1, read on the forward strand.
TGGCAGCAAAACTCTAGAGGGTGAGTGTGTGAGTGGGACATCTGTAGGAAGTTTAGACAACCAGGATCCCCATGTGGAAACTTGGTAAGCTACAAGAGTGTAGTCTCTTTATTGCTTTAAGAGCCGTTTTCACAGAACTGGTTTAGCTCCTAATGGATAATACTTTGTTTTAAGGAAGCAGTTTACTACTGTCAGTGCTCCCAGAGTGGGGGGAGATAAAGTAACAATTATATAATCCTGTGTACCTCTTATGTATCATATTTGATGTTACATTATAATTCACAATGTAATCTGCTTTGCAAACATCCTTGTTAATATAACATTCTCTGAATTTAAATAGTAGCTCTTTTGCATGATGTCAGTGTGAAGTTACACTCTTTGTACATTTGGTGCTTAGAACTCAGACCACAAAAGCTTTCGATGATGATGCTGTGGTCCGCATAAAGGAAAAGGTTGGGAATCGCTGGTGTAGAACCAATACTTGAGTTCTGCAGCCCAAGGCCTGGTCTGAGAGTGGAAGAATTGCACAGTCTACACTACGCTACAAACTTAGGTCAGTACAACTATGTTGCTCAGGCATGTGGAAAATCCATGCCCCCTAGTGATACAGTTATATCAACCAAATTCCCAGTGGAGACAGCATTGTGTTGATGAGCAGGCTTTTCCTGGTACAGCCCTGATGCTGTAAGACCTTGGCTATGTCCACACATGCAGCATTATTTTGAAATAGTTATTTCAAAATAAGGTCAATTCAAATTAAGAAAATTTAATTCGAATAAAGGGAAAAGCTCAAAGCGAAATAGCATGTCCAAACACAGGACTTGCTATTTCGCTTTAGGAGAGGGGCACCAGGGGAGGTGTGGCAACATGGCCCCCTCCCTGGGCCATGCTCCCACCCAATATAGGCTAAAAGGAAGGCACCCTGGGAAGGAGAAGGGCAAAAGTGTTATTTTGAAATAATGGTTATTTTGAAATAACACTTCCGAACAATGTTATTTCAAAATAACTATTTTGAAATAACAGCCATTTCATTTTAAAGAAGATTTAAGCTATTTCAAAATGACGGCTCTTATTTCAAAATGACAGAGCCCATCATTTTGAAATAAGAATATGTCACGTGGACCTAATCTCTTAACAAGTGTTATTTCGAAATAAGAGATGTGGGGACATACCCTTTGTGTAGCCATGTTATGCCAGTGGCAGAGAGCTCTCCCATCACCATAATAAAACCACCTCAGCAACTACACACAACTTCACTGATGCTTACATTTTTTTCAGCCACCCTGTCTCCTAATTTTCCTGCTTTAGCAATTAGTCAAATGATGTTAGTGATGCTCCCCACCTAGCAATCTTCACCTTTGTGCAGAGTGCATGCTAATTTGCCAGAAAGCTACATGGTATTTGCATTTTTTTCCATCTAATTTGGAGCATCATAATTTAAAGCAGGTGTAACACAAATCAGGCAACTTGAGCAATCAGCCAGGTAGGGATTTGTGGACTGAATAGGAATTTCTTTGGAGTGCATTTTCCTGTCTATGCTCACCATTAATTTTAATTGATGGCGGGAGGGGGGACAAGCTGAGTAAATTGAAAATGGAAACTCTGTGTTTAGTGTTAGAACTTCTGTGGGATACTGTGGGTTGTTAATTATTGTGTGAGTGCCTTTGAATCTGAGGATGCCACTGACTAATAGAAAGGTCTACTAGGGCCTAGGTAGACAAGGTGCTGAACATTTCCTACGGGACCCTGGACAGGAGCTGAAGGGAGTGGAATACACTAGGCCCTGAATTTGACACTTATCTTCCATACCTGACTGAGACCAGGTGTACAGTACAAAGTTTTGTTGGTATGGTTATGTCAGTCGGGGGTCTGAAAAATCACATGCCTCAGTGACATAGCTGTGCCTGCCAACTTCCTGGTATAGTCATAAAAAAATCCTTGTGTCAGGGGCCTCCATCACCTGCAAAGCACTGTAGTGTCAACAAAGCCTAAGTAGGCAGTAATGTGTTCCTCCTGTGTCCACACTGCATCACTGTTGGAATTGTTCAGCTGGGGACTAAACACTGGGCAAGGGTATAGCTGCTAGATGTTTCATTAGCTGCACACTTGTTATCACCCGTTTCCATGAGTGGGGTTGAGGCTGTGAGGAGCTGACTGCCCTCAGCCCCCACTGATCCTCCCTCACAGAATCAGGCTCTTTGAGATTAATGGAAAATGCCTTTAGCCTCCCAAAGCATACGTAGATCTCTGCTGAGTGGACTATAAAGAGCTCGGTTTGTCTCAAGCAGGTTAACATGCTTTTACCTCACTGGGACTGTCACCACACTGTGCAATTCGATGGACATGGAGGGCACTCAGCACTGTGGTCTGAATTTGACACATGCCTTCAGTTTTCAGCTAAGGCATTGCCTTCTTCACTCAAGGATAACAACCTATTGCTCCTTCTAAGGTGTTCCTTCAACTCAAGTGCCAGATAGCCGTGCAATGGTGCTAATGGACCCAGATTCCAGCCTGGTAGATATCCTAAGTAGGTGAGTGTTATAAGACCTCTCCTACTCTGAGTATTTGTATCATAGCTATTTTCACCCCTTTCTTATTTTGTTCTGCTGCTCACCCTGTTGAATTATTCATTCTGACAGAATTATTATAGGGAGACCCTGCACTTTCTCTGTATATGTATTCTCCCAGTGATCATAGGCTGAGTGCCCTGGGGTTTGTGACCTGCTCTAGTGTGCCATTCACTCCATTAGTAACACAGCCCCTCAAGGCATTCAGTGATGTCAGAGCTGTCAAGATAAATTAAAACCTGTTCAATCTTTACTGTCACATCAGCTGTTAGCACTTTTTTCTTTCCTTGGTTAAGTGAACTTCCTGTTGGATTTAGGGTATTTAAAGTTTAGACAAACAGATACAGTGAGGAAGATTTTCACAAACAGGATTTCAAATTGGCCTTAGCAGAAGGTGAGCTTTTCGGACTAAAGGCACTGTTTTCTTCCCAGGAGCTTTTTAAATCATACATACAAGATACAAAGTCAGAATTCATTTGTGGGGAAAAAATATCCATTTCATTCTTTGCCACCTAAATATCTAACCACCTGGATACAAACTGTCTAGACTTTTTCAGAAGTTGAAATCTGCAGCATGGGTGGAGAGCCATGTTTTGCAGGTGACCTTTTTTCTGGTGTGGGCTGAATCTAATCACAGAATCTGAATATCCCTGGACCCTGTAGTATGTGATGGGATACACATCTGGGCACCCTGGCTATGATCTATATGATTTTTCTGTTCATTTATGCACTGTGATTGTATGTTTTTATGCCAGTTAGGCCATGCACGGTTTCTTTATGGATGCTCATAACCTAGTCTACATGATCACTATGGTATCATTTTCTGAAGCATCGTGTGTGTGTACAGATACTTAGCAAGTTTTGCATGGCTCAGGAGAGTGGGAATTAGAATTGTAATCAGATCAATAAACTAGCAGTTTTATCTAAAGATGTGTGGTCTTTAGAGGGTATTAGTGAATAAGGCTGGGCAGAATCCATTCCTTGAGGACACTGGACCAGATCTGAGGAGCAACCTGTATGAGCCCCCACTTCTCACTCATGAACCCCAATTCACCCTGCTTTTTGCCAAATGACTACTTACTCCTGAGTCAGTTCACTCCAGCCTCTTGCTTTCAGTTGGTCCCAAGCAGTGGGTGTATGCCCTCTGACTACACAAAGGATGGTCCCCAAGTGAACACCCCCAGCCCCAGTTACTTCACCAGGATCCACTGTCATACAGGGATTGGAACCCACTCCCAATCACCACACACTCAAATCCATCCATTTGAATGAAGGAATGGATCATGCCCAACCTTCTTCACTCACAACCTCTAACAACCACACAGCTTGAAATAGAACTACAAGCTTATTGATCAGATTATAATTCTAGGTGAGAAAATGGCCAGTCAAAGCAGAATCATAATATAAAGGAGTGAGGAGTGACCACTGGGAAATAAAAAATAAAAACACATACTAACTTAATATCTCTACCTAAACTGACCTCAATCTCCAAATCTATGCTCAAGATGTTTTGCTGTCATCTGTTTCTACAGCAAGTTTCTGCCTGAGACCATAGTCCAGATCTTGTCTGAAGTTGTTTCAGGAAGGAGCTTCCTGGGCAAAAAGCCCCAAATCCTTCCAAGTGTCTCTCTCTCTTTCCAAACCCCCTCAATCCCTCTGCTTCTGGACAGAGGTGATCCGTTTGTCCCATCTGAGCCACCTCGGTTTACATATTCTTTATTACCTCCTACATGTACTTGCTTGATCTCAGCTGTGACTGTTTACATGTTGCTGGGAAAGAGTTCTGTCGGTGTCCTCCCCCCCGCCCCCAGCGATGCAAAATATGGTACGCATTTGTACGTACATGACGCTGCAGGAAACATGATCCCATAGTGATCATGAAGACTAAGTTATGAGCACCCATAAAAAAACCTAGCATGGTGTAATTTGTATAAAAACATATAGTGCGTAAGTGAGCAGAAAAATCATATAGATCATAGCCCAGGGTGCACAGATGCGCATCCCATCACATAGTAGTAGAAGGGGGGTGGTGATGGTGGTGGCAGTACAACTCCAAACTGCATCTGAATTTCACAATTTTCTTTATAACAATAACAAAAACAATTAAAATACTGGATCAAAACATCACTGATCTTTACAGGTGTTTGGAATCCAGATAGGAATGTTGCAGTTTGGAAAATCTTCCCAACATTCCTCCAAGAAATACTGCTCATTTGAAGACTGGAAGATAGAGGTGATATATCGTTTGTTTGTTTCCCCCACACTTGCATGCTTTGTCCTTCTTGGTTTTTTTGGGACCAGAACCACAAGAGGCAAAGCACCACACTCAGTGCTGAAAAAACAGGTTTAGCACTATTTAGAAAGCCTGGACGTGCAAAAGTCCATCGGGCCAGATATGATACATACAAGGCTGCTGAGGGAGTTGACTGACGTGACTGCAGAGCCATTGAATAGTATCTTTGAAAATTTGTGGAGAAGCCTCAGATGATTGGAGGAAGACAAATGCGGAGCCCATTTTCAAAAAGGGAGGAAGGATGGGCAGGATCCCTTGGGAAGCTAATCTGAAGGGGAAAGGAGTCCAAGAAAGCTGGTTATATTTTAAAGAAACCCTGCTAAGGGCACAGGAAGTTGCCATTCCAGGTAGGAGAAAGAACAAACATGTGAGGCAGCCAGAATGGCTTAGCAGAGAACTCTGCTCTGAGCTTAAACATAAAAAGGAAGCTTACAGGAAGTGGAAGCTTGGTCAGATGACCAAGGAGGCATATAAAGATATTGCTAGAGACTGCAGGGATAAAATCAGAAAGGCCAAAGGACAAATGGAGCTGTGGCTAGCAAGGGATGTAAAGGATAATAAGAAGGGGTTCTACAAGTATGTTAATAACAAGAAGAGGATCAGGGATGGTGTAGGTCCCTTGCTGAATGGGGCAGGCATCCTCGTGACAGAGGATGAAGAAAAAGCTGAAGTGCTCAATGCTTTTTTTGTTTCAGTTTTCACAGGCAGGGTCAGCTCCCAGCCCACTACCATGGGTATGGCAGATGGGAGAGAAGAAGACAGGCCCTTGGTGACGGAAGGTCAGGTTAGGGTCTGCTTAAAGAAGCTGGATGTGCACAAGTCCATGTGGCTGGACGAACTGCATCCAAGGGTGCTGAGGGAATTGGCCGATGAGATAGCAGCACCGCTGGCCGTTATCTTTCAAAACTCATGGAGAACAGGGGAGGTGCCAGAGGATTGGAAAAAAGCAAATGTAGTGCCTATTTTCAAGAAAGGGAAAAAGGAGGATCCGGGGAATTATAGACCAGTCAGCCTCACCTCAATCCCTGGAAAAATTATGGAGCAGATTCTTAAAGAATCCATCCTCAAACACTTAGAAGAAAATAAAGTGATCAGGAACAGTCAGCATGGATTTACCAAGGGTAAATCATGCCTGACCAATCTCGTCTCCTTCTATGATCAGATGACTGGTTTTCTGGATGCAGGAAGAACCGTTGATGTGATATACCTTGATTTTAGCAAGGCTTTTGATACAGTTTCCCACAGCATTCTCACTGGCAAATTAAGGAAGTAGGGGTTGGATAGGTGGACTATAAGGTGGATAGAAAACTGGCTAGATCAACGGTTTCAGCGTGTAGGGATCAATGGTTCCATGTCTAGCTGGCAACCAGTCACGAGTGGTGTGCCCCAGGGGTCGGTCCTGGGGCCGGTTCTGTTCAACATTTTCATCAATGATCTGGATGATGGAATAGACTGCACTCTCAGTAAATCTGCGGATGACACCAAGCTGGGGGGACCAGTAGACAGGTTGGAGGGCAAGGACAGGATTCAGGGAGACCTAGATAAATTGGAACAGTGGGCCAATAGAAATCTTATGAGGTTCAGTAAGGACAAGTGTAAAATCTTGCACGTGGGACGAAAAAACCCCATGCACCGCTACAGGCTGGGAAACATTCAGTTAAGTAGCAGCAGTGTAGAAAAGGACCTGAGGGTCATGGTGGATGGGAAGCTGGATATGAGTCAGCAGTGTGCTCTTGCTGCCAAAAAGGCCAATGACATACTGGGCTGCATCAAAAGAAGTATTACCAGCAGATCAAGGGATGTGATCCTTCCCCTCTATTCTGCACTGGTGAGGCCACATCTAGAATACTGTGTCCAGTTTTGGGCTCCCCACTACAAAAAGGACAGGGACATGCTAGAGAGAGTTCAGAGGAGGGCAACCAAAATGATTAAAGGGCTGGAGCACAAGCCCTATGAGGAAAGACTGAAAGCATTAGGCTTATTTAGTCTGCAGAAGAGAAGATTGAGGGGGGATTTGATAGCAAACTTCAACTACTTGAAGGGATGCTCTAAGGAAGAGGGAGCTCGACTTCTCAGTGGTAACAGAGGACAGAACAAGGAGCAATGGTCTCAAGTTGGAGTTAGGGAGGTCGAGGCTGGATATTTGAAAAAACTTTTTTACTAGGAGAGTGGTGAAGCCTTGGAATGAGCTGCCGAGGGAGATGGTGGAGTCTCAAACACCTCCAAAGATGAAGGCCCGGCTGGACAAAACCATGACTGGGATGGTTTAGTGGGAGTGGTCCTGCCTCTGGCAGGGGGTTGGACTAGATGACCTATGAGGACCCTTCCAACCCTAGGATTCTATGATTCTATGATTTGGGGAACTACAGATTGATCAGCCTCAACTCAGTCCTCAGAAAAATCATGGACCAGGTCCTGCACTTAGGATGAAGGAACCCTATGCACTGCTACACACAGGAGACTGACTAGTTAGGCAGCAGTTCTTCTGAAAAGGACCTGGGGGTTACAGTAGACAAGAAGCTGGATACAAGTCAACACTTTCCCCTTATTGCCAAGAAGACTAATGGCATATGGGGCTGCATTAATAGGAGCATTGCCAGCAGACTAAAAGTAGTGATTATTCCCCTCTGCTCATAACTGGTGAGGCCATATTTGGAGTACTGTATCCAGTTTTGACTCCCCACTACAGAAATGATGTGGACAAATTGGAAAGAGTCCATTGGAGGGTAACAAAACAATTAGGGAGCTGGAGCACATGACTTAAAAGGAGCAGCTGAGGGAACTAGGCTTGTTTAGTCTGCAGAAGAGAAGAATGAGGAGGGATTTGATAGCAGCCTTTGACTATCTAAAAAGGAGTTCCAGGGAGGATGGAGCTAGGCTGTTCTCAGCAGTAGTAGATGTCAAAACTATTAGCAATGGTCTCAAGTTGCATTGTGGGAGGTCTAAGTTGGCTATTAAGAAAAAAAAATTCACTATGAGGGTGATAAAGCACTGGGATGGATTATCTAGGAAGGTGGTGGATTCCCATTCTTAGAGGTTTTTAAGGTGCAGCTTGAGAAGGGCCTGGCTGGGACGATTTAGTAGAGGTTGATCCAGCTTTGAGCTGGGGGTTGGAGTATATGAGTTCCTGAGTCTGTTCCAACCCTAATCTTCTATGACTCAGTGAAAAGAGGCTGTTCAAACTAGATTTTTGACCTGACCTGTTTGAGGAATAGCTGGGTCTTAAATGAAAAATTCTTTCCTCATCTGCAACTTTGGTTTTTGTATATGAGATCAAAGTTCCCTTATGTTCAGGAAAGCTGAAGGGAATGATCCAGTTCAGCATTATTTAGCTCTGCAATGTAATTTGGGCTGCCGTTTGACTGAAAGACACTACTGAAATTGCCTTGTGTTGTACTATATGCTCTCTGGACACTTAAGTGATAGTCCAGTAATATAATATATCAAGACTAAATCTCATTTGACTTAAAATTTCCTTCTACTACAAACATTTCCTTGAATTAATTGTTTCTCAACAACAGATAATAAAAACGCTTGTCTTTTATTCCTCAATAAACCTGGTAAGGGTCAAAAGCAGACAGAAAACACACTGATGAAAGATTTAACTTTCAGCAGATGGAAAATTAATTAATTTTCTGTTTGATGTTGTTTTGATTAATACTTTGTGGGGATCCATGTTAATCCTTTTAAATGAATCCCAGCTCCAGTCAAAAGTACAGATGGCTGGGAGACCATAAAGAAATTTTCCACCATCAGGCCAGTTTTTCAGTTGGCTCCCTAAGGAGGAAGTACGAGATACAACACAACTGGTTGAAGTGAAACTGAAGATCTGGGGAGTTTTAAATATCATCTTTAAATAAGAAAAAAAATCCTGTGTATAAATATGGATTAAAGGTGCCTTTCTAAGGGCCAGATCTTGAAATCCATACACTCCATCTTTTTTCATTCAAAAGCCCCACACTGGCTTCAGTAAAAGGTTTGTTATAGTAAACATTGCACAGAAATTGAATAAGGGCCCTAGAACCTAGGATTATATGTTTTAAGATTTTAAAAAGAATCCCAATTGGTTCATCCAAAATTATGGTAGTGAAAATTTCCATAAAAAGAGAGAGTCCAGCACAGGGCTGGAACTAGAAATTTTGGCACCTGGGGCAAGCAGTTTCAAAGGCACCCAATCCAGCCTGTTGCCCAATCCAGTAGTGGCGCAGAGCCAGATCTGGCCCCTGCTGCCAGTGCCAGATCAGGGGCTGCAAGGCCCCTGGGTTTCCCCACCAGTGCCCACCCCACTGAAGGGCCTCCTGGCCCACCAGTGTGCCAGTGCTGGGGAGGGTGGCTGGGGCCAAGGCCAGCTGCAGCCCGGCTGGTCGGACCCTGGGGGAGGCAGAACTGACTGCTGCACTGGAGCTGTACTGTTTGCACAGCAGTCAACTCTGCCAGCACCTCCCTCCACCCTGCACCCAGGGGCAGAATGGCTGGCCCAGGGGCAGGTTGAGGCTGGGAGAGCTGGCCTGTGGGCTGGCTTACCCCACCCTGGGGGCAGATCAGGGCAGGAGCTCAGAGGCCAGCCACAGGCTGGCTGACTCCCCTCCACTGCTGGGGGCAGAGTTAAGGGGCACCAGCTGCAGCAGTGCCCTTTGAAATGGAGCACCTGGGGCTTTGCCCTGGACACCCTGCCCTAGTTACAGCCCTGGGCCAACAGTAAAACTGTTGTCTCAACTTTGTAATAATTCTGTCTTGGCCTCTCCCCAGCTTCTGACTGTACTAAAAGTTAAAAAGGAGTTTTGTAAAAAGTATCAACCCAAACGGAGGTGTCCTAGCCCAAGATTTTAGTGCAAACAACTGCCTGGACTCTCCCATGATAACCACATTAATGTGCTTATCGTCATCTGTGCCATAACAAATGCATATCAAACCAGTCAGCTAAGACGTGGATTACTTAACATTCACTGTCTGTCAAATCCTGTGCTACTTTGCAAGCAAGACGTAATGTTAGACTGATAGATGTTATATGTACCTCTGCATCTAATTATAGCTGTGTTAGAGTAATGTGACTTTACTACTGCAAATCCTAAATAATCATGTGCAACAACTGCAGTCTTACCATACTTCACTGCCTGTTTGCCTCAACCCTGACCTGATCCTGGGATTATGCATTCATCCTTTAGCAGGCAGCCAATGATGGTATTAGTAACTAATGTCAACTGTGATGGAGCTTTTGTGATTTGGACACACCCATTTCACATGGGCCACTGAACAGCCATCAGATATCAAAAACTTTCAGTTATCGCTGACCTGAGCTGAATTCAAACTCCTAAGCAAGTGGGGAATAGGATTACCCTGCCCCCGGTTTGAGGATTATTTATTTTTCTTTTATAAAGGATGTCTGTCTGATTTTGGTGAGTTCTCCCAGCTGTTAGGATTTAGAGTTCTGTGAATTCTATTTTCTTGTTAAATGCCAATACAAAGTTTTCTTGGTATTTGTGCTTTTGCAGCTATTTACAGAACCTGCAGCATGAAGAAAGCAATGAAAACTCATCCCTGTTGATGGCAACACACTTATTTATGACTGGGATGTAATATTTTCTTCGGGTTAAAGCCTGCTAAAATGGTCCGTAGCCTGAAGGAGAACTTTAGTTTTTCAAAAAATCCTTCCCAGATCAGTTTGGTCATTCTGAATTATGCCAATAGAAAACAAAATGTTTTTACTTTATGACGAATTTGTATGGCCAAAGCCATACAAAACATGCAGGAAGGGATCTGTGAAATTTTATTTGGATTTGATTTATACTCCCTATGTTTTGCTTTGAATTTTCAGACAAAACAGCTCTTTGTGTGTGATTTAAAATAATAAATCTTTCAAAAGATCCCGTGGGTGTCACTAAACTTCAGCCTGGATTCATTCAGTTCTTGTTGCAGGCTTGTGGGCCCTGGTGAGCCCAGGCCAGGTAATTGAAGCTGGAACTCTGGGAGTTTGTCATAGCACAGCCCAAATAAAACTTAAAATGCTCTATGTAAATGTCATACCAAGATATTAATCCATAATGTGGAATCCTATCTAGGGGCCAGACTGAAATCTTGCATGCAATGAAACCATAAGAAAACCAACAAGCTAGTTCAGTTCAAACTAGATGGAAGGATAAACCAAAATAGATAAGGTCTTTGACTTTAAATGGCTAACTTCAGGAAATTAAGGGAATTAGTTAGGGAAGTGGACTGGACTAAAGTACTCATAGATGTAAAGGTGGAAGCGACTTGGAATCAGTTCAAGTCAAAGTTTTAGGAGCTATCTGAAGACTGCATTCTGAAAAGGGGGAAAAATTCATAGGCAAGAGTTGTAAATGAAGGTGGATGAGTAAATGGACAGGTGATTAGTAGGAAGCACAAAGCCTACAAGGAGTGGAAGACGGAGCATCACTGCTGCTGGGCCCACAAGGCTCGTGCCCTGCATTTCTCTGGGCTGGCCCCTGCCCTGCCCCTGTGAGTCAGCGGAGGGTGGGGGACCTGTCAGCAGCAGGCAGCACAGAGCTGGATCTAGCTCCTGCCACGACCAGCAAGCAGCAGGCAGGCCTGATCCAGCTCCTGGCCACCTGCCCCTTGCCGGTAGCAGCAGGAGTCAGATCCAGCTGCAGGCCACCTGCCATGGGCTGGCAGCAGCTGGAGCTGAATCTGGCCCTGGGGCAGAGCCCAGGGTGGCCCTGACCCTTTTTGGGGGGCAGCAATGCCCCTGGTGGGAGATGACAGGGATCAGCAAGAGAAGCTCTATCTGAGGTTAGAACATGTAGAGATAAAGAGAGACAGGCAAAAAGTCAAGCAGAGTTGGACCTTGTGAAGGGTATTAAAGCCAATAATAAAAGGTTATTTAGCCTAAGAAATAGGAAGAAAACCAAAAAAGGAAGAAGTGGGACTGCTGAAAACTTGAGGACGGGATGGAGGTCAAGGATAATCTAGACATGGCAGAATATCTAAATAATACTTTGCCTTTGTTTTTAATGAGGCTTATGAAGAGCTTGAGGATAGATCTATGGGAATGAGAAAGAGCTGATGAGAATGAGAACATGGAAATGAGAATCACCATATCCGAGGTAGAAGCCAAACTTGAGCTACTTGATGGAACTAAATCACAGGGCCTAGATGATCTCCATCTGAGGATATTAAAGGAACTGACACAAGAAATTGTCAGCCCATTAACAAGGCTTTTTAATGAATCTGTAAACTTGGAGGTTGTCCCGTATGACTGGAGAATTACTAATATAGTTCCTATTTTCAAGAAAGGGAATAAAAGTGAGCTGGGTAACTACAGAGCTGTTAGTTTGACCTCAGTAGTATGCAAGATCTTGGAGAAAATTTTGAAAGACAGAGTATTTACAGATATTGAGGGCAACAATAACTGGGATAAATTACAATGTGGATTTACAAGAGGCAGATTATGCCAAACCAACCTGATATCCTTTTCTGAGAAGGAAACAGATTTTTTGGATAAAGGAATGTGGACCTAATTTACTTAGATTTCAGCAAGGCATTTGGTACAGTTCCAAACAGGGAATTATTAGTTAAGTTACACAAGATGTGGATTAATATGAAAATAAAAAGGTGGATGAGGAACTGGTTAAAGGGGAGACTACAGCGGGTCCATACTGAAGGGTGAACTGTCAACCTAGAGGGAGGTGACTAGTGGAGTTCCTTAGGGATCAATCCTGAGACCAATCTTATTTAACCTTTTTGTTACTGACCTTGGCACAAAAAGTAGAACTGTGCTAATTAAGTTTGTATATGACACCATGGGAGTATTGCCAATACAGAGAAGGATTGGGATATCTGATAGAATGATCTGGATGGCCTTATAAACTGGGATATTAGAAATAGGATGAAATTTAATAACAGGAAGTACAAGGTCATACATCTAGAGTCAAATAGCAAGAATTTGTCCTATAAGTTGGGGACACATCAGTTGGGACTAACAGAGGAGGAAAAGGATCTGGGAGTACTGGTTGATCACAGGATGACTGAGTCGCCAATGTGATGTGGCTGTGAAAAAAGCTAATGCGGTCCTCGGATGCATCAGAAGAGGTATTTCTAACAGAGAGAAGGAGGTGTTAGGACCATTATACAAGGCGCTGGACGGTGAGATCTCATCTGAAATATTGTTTGCAGTTCTGGTCCCCCATGTTTAAGAAAGGTGAATTCAAACTGGAGCATATACAGAGTAGGGCTGCAAGGATGATCTGTGGAATGGAAAAAAAGGAGACTTAGAGCTTGGCTTGTTTAGTCTAACCAAAAGAAGGTTGAAAGGAGATATGATTGCTGTCTATAAATAAATACCAGAAAGGGAGAGGAATTATTTGAGTACAGCACCAAAGTGGACACAAGAATAAATGGATACAAACTATCCTTTAGGAAATTTAGGCTTGAAATTGGATGCAGGTTTCTAACCATCAGAGGAGTAAAATTCTGGAATAGCCTTCCAAGGCAAGCTGTGGGGTCAAAAAACAGAGCTGCCTTCAAAAGTGAGCTTGATGTTTTACAGAGGGGACAGTATGATGCAATGAGCTAGTCTGGCAGTAGACTAAGTTTTGACTACTGGTGGTAGATATGCTAGTGGCTTGAGAAGCGAGCTTGGAGGGAGTGGGTTCAGAGTTATTGCAGAGAATTCTTTTATGGGTGACTGACTGGTGAGACTTGCCCACATGCTCAGGGTTTAACTGACTGCCATATTTGGGTCCTGGAGGGAATTGTCCCCTGGGGCATATTAGCTAGAGCTCTTGGGGGGTGGGGGATTCACTTTCTTCTGTAGCTTGGGGTGTGGCTAACTTGCTAGTGGATTCTCTGCATCTTAAAGTCTAGAAATCAGATCTGAAGACTTTAATAACTCAGCCATAAGATAGAGGTTTTTTGCAGGAGTGGGTGGGTGAGGTTTTGTTGTCTACATTGTGAAGGAGGTCAGAGTAGATGATCATATTTGTCCCTTGTGACCTTAGAGTTTATGTATCTATGAGGTAACTAATCACCTATGCTGCCTGGAAATGTTAAAATGCTCAGAAAAGAACGTATTGTAAACAGTTAAGCCACAGGAAAAGAGAGATTTTTTTCTGCAAGTTAAAAATGTACTGTAGATTATTTTAGTAGGTGGACTTAGACTGCAAAAGGAATCTGAAGCTAATAGGGTCACTACTTCTGAGCTAAAACGCTTCTCTTAATGGCAGTGGTTCCCAGCGAAAAACCTATTATAGGCTTGTGTCAACAGTACTGGTCTATGATCCATGAACTACAGTTTCCAGGAATACCATAGTGTGCAGTCTCTAACTCATACTGACAAGATGGCAGCCTGACGTGTCAACAGTTCATATTTTAACATCTAGATGTTGTTATCCAATTCTGCCCTTGCTTGCACGCACACAAATGCGCACACACACACAAAGACAAAAGTGGGCCCAAGTAGATTCCTACTCCAACCAGTATAATCCATGTTTTCCTTTTCTAGTTATATGTTTATTCTAAGTTTGCTCTTCAACTAATAAGTCACAGGAGTGTCATAGTGACTTGAACCTGTCACTCATACATCATTAGATTTATTTTTCCCTCCCATGCTGTAAGGTTTCCATTTTCAAGCATCTGACAAAGTGGGATTTTCTCCCACAAAAGTTCATGCAATAAACAAATTTGTTAATTTTTAGAAGTGCCACAGGGCTCATTGTTTTTATAGTGATAAAGAGTTAGCAGAAAGTCCACAAAGAGCAGAAGATGCAAGGGGTTAGCAAGGAAGGCTGCATCTTGGAAGTCAGAATAGGTAGAGACAAAATGAGTGTAAACCACTGGCCCTCTCCAGCCCGTGGGGAGGGCACCCCCAACTGATGGTTCCAGAGAATTAGCTGGAGGGAACATCACTTCCGGCTCTGGCCCCCAGGCGGGGAAAGCAGGCACAAAGTCTATGGCCCCGGCCCCAGCCCCCAGGCAGTCAGGGATTACTCGGGTTGCTTTTAGCCAAAAAGGGGGTTGAGGAGGGAGACGCAAGCCCACCCACTCCACTGCAGCACAGCCCAGGGCCCTAGGCAGCGACAGAAGGGCTCTGCCTCTTGTAGAGTTTTAAGGGAGATTATAATCCAATAAGGAGGACAGCATATTCAGAGTTGTATAAGAAGTCTTTATTGAAAGAGAACTGAGAGAGAGAGAGAGGAGACAGACAGGTTTTCCTAGCACCTAAACGACTCTCCCATTTATCACTATGGCAGCCCCAATGACCCTAGGTAGTCCAAAACACCACATATTCCTCCCCCTCTAATGAACACCCCCCCCCCCCGAAAGAATAAGAACTAAACTAGGAGATGAGGGTAGACTGCCCCATCTCCGGTGAACCCACGGGGAATTATTCTGCCCCATGAAGAGGGGGTCACCACTAGCTAAAGATCCAGCCAATTAGGAGGCCTTCTGTCGCGAGGTGGATTACGGCGAATTTCTGGTGTGCCCACCCCACAAGGTGGTGTTGGTGGTGGTGGGATCACAGGTACTGGGGAAGTAGCCGGAACCGGAGAGGATGTTGTGTCTGGTTGGTCCAGGGAGGCTAAAGGCGTTGAAGGGGTGGCTGGAGCAGGAGAGACAGAAATAGTAGTTTCATGCTCTGATGTTGTATCATCAGTAAGGGTGAAGTCAGATATGTTTGCTGGAGATGCATCTTCTGGGTGGATATGACGGAGAAGCAGCTGATCTACATGCCATCACCAAACTAGGCCACTCGCTGTCTGGACAGAGAAGGAAACAGGTCCTGTCTGGGCAATGACCGTTGCTAGGACCCATTTAGCTCCTGAAGCATAGTTTCGTGCAAGAACTGGCTATCCAATACTGATGGTGTGGCCCTTTGTTCTTGGTGCATGTCTGCTGACCTGGTCCTGCTGTTGGTGTTGAACCACTTGCCGTGTGTCTCGTGATTTCAACAAATCAAAGCAAGAGCGCAACTGCCATCCCATCATAAGAAAAGCTGGAGATGCCTTAGTTGTAGCCTGTGGAGTGTTTCTGTAGGACAACAAGAAGTTGTCCAGACGCTTATGAAGAGGTGAACGTCCCTTTGCAGATTTTAGAGCTTGCTTCATAGTCTGTACAAACCTTTCAGCAAGTCCATTGGTGGAAGGATGATATGGTGCTGATCTGATGTGATGTATTCCATTGGCCTTCATAAAAGTTTCAAAATCCTGAGAAATGAATTGTGGTCCATTGTCACTCACCAGCTGTTCTGGAAGAATGTAACGACTAAAAAAGCCACGCAGGGTCTGAATAGTGGCTTCCGTAGTAGTGGACTGCATTACCGAGACTTGTGGCCATTTTGAATGGTCATCCACAGCAATTAAAAACATACATCTTTTAGATGGGCCAGTAAAGTCAACATGGATACGTTGCCATGGCCTTTCGGGCCAATCCCATGGGTGAAGAGGTGCCAAATGAGGTGCGTTCCGGACGCTCTGGCATGAGGTACAAGCTCTAGCCGTTTCTTCAATGGCCTTGTCTAAGCCCGGCCACCAGAAATAGCTCCGTGCAATTTCTTTCATGCGCACTATGCCGCAGTGACTTGAATGGAGCTGTTCCAACAAACGTGGTCTTAATGAAGGTGGGATAATGACAGGCATACCCCACAACAAACACCCAGATTGGGTCAATAACTCTGTCCTCCTAGACACATAGGGGCGGAGGTCAGGAGAGACCTGAGAGTCAGGTAAGAACGTTCCATGCATCACAAAATCCATAACTCGGGGGAGTACTGGGTCAACCCATGTTGCTTTCTTCACTTGAGAAGCCGTGACGGGTGTGTTTTCCACCTGTTCAAAGTAAAAGATTCCTTCCTGGCCCAGATCCTGACGGTGTGCTGGTAAGGGTAGCCTTGAAAAGCCATCAGCATTACAATGCAAAGAGGATTGCCTGTACTTGATTTCATACATGTATCCAGAAAGTATCAATGCCCATCATTGCATCCAACTAGCAGCCAAATGTGGGATGCCTGTGTGTGGCCCCAAAATTGATGTCAGGGGTCGATGGTCAGTGAGAAGTGTGAACTTCTTTCCCCATAGGTACTGGTGAAATTTCCAAACACCAAAAACAATGCCCAGCACTTCGCGTTCAATTTGGGCATAATTAGTTTCTGCCTTAGTCAAGGAGCGTGAAGCAAAAGCAATCGGCCTCTCTTCACCAGAAGACATAATATGTGACAATACAGCCCCAACTCCATAAGGGGAGGCATCACAAGCCAACTGTAGGGGCAAGGATGGGTCAAAATGTGTCAGAACCTTAGAGTTTACCAGTGAGCATTTAGCGTCATTAAATGCAACGTCACAGGCTTCAGTCCAGTTCCAGGCCTTTTTCGGCCCCAGAAGCTCATGTAGGGGTTTCAGGAGCATCGCTAATTGTGGAATAAACTTGCCATAATAGTTTAGTAAGCCTAAAAAAGAGCGAAGTTGGCTTACGTTCTGAGGTAGCGGAGCATCCACAATAGCCTTAACCTTGGCTGGAGACTTATGGAGACCATCAGCATCAATTATATGTCCTAAATATTCAACTGAGGGCTGGAAAAACTTACATTTGTCTCTGGGAACACGTAGACCATACTCTTCCAGTCTTTGCAGAGTAGCTTCCAAGTTCATAAGGTGTTCCTTCTCATTTTTGCCTGTGACCAGGCTGTCATCCAGATAGCACTGTACTCCTGATAAACCACTCAAAATCTGATCCATTGCCCTTTGGAACAAAGCTGGGGCTGAAGTAACGCCGAAAAGTAAATGACAGTATCTGTACAGCCCCTTATGTGTTACGATTGTCAACAATTCTTGAGATTCTTCTTCAACATGCATCTGTAAGTACGCTTGACTCAAATCAATCTTGCTAATTTTTGTCCTCCAGCCAAACCTGCAAAGATGTCCTCAATGCGGGGAAGAGGATATTGTTCTGCACATAACACTGGGTTGACAGTGACCTTGAAATCTCCACAAATCTGAATGGAGCCATCCTTCTTCACTCCTGGGACAATGGGTGTCGCCCACTGGCTGTGAGTAACTGGCACCAAGACTCCCTCTTTGACTAACCTCTCCAAGTTTTCTTCCACCTTGGGTCTCATGGCAAATGGCACCATCCTGGCCTTCAAACATTTTTGGTTGGCAATCAGGCTTTATATTTAATTTCACAGTGATTCCCTTCATACTGCCTAAGTCTTCACCGAAAACAGCAGCATGTTTCGTTAGTACCGCTGCTAGATTCATTTCTTCTTTAGTCAATTGATGCACTTGTGACCAATTGAGTTGGATTTTCCTGATCCAAGATCTTCCCATTAGGGCTGGGTAATTCCCCTTTACCACAAACAGTGGTAGCTTTATGGTCTGTCCATTGAGTTCTACTTTCACATCAATAGTACCCAACAGGGGAACAGTCTCTCCAGTATATGTCTTCAAAACGACTACTGTCAGCTTAAGTGGCAGATGTCTAAAGTCCTTCTCATACACAATGTTAGAAACTAATGAAACTGCTGCGCCAGTGTCCAGTTCCATGCGTGTAGGTTTGCCTTCCAACACAGGTGTTACCCGGAATTTATGTTGGCCAGCTGTTATAGATAAAACATGGAGGGAATCTTCATCTTCCAATTGGGTGTCACCATGATCACCTGTATTCTGCTCTACTGCATGCAGAATTCCCCTCTTAGTCCGCCAAACCAACAGCCCATTTTTCTCAGGTCTGCCTCTTCTGTTTGGCTCACCCTTCCTTTGTTTGCAGGCACATTCAATGTGCCCTCTCTTACCACATTGTCGACACAGTAGTTCCTTAAACCGGCACTCAGATGCGAGGTGGTCCTGCTTCCCACACCGGTAACATTCTTGTCTCCCCGGTGCCCTGGGGGCAGGTTGTAGGGATACTTTACGGACACTGACCCCGATCTGTTGCATGTCTTGGGTGACACGTTCCATGGAGACTGCAATTTCCACAGCCTTCTGCAAGGTGAGTTGACCTTCAGTCAATAGGCGTTTTCGTGTTGAATTACTGTCACACAGCATTTCCTCTAACATGTTCTTGAAGTCACAGTGTGCTGCCAGCTTCCGCAGAGCTGCTACAAATTGTACAACTGATTCACCTTCCTCTTGGTTCCTTTGGTAGAACCTATACCTCTCAGCAGTTACTAGTGGCTTTGGGGGAAAATGTGCTCCCAGAACTTCCACTAGGTCCCCATAAGGTTTCTGCTCTGGCTTCTCCGGATAAAGCAAATCACATAGCAAATTATAAGTCTTAACTCCAATGACCATTAGGAAAACTGGTACCTTCTTCTCATCAGTTATGTTGTTTGCTATTACAAAATTTTGAAATTGGGCTGTATATGTCTGCCAGGAAGCTGCGGAATGATCATATGCTTCAAAGGTTGTAGTAAGTAAAGCCATGATGCCCTCTTGTGGTTATTGTTTGTCTCTTCTCTTAACAGCAGGCAGATCAGCTTTCAGAATAGCCAGCCAGCCTTATCTCTTCCTTGTGCTTAACAACAGGCAGATCAGCTTTCAGAATAGCCAGCTAGCCCTTAGGCAAACAGATCAGCTTTCACAGCTACAACCCAACCCCCATGCAAGCAGTAAAATAAAGTTTTGCTTCTTACATTGTATTCTGGTTTACCAGAGTTGCCAGGATTGTTGAGGATAGCCACTCCATCACATATCCCATCCTCTGTCGCCAGATGTAGAGTTTTAAGGGAGATTATAATCCAATAAGGAGGACAGCATATTCAGAGCTGTATAAGAAGTCTTTATTGAAAGAGAACTGAGAGAGAGAGAGGAGACAGACAGGTTTTCCTAGCACCTAAACGACTCTCCCATTTATCACTATGGCAACCCCAATGACCCTAGGTAGTCCAAAACACCACACCTCTGGGTTGGGGGGCTCCATCCAAAACATGCTACCCTGTGGCCTGGCCCAGCATTCCACCCTCCCTGGGCTGCTACTTCCAACCTAGCCCTGGGTACCAATTTCCAGAGGGAGTAGCTGTCCTTGGGGTCTCCCTCACAGAATGCTTGTGGGATCCCGCAAACCTCCCCATGCCCATGGGCGGCAGATCCAGTAGTTCCTCTGGCCCATCTGCAGTGGGCAACTCCTCCAGGGTGTTTGGCTCATATATTGCCAGCAGCTCCCCCTCAGCCAGGGGGACCTCCTCCAGGTTGCAGGGGATATAGGGGTCTAAGTCCATCTCGTTGATGGCCTGGAGGTCGATCCCAGCACAGGGCAGCTGGTCAGGGCCCCCACAGGCCCTGGGGTACCCTCCCCAGTTGGCAGATTTGGGGTTCCCCTCTCAGTCACCCAGTCCTAGGAGGCTGGGTGAGCCATATGGCCATATTTATTGCATACATAGATTTCAGAGAGGAGGCTGGGTTCTCCAGGCGGCCAAGGCTGAGCTCCTTCCCTCTGGTTGCCTCCCTACAGGCACATCCTTCCCCTTCAGCACCTCAGCCCCAACTGAGCTGTTGGCTGGGGTGTTTATACTTCCTCTTCCTGCCTTGGCCCTGCCCTTCTTCTTCTGGGCCCTGGTGCCTGCAGTTCCCCAGTCTGACCAGGGATGGCATTCAGGCCTTTCCTCTGGCTCCGGCTCTGAGGGAGGCCACAGTGCCCAGTTACAGTGAGAAATGCCGAAAGTCAAGTAGAGTCAGACCATGCAAAAGGAATTAATATCAATAGAGTAAAAGGTTCTACATAACATATAAAAGCAAGGAAGGAAGGAAGAAAGGACGGAAGGAACAAGCCAGCCAGCCACACTAAGGATGGGTTGGAGGTAAAAGACAATGTAGGCATGACCCAATATTTAAACAAATACCTTCTCTCAGTTTCTAATGAGGCTAATAAGGGGTTTAGGAATATTGCACGGAGGGCTAGTGGGATTGACACTATGGAGAAAGAAATTACCACAGTTGAGGTAGAAGACAAACTTGAACAGCTAAATGGAACTAAACCAAGGCACCCTGACAATCTCCATCCAAGGATATTAAAGGAACTGGCACGTAAAATTGCAAGCCCAGTAGCAAGGATTTTTAACGAATCTGTAAACTCAGAGGCTGTACTGTGTGACTGGAGATTTCCTAACATAGTTTCTACTTTTAAGAAAGGAAGGGAAAAGATGATCTAGTTAAGGACATGTTTGTTAGCATGACCTCAATAGTATGCTAGCTCTTGGGAAAAAAAATTAAAAGAGAAAATAGTTAAGGACATAGAGGTTAATGATAGTTGGGACAAAACACAACATGGTTTTACACAAAAATAGAGCATGCCAGACCAATGTGATCATCTTTTTTGAAAATATAAGATTTTTTTTAGAGAAAAAGAATGATGTGGATCTAATTTACATAGATTTCAGTAAGGTGTTTGATACTGTCTACACAGGTAATTATTAGTTAAGTTGCAAAAGATGGGGATTAATATGAAAATTGGAAGGTAAATAAGAAACTGGTTAAAGGGGAGAAACTGCTGTGAGTCATACTGAAGCTGAAGTGTCAGGTTGGAGGGAGGTTACTAGTGGAGTCCCTCCAGGATCAGTCTTGGGACCAATCTTATTTAACCTTTTTATTATTAACTTTGGCACCAGAAGTGTAAATGCATTAATAAAGTTTGTGGCTGACACAAAGTTGGGAGGTATTGCTAATAGAGAGACAGACCAGACTATCATAAAACAAAATCTGGATCACCTTGTAAACTGGATTAATAGAAATTCAATCAATTTAATAGTGGAAAGTTCAAGGTCATGAATTTTGGGCTAATAATAAGAACTTTTACTATAAGCAGGGAATGCATCAGTTGGAAATGGCAGAGGAAGTGAAGGATCTGGGCCTATTTGTTGATCACAGAATGACTATGAGCCGCCAATGTAAAGTGGCCATGAAAAAAGCTAATGTGGTCCTAGGATGCACCAGATGAGGCATTTCCAGTAGAAACAGGTAGATGTTAGTACAAGGTGCTGATGAGACTTCATTTGGAATACTATATGCAATTCCGATCCCCCATTTTTACGAAAGACTAATTTAAACTAGGCCAGGTGTAGAGAAGGGCTACTAGGATCATCTGAGCAAAGGAAAACCTGCCTTATGAGAGGAGACTCAAAGAGGTTGGCTTGTTTAACCTAACCAAAGGAAGGTTGAGAGGAGATATGATTGCTCTTAGAGGGAGCATGATAAATACCAGGGAGGGAGAGGAGTTAAGTTCCACACCAATGTGGACACAAGAATAAATGGATGTGAACTGAGCATCTGGAAGTTTACATCTGAAACCATTTAAACATGGCATTGGGGAATGACGTTCTGATACAGTCTGCCAAAGAAAACAGTAGAAATGAGAAATCTAGCTATCTTCAAGAGTGACCTTGATAAATTTATGGAGGGATGATATGGCAATTGATCTTGGGCTAATTTGACAATTGACTGATCTTTGGCTATTAGCAGTAAGTATGCCAAGTGGCCAGTGATGAGACATTTGATGGGTTTCTGAGTTACTAGAGAATTCTTTTCGAGTTGTCTGGATGGTGATTCTTGTCCACATGCTAAGGGTTTAGCTGATCTCCATATTTGGGGTTGGGAATGAATTTTCCCGCACGGCAGATTGTCAAAAGTCCTGGGGATTTTCGCCTTCCTCTGCAGTATTGGGCATTGGTTACTTGCTGGGGGGGGGGGTCTTTGTAGTTTGAAATCTTTAAATCATTATTTGAGAATTTCAGTAACTCAGTCTCAGGTTAGGAGCCTGTTGCAAGAGTGTGTGGGTGAAGTTCTGTGTCTTGTCAATTTCCAAAGGGATAGCCGTGTTAGTCTAGTCCAGCAAAAAAAACCAAGGAGTCGTGTGGCATTTTAAGACTAACAGATTTATTTTTTGCATGAGCTTTCGTGGGAGAAAATCCCACTTCGTCAGATGCTTCGAAGATGGGTGACCTGATCCTATGTTTTACGCCCCCTTGCATTTATTTTCATTCCGTTCTGTAAGTTCACCCATCTTCGAAGCATCTGACGAAGTGGGATTTTCTCCCACGAAAGCTCATGTGATAAATAAATCTGTTAATCTTAAAGTGCCACATGACTCCTTGGTTTTTTTGAAGTTCTGTGGCCTGCATTTTGCAGGAGGTCAGACTAGATGATCATAATGGCCCCTTCTGACCTTATTGTCTATGAATTTTTAGTTTTGTTTAAAAATTCCAATTTCGATTCAAGTGACCATTGTCCTGTAGGCTGGACTTTCAAGGAGATTAAATTAATTATCTTTGTGGCCAACACAATATCACAGAGCGAGGGTGTGACTAGAGATGGATGAAAACAGGTACGATTCATCCAACCCCTTTTGAAACTTCAGGGTCAAAGCTGTTTGCACAGCATATACACTCTCTTTATCACAAGCATTCATAAACTTAGTGGATGGTTTGGAATAACAAATTCTAGGTTCAAACTCTTGCTCCACCAATTTTTATTTTGGTTTTTCACAACCAAAATCCAGCCAGTGAGGTTTTGTAAAACCACTCCTTGTTTTGCCTCTGATCATGACACAGTAATGTTCCAATGTAACACAGTGATTGTACATCAGTGTGCAACACACATTTTATGGTAGTGTGACATACAGACTGACACTAGTTGTCAGAGTGAGATTGTGCTCAAGGCATTAGGCTCGGACTTAAGAAATTAGGCTTCCATCACTGACTCTGTCACAGATTTCCTGTGTTACCTTGAGCAAGTCACTTACTCTCTCTGTGCCTCAGTTCTCCAGCTACAAAGTAGAGTGATAATACTTCCATATCACTCAGGTTTGTAGCGAGGATAAATTAATGTCTGGGACACATACAGGTACTATGGAGATGTGAGCCAAATAAATACCTAGTTAGAGAGATGCTGTTAAAAATATGGAAACATTGTTTACAGCCTCATGAAGCTGTTATCCAAATAAGAAGATGACCTATAACTGATCATTAACATGAGAAGCTCAACTAGAGAATAAACACCGGGCTAAATTCAGTATTAGTTTGTGTTGGCTTCTACCTACCTATGGCAGGATGCAGAGCTCCTGCAGTGATAAGACAGCCTTTGACAAGGTCCCCGCTGTTGGCCAGCTCAACTCTCAGGGCACTGATTGGGGAGGCTGCATGCCCTAGTTATCCGGGGAACACACATAGCCAGGTAGTCTCTGAGAACAAAGTGCTATAGAATCCATGTCTAGAGTTCACTAAAATTTGCCCTCTGCTGGCCTGGATGAATCCCTCTCCCGCTCTAAGAGGAGAGTGATGACATGAACACTTCCTATCGGCCCTTGGCTAGGGTTACCAGATGTCAGGCAAAAGAAAGACACATCCTCCTTTTTACCTTCATGTCCTCTGTCTGGCGGGCATTTTAAAAATACATGATTTAGTCTGGCTTTTTACTTACAGGGGTTAAAGTACGCTGGAATGCCCCAGAACAACCTGTTTTTAGGGAGAAGCATTCCAGTGTCCCCTAAAAACAGAAGAATATTATGTTAATACTACATTTTCTCCATGTGTCCTCCAGTGTCCTCCTTTTCATACTTCCCTGTCCTCCTTTCCATGCTTTGGTATCTAGTAATCCTACCCCTGGCATGAGTTGCTTCTGGATACCAGGGCCCCAGTGGTGCAGTGGGATACAATTTGGTTTTGGTTCAGCTGTGCTATATTTTTCTATGCAAGAAGCTGTGGTTGGTCTAATTTAACTTAGAACGGTAACTCACCTTCCTGAGATGCTGTGGTTTTCACTTCAGATTGAATCCCAGATCCACTCAAACTCACCCCAGAATTACTCAAAAAGTTGGGAGCCAAACCCTCTCAGTACAAGGTAAGGGTATTTTCTGTGGAACTTGGACTTATGTATAGAAAATAGGCCTATCTGAGGCCAGATTCAATGTCACCGCCCATGCCTCCCACCCCTCAAGGAGTCACTGACACCAATGCAACATGACTGCAAAACACTACCAAATCAATATTTGAGCATTTTGCACTCAGTCTGACAAACTTTGCTCTGTCATAAATGATCAACACAAGCAACAAAGAAATTGTTTGGACTTTACTTCAACCCTGCAATAAAGGCCAGGCAAACCAAAAGGCTCACTGAAGTGCACAAACCTTTCTGTGAACTCAGTCCATATTTCAAGCAATTAACTTGCCAGGAGGGTGTGACATTGCAGCTGAACCTTAAAATTCAATAGGGTTGTGAACCCAACCAGCTCATTTGCTCTAACACCCTTTCAGATCGAGAACGCAGAAGCTGCGTCTACGCTTAAAATTTAGGTCACCATAGCTATGACCCTTAAGAGAGTGAAATACCCACTTGGTATAGATGCAGCTTGATCCATAGAAAAATGGTTCCATTGACCTTGTTGTCGCTCAGGAAGGTGGTGTTGCTAGAGCAACAGAAATCCCTTCCCCTTTGTTTGCTATAGGTTGCAGCTACACTATGGGTGATACCAGCATAGCTATATTGCCATAGGTACATGGCGAATAGTTTCTTTAGTGTAGACATGGTCTCTCTTTTCCCACAGATCTACCTAAAAGCATGAGCTAGCATCAAATTGCACAAAGAAGGAGGAGATGCTGCCAGGATAGAACTCTGCACCCTCAGCAAATGCATATACAGGACAGATCTCCAGCTTTGCTGTCAGCCTCTTTATTTCCCCTCTTTACCCCTAATATATTGTGAATTTACTTTTGGCCTTTGTTCTTAAAGGGTTTCCCACCTGAAGAGCTAGATGACTTTAAGAAAGAGGATGTGACTAACTAGAATAATCTACATTCAGGATAAATGTGTAGTTAATGTCTTTATGGCAGTGGTTTTCAAATCACGTACTGGGACCCAGTACTGCATTGCAGACCCTCAGGTACTGGGTTGAGGCATCCCCTGCTGCCTCCACCAAAAGACTGGAATGCCTTGCTCAACAATGTAATTGTTGGGCTGCAGGCATAAATGATTTTTCTTCAATTGGGTCCTGAGGAAAAAAGTCTGAGAATCCTGGACTAGATTTAGAGTATTCATGACAGTCTATAACTTGGCAAGCACAGGAAGAGTGACTGAGTGGGTGGGTGGTTGGGTGGGAGGATTACTGGGTTAAAACATCTGTCTTTAAAATACTATTCTTAATATGCTTACAATGCATAATCCCACTTGTCATATACCACAAGCACACAAGGAACTCACACAGGGCCTTCCTATTGGAAGCAAAGTTTATTTTCAGCAGTAGATTTTAGCTAGAAGAGGGAAGTCTGACTTAGAGGCCCTGGCATTTTGCAAGGCTTTGCTAAATTGTTTATGCCTGCTGGTTTCCACAATCCTCGCAGCATGGCAGTGTCACTTTATCCCTATGAACTTGGGTAAAGTGATCGTTTGATTAATGTCAGCAGTTCAGGCCTATTGAAGGTGCACTCATTGTTCTTTCCATGGCTGAAAAACAATACGGCTTTGTCACTTTCCAGAATAAAGACTGGAAACATCCTGATCGCCAGCAGAGCACAGGACTGGTGGAGAAGGAAAGGGGAAAATAAAGGGCTTGTTTTGGTAGGGGGATAGTTAGCTGGGAGTGAAGAGACCTAGATGCTATGTAAGATTATATTTAATGACAATGGCCATTTCATTCCAATATTAGTTTCAAAATGACCTTCTAGTGTGGCTAAATAAGTAAATTGCTTCCACAAGAAAGGCATTTCTTTCAACATAAACTGAGTCTGAACAACTTTGCTATAGACCAGGGATTCTAGTTATTAATTCTGAGACTTTGTGGCAAGTTATTTTTTTATTTAGTTTGCACTAATATTATTTCACTCTTGGTTAGGTTTTATTTTCTGTTTTCAGTGACTCTGACCTCCGTCTTCTTCCATTTCTCACTAGGGAAGAGAGTGCACAACTAGGTATTCCAAGATGGTGCCTTCCAGTCAGTGGATGAATGGTGGAATGTCCCTCAGAAAAGATGGCACTGGAAAGGGCTTTGTCAAAGGTCTGTGGCATCCCTAGAACTCAGATCTGGGCATGCTGCATAGTGCAATGTTTTTGTTTTCTGTGTAGGATTTGAGTTTTGTGGGGCGCAATCATGCAAGGTACTTCATGCTCCCTAGAGTTGCTCAACACTTTGTAAGATCAGACCAAAAGTTGACTGTGATTCTAGTACAAAGTTAGCACAGTGAAAATGTGCTCTCTGTATGCATATGGAAATATGTATCTTTATATATGGAGCACTTTTTCAGTATTCATGATGTGCTTAGTGCTGTTCAAGTTCTGAGTTCACTTTGGCGAGTACACCAAATATTCAATATATGTGTGCTAGCATATAGAATAGAATCATAGGGTTGGAAGGGACCTCATGAGATCATCGAGTCCAACCCCCTGGGGCTTGAACCCAGGACCTTCTGTATATTAAGCAGAGGTGCTAGCCACTACAGATCTATCAGTTATACACATATACTCTAATGGACTTCCTGATTGATGACTGGCGTACCTTTTCCATGCCCCAAGAGAGATTGAAGGGAAAAGATTTAGCATTTAGAGAGTCCTCTGTTACACAATCAGCATGTTGTCAGCAGTGGGCTCTGTAGCACACTGGAAAAGGAAGTAAATTTTGGAAGAGGGACAGGTTTTTAGGCTGGGTACAGGCAGAGCTTACTTCAAGCATGCAAGCAGGAGCAGCAGCTGGAGATATGATTGTGTACGGGAAGGGGAGGGCTGTGCAGAGGCATCTTGCGAGCTGAGACTAGGAGGTTGAACCAGCCAGAAAGCAGTCTGTTACCTCTTGCTGGCAGGAGTCTAATAAAAAACCAAGGAGTCGTGTGGCACTTAAAACCTAACAGATTTATTTTTTGCATGAGCTTTCATGGGAGAAAATCCCACTTCGTCAGATGCTTCGAAGATCTTCCTTGAGGGTGGCTGACTAAAACAATGAACAGTCACAGATCACAGCACAGAAAGACTTGGTTAGCAGCTTCATTGGAAGTTACAACAGCAACCGAACAAGGAGTCCCAGAGTCCCATCCTTGGGCTCTGCTTCTGTACGAACACCCACAGGGGACTGGGTTCTTCCTGCCAGCCACACACAGACCTTCCCCAGTCCTTTGTCTCATTGTTTGGCAAGAAAAGCAAGGAGTCTTGTGGCACTTAAAGACTAACAGATTTATTTATTGCTTGAGCTTTTGTGGGAGAAAATCCCACTTCATCAGACGCTTTGAAGAGGATCTGTAATTCTGTACATGCCACACCCAGATGCAGCTGGCTGACTCAGGAGGACGAAGTGTTCCTTTTATCCTCCAGTGGCCTCTTCAGTGATCCCACGTCCAGGGCTCCTCACTGAAATATATGAGTAACATGGGGGAAATGGAGGCACAGACACAGCACTCAGCAAAAACCCCTAAAATATCTCCACTTCCTCACAGCATCACTAGTGCTTTGCTTTCTTGAGGCATATTTTTAACCTGTTAATGCTTGTCATTGCTTGAGATGGTTTGGAGCACTCCAGATGAATCTCTGAACTGATAGTTTTCAAGGGCTGCTTCCACACTCTGTGTCTAAAACTCTGGGACACATTTGGCTGAGAGAGGAACAGGCCTCCTGAGCATGCACTGGGGGTAATTTGCTTATGAATGCTACATAAACTATCTGAAGACTCCACTCTTATTAAACTGCAGCCTCTTAACTGTCACTTCAACCCAGGCAAGCTTCTTAACTAGAGTAAATGTTGATTGCAAGTGGAAGTGAGAAGATCAGACTCAGTGCACTGGGGAGAGAGTGTTTTTTATTTCTTTGAAATCACTTCCTGTCTGTACTAATAATCCTCCCTGCAGGAAAGTTTGTTGGTGGCCCCCTCGCACAAGAAGAAAAAGGGAGCGTCTGTGTCAAAGGGTGAAGGACTTTGTGGAACACCTGTCACCTGCGGATGGAGAGGTAGTGAAAATTCCTGTGGCTAGAGGGGGACAGTGGGTTACTTACCAGTAACCGTGCTTCTTTGAGATGGGCTGTTCACATACATTCAGTTATATGTTTCTACGTGCCGCCATGCACGATAGCTTGGAAGGTCTTCAGCCTTAGCCTGTCAGGTCAGGGCATGTGACCAACGCCCCCTCCATGCCGCGGCCGCGGCTATATAGGTGACTGTGACCCTGACCCTCCCAGTCTCATATACCTTCGTCAACTCCATTAGTGGGGACTGTGGGAGGGACCAGAATGTATGTGAGGAAGAAGGACAGTTACTAATAAGTAACCCACTGTTCTCCTTCGAGTGCTGCTCACATCATTCAGTTTTAGGAGACTGTTAGCTGTACCCAAAGATGGTGGGAGGAGTTACAGTCTACTCACATTGAGTAGAGCTCTGCCCAGAGCGGCATCATCTCTAGCCTGTTGGACGATGGTGTAGTGTGTCGTGAAGATATGAATCGACAACCACGTAGCCGCCCTGCAGATCTCTTGGATCGGGACCTTGGCAAGGAAGGCCGTAGAGGACACTTGGGCTCTGGTAGAATGGGCTCTAATAGTTCCAGGAAGGAGCGTTTTCAACCTTCGGTAGCAGTCTTTAATGCAATTCACAATCCATTTAGAGATACACTGTGAGGATACTGGTAGGCCTCTCTTACGTTCAGCGCAATGTTCCCTCTAAGCTGCGCTGGTGTGCTGTGGCGCAGCCCGCCACAGCACGCCAGCGCAGTGAAAGCTGCCGGCAGCGCACTGCCGCCAGCCTCCACAGAACTCCTCTGGGGCTGGGAGTTTTGAAAACTCCCGCCCAGAGAAGCTCCAATGGAGCATGCCCAGAAAATCTGGGCATGCTCTGTAGAGCTCCTCTGGCCCGGGAGTTATGGCTGGGCCCTCTGGCTCCAGTCCAGCTCCAAGGTAAGTGGGGGGGGGGGGACTGAGCAGGAGCGGGGGGGCGAGCGGGGGGCTGTCAGGAGGGGGGGGTGAGCGGGAGCGGCCGGGCTGCCAGGAGGGGGGGCCGAGCGGGAGCGGGG
The DNA here is from genome assembly GCA_007922195.1 of Podocnemis expansa. Taxonomy (NCBI): domain Eukaryota; kingdom Metazoa; phylum Chordata; order Testudines; family Podocnemididae; genus Podocnemis; species Podocnemis expansa. Next base: position 55,724,516 of record ML681989.1, read on the forward strand.
GGGCTGAGCGGGAGCAGCGGGGGGGCTGTCAGGAGCAGGGGGAGAGGCTGCGCAGCGGGCCCCGCGGGAGGGGGGGAGCGCAGCGAGCAACCGGAGTTGCTCAGCTGCCCTCTCCCCATAGAGGGAACATTGGTTCAGCGACTGCCACAAATAATTGGGGGGTCTTGCGGAACGGCCAGGTGCACCCACTGTAAGTTAGAAGCACTCTTTGCATGTCCAATGTATGCCACCTCCTCTGGTTCTGCGTAACTTGAGGGTCTGGATAAAAAGCAGATATCCTGGTTTAGATGGAAGGGGTTGGCCAACTTAGGGAGGAAGGGTGGGTGGTGACGTAAAACCACTTTATCCAGGTAGAAACTCATATATTGGGGTTCCAAAGAGAGGACTTTCAACTCCAAAACCCTTCTAGCAGAGGTGATTGCTACTAAGAAGGCCACCTTCCAGGACAGGACCAGGAGGGTGGCTGAGTCCAAAGGTTCATAGGGCGGCTCTGTCATTGCCCAGAAGATGATATTCAGGTACCACAGCGGGGTGGGCTTACGAGGTTGGGGAAAATGTCTCTCCACCCCTTTTAAGAATCTGATGGAGGTGGGATGGGAGAAGACTGATTGCCAATCCACACTCTTATGGAGAGCTGAAATTGCCACTAAATGGACTCTCAGTGAAGAAGGAGAGAGGCCTCTTTCTCTGAGGTCTAGCAGATAGTCGAGGATCAAGTGAATTGGGTCTGATATAAGGTCTACACCTTTGTCCCATGCCCAACTGGAGAATCACTTCCATTTGGCTGTGTACGTGGACCTGGTGGATGGTCTTTTGCTACCAACCAGGACCTTCTTAACCCTGTCTGAGCAGAGTCTGCTGCTCGCTGAGCCAGAGAGCATACAGGCCATCAGGCAGGGGCGTCGCTGGCATTGGGCACGCCGGGGCATGTGCCCTGGGTCCCAAAGCCAGTGCCCCAGATCTCCGGCCCAATTGGGCCGGGGATCTGGGGCTCAATCCCCGGCTGGCTGTGCCCGCGGTGGCCCCATCCCCGGCCGGGGATCTGGGCCCCGGCTGGCCACCCAGCAGGCCCCGCCCCCGGCCAGGGATAGGACTGGGGGGGCCGCGCTGCCATAGGTGGCTAGGCCATGGCCAGGCCAGGCCAGAAGCAGCCCCAGCTGGGGACAGGGCCACCGCGGCCACCAGCAGCCGTGGGATTCGGGGCCCCGCAGGCCGCCCGTGGCTGTGGTGGCACCATCCCTGGCTGGGGTTCGGGGGCCTGGCTGCAGGCGCAGGCCTGCCGCAGCCTACCCACCCGCGGTGGCACGGCCCCCTGGCCCTATCCCTGGCCAGGGGGCGGGGCCTGCTGGCTGGGGGTGGGGCCGGCCAGCTGGGGGCGGGGACTGGGCCCATGACCTGGGTCGCTCCCCAATCCAGCACCACCCCTGCCATCAGGTATAGGCGGCTCGGGTCTGGGTGGTGAAGGCACCCTCAGTCCTGTGTCAGGAGGTCTGCCCACTGTGGGAGGCAGAGTGGGATCTCTATGGACATGTCCTGCGAGAGTGGGAATCAGTGCTGTCTGGGCCAGTCTGGATCTATTAGTATTATGTTCGCTCCATCCTTGTAGATTTTCAAAAGAGCCCTCTGGATCAGGGGAACGGGCAGGAAGGCATACATCAGGGGCCCTGACCAGTTGATTTGGAAGGCGTCGCTGGGAGACCCCTCCTCCCGGCATCTTAGAGAGCAGAACTGGGAACACTTGCGATTCTGCCATGTTGCAAACAAGTCTATCTGGGGGGTACACCATTTGTCAATCAGGAGGGAGAACACCTTGCCGTGAAGGGACCACTCGTGGTTCACTAGCGGATTTCTGCTTAGTGAGTCCCGTAGCCCGTTGTCCACCCCTGGTAGGTGGGAGACCACTAGGGTGAAGTTGTGTTGTATGGCCAATTCCCAAAGTTTGCATGCCTCCTCGCAAAGTGGAGGGGAACAGACCACCCCCCCGCTTGCCAGTTCATGTAGAATATGGCTGTGGTGTTGTCTGTGGGGATCTAGACTGACCTGTCCCGTATCTTGTCCAGGAAGGTCATGTAAGCTAGTCTGATGGCCCTTAGTTCCTTCACATTTATGTGGAAAGGACCGTCCGTGTGGGACCAGAGCCCTTGAGTGGAGAATCCCCCAGACATGTGGGCCCCCCACCCTGTGTTTGAGGCATCCATTGTTAAAGTCACTGAGGGCCTGAGGTCTTTGAAGGGGATGCCCCCCAAGGCAAAACAGGGTCCCTCCAAACCTATAGTGTCCCGAGAGTGTTCTCGGGAACAAGACAGTACCTTGTTCAGGGACTCCCTCCATATGTGGAACACCGTGGAAAGCCAGATCTGGAAAGGCCTCATCCTCAGGTGTGCCATCTGGATCACTGAGATGGAAGCTGCCATGTGGCTGAGGAGCTGCAGGCACTGGCAGGCCATGGTCACGGGGGACATTTGCAGCTCCATAATGATGGTGCAAATGGACTGAAATCTGGAGTGGGGTAGGAATGCTGACCCCTTGCCGGCATCTAGATGCTCCCCTATGATCTCTATATTTTGAGACAGGCAGAGTTTTGACTTTTCTTGGTTTATGTGGCGGTCCAGATAGTCGCAGAGCCTCACTACCGCTCTGACGAGGAGCTCTACTTGGGAGCTCGATTTCCCACCTATTAACCAGTCGTCTAGATAGGGGTAAATTCTTATGCCCCATCTGCGCAGGTATGCCACGACCGGCACCATGCACTTTGTGAACACCCTGGGGGCCAGGGAGAGCCCAAAGGGGAGAGAAGTGAACTGGAAGTCATGATTTGCCACCATGAACCTTAGGAACCACCTGTGGTGTGGCCTTATGGCTGTGTGAAAGTAGGGATCTTTCAGATTGAGGCCTGCGAACCAATCCCCGGGAGACAGAGATCGGAGGATCTGTGATAGGGAAACCATTCGGACCTTTATTTTCCTTATGTGCTTGTTTAAGGCTCTGAGATCTAAAATGGGTCGAAGGTCCCTGTTGGATTTCGGGACCAGGAAGTATCGGGAGTAAAACCCTTTCCCCCATTCCCACTTGAGAACCTTTTCTCTGGCTCCGAGGGAGAGGAGTTTCTGGCATTTGATCTCGAGAAGGTGGGGCAGTCCCTGGTTTCCGAGAGTTGGACGAGGGGGCGGTTCTCTGCCCCGAGAAATCAAAAGAACTGAATATGAAACCCCTCCATGACCATCTCAAGGGACCCACTGGTCGGATGTAATGTTGGCCCAGTGGTGGATGAAGCAGTGTAAGTGGTTGGGGACTGGTCTGGTCGTGGGTTCGCTGCCTGTATAGTAACTATCAAAAACGCTGTTTCTTCCCTGACGAGCATTTGGAGACCTGCCCACGCCTACCCGATTGCAGAATGTGGGACTTCTCACTCTTTCCCGAAAGGACCTTATACTTGTCCATGTCCCCAAGATGGTGCTGGAGAAAAGGAAAGGACCTCGGGAATGGACTCTGCAGTTGAATCTGTCGTTTTAACTGCTAGAGTTGTTGTTGGAGGAGTTGATGGGGTTTTAGAGAGCATCTGTTAGGTTGTGGGGTGTAAATCCCCAGTGAACGGAGCGTGGCTCTCGAGTTTTTCATGCTATGGAGCTTCACGTCCGTGGACTCAGCGAAGAGGTCAGGACCTTCAAACAGGAGGTCCTGAATAGTAAGTTGCACGTGCAGTGGTAGGCCCGAGCCCTGTAGCCAGGCTGAGCAACGCATTACCACAGCCGATACCATCGTACGAGCGGCTGTGCCTACGGCATCCCAGATGACCATCAAAGCATATCTGGATGCCTTTTCCCCTTCTTTGAGCATCGTGTCCAAGTCCCTAAGGCGATCTTTCAGGATAATGCCACGGAAGCCTTGCATGGCATTCCAGAGGTTAAAGATATACCTTGTCATGAGGGCCAAGTGGTTTACTATGCGCAGCTGAAGGGGTGCTGTGGGGTAAACCTTCCTGCCAAGCAGGTCGAGTTTCCTTGCCTTCTTATTTTTAGGGGTGGAACCCCGGTTGGTCTTGCCTCTCTTTCTGGTTCGCAGCATTGATGACCAGTGACCCTGGAGTGGGGTGCTGGAACAAGAAGGTGACCTTATGCTGAGGGACGTGGTACTTCTGGTCCATGACCCTTGATACCAACAGAATCGAGGACGGGGCTTGCCAACGGGCCTTGACAATGCTGTATACCCCTTCATGGAGTGAGACAGACACCTTAGCAGGTGGAGCCCTATGACTGACGTCGAAGAGGGGATTAGTCTCCTCTTGGATGACCCTGATCTCCAGGTTCAATTTTGCTGCCATGCAGCGTAGCAACTCCTGGTGGGCATGAGAGTCCTCATTACAGTCAATCGGTCTCTCAAAGGTGTACTTGTTGGGTGAGGAGGAAGAACAGGCCCGTGATCTAATACGATGTGTGGAGGCAGGACTGGGTTCATCATCCGAGAAGTCCAAGTCCATGGTCTGCGAGGGGGACTGAACGGAGTTGTGCTGTGAGACTAGGGTATCGTCGGGCAGCATGTCCAGACAATCGTGTGACCAGTCGTTAAAAGATGCTCTGGCCTCCAGGTGGCATGGAGGGGAATGGCCTCAACTGGGCTGCGGTGCAATCAGTGGCGTCTCTAGCGTTGGGCACCCGGGGCACGTGCCCCGGGTCCCAACGCCGGTGCCCCGGTTCTCCTGCCCAATCGGGCCGGGGATCCGGGGCCCGATCCCTGGCAGTCCGCGGCCACGGTGGCCGCGTCTCTGGCCAGGGATCCAGGGCCTATCTGGCCGCCCGGCAGGCCCCGCCCCCTGGCCCGGGATAGGGCCAGGGGGAGGCCACACCAGCACCGCCAGCTAGCCCACGCTGCCGTGCGGCGCGGCTCAGCCTAGCCTGGCCCGGTGCGGCTGGAAGCGGCCGCTGGAGGCCAGGCCAGTGGCCGCAGCCCTGGATCCCCAGCGGGGCACGGAGCCGCTGCAACTGCGGGCTGCCGGCCGGGACCCGGATCCCCGGCCGCGGACGAGGTCGCCGCAGCCACCGGCGGCCAGGCCGGGGATCTGGGGCTTGGCTGGCCGCCCGCGGCAGCCCCGTCCTCTGCTGGGGATCCGGGACCCGGCCAGCAGCCTGCAGCTGCAGTGGCCCCGTCCCTCGCTGGGGATCCAGGGCTGCGGCCACTGGCCTGGCCTCCAACAGCCACTTCCAGCTGCGCCGGGCCAGGCTAGGCTGCTCCGTGCCGCGCCACAGCACGGGCTAGCTGGCAGCGGCGGCGCGGCCTCCCCCTGGCCCTATCCCGGGCTGGGGTGTGTGGCTTTTTGGCTGGGGGCGGGGCCTGCCCTCCGGGGGCGGGGCTGGGCCCGTGCCCCGGGTCTTTTCCCGCACTAGCGACACCCCTGGGTGCAATACTGGAAGGGGAAGACCCTACTGGCCCAGACGGTCTCAATGATCTCTTTTTGTGTCGAGGTGTGGGCTAGGGGGAGTGCTTACAGTGCTATTTCCCTAAATGTTCTCTTACCCTTGTTACCATCTTGAGTGGAGAAGAGCGGAACGAGGCTGGAGGCGAAGTCAACGCCGAGCCGTAGGAAGGAACCCCCGAAGCTTAGGAGCATGGCACCGACAAGTCCTGGGAGGAAGGCGGAGAGGAGGCTGGGGAGCAGTCCTCAGCGAATTGTTTACAGGTGATGGACTAGGCAGCACCAGCTTGGCTGGGAAGCAGTCCCCAGTGCTGGGTTGCAGTACCAGTGGTGGGCTGGGTGGTACCGGGTTGGTGGGCGGTACCGCTTCCTGTGCCAACTGGACTCCCAGTGCTGCAGTCAGTGTCGAGCTGGTTTTCTTCCGCAGTGCCAGAACCTGGGCCAGGGAACGCGCCTGCAACATCGTGTGGGCCTGCGGCGTCGACAGTGCCATTGGCGGTGCCGCTTTTGGTTTGGCAACTGAAGTGCTTGGCACCCCGATGATACCAACAGGGTGTTGACCGAGACTTTAGGCTCAGCACCAAAAAACGGTCCTAGCATTATAGTGTCCGGACCAATCTGTGAGCTGGCAGAGCACTCAGGGCTCGGGTGGCATCAGAGGCTTGCACACTGCTTGCAGCAAGGGATTGGAGGCGCAGCTCCCTGTCTTTGCAAGTCCTCCTTTTGAAGGACTGGCAGAGGGGGCAGCTTTCGGCAAGATGGGACTCACCCAGGCATGCAAGATGTTTATCCTGTGGATCGTCAAGTGAGAAAGCTTTGTAGCATCTTAAGCACAATTTGAAATCAGGCATCTTGAATTTCGCGGTAGAAGAAAGGCACTTGATTACGCAAGTTTCTTGGCTGATCCGAAACCGTCGCTGAGGGTGGAAAAGGAAACTGGGAGGGTCAGGGTCATGGTCACCTATGTAGCTGTGGTCGCAGCATAGAGGGAGTGTTTACCACGCGCCCTGACCTGACAGGCTAAGCCTGAAGACTTTCCGAGCTACCGTGTGCTGCGGCACATAGACACCTATAACTGAATGATGTGAGCAGTGCTTGAAGGAGAAGGAGCTGTTTAGCCTGAAGAGAGCAGACACACCTCTGAGGCTCCCTGAAATCAAAGGAGAAAAGACTGGCAATCTCAGCTATTATTAACTCCCCTGGACGTAATATGGCTCAGTTTGCATTATTATTATTTATACTAGCTCCTGTAGTGAAGAAGGTCCTTTCTCTGGGGGACTTTGGTTTAAAAGACACAAAGAAAGCAGTGGAAGGAGAAGGGCTACCAGATACCAAAGCCTGGAAAGTAGGACAAGGAAGTATGAAAACGAGGACATTGGAGGAAACATGGAGAAAATGTAGTAGTATTGTAATACTTGTCTGTTTTTAGGGGGTCCTGGAATGCTTTCCCCTAAAAATAAGGTATTCTGTGGCATTCCAGCATACTTTAACCCCTATAAGTAAAAAGCCAGACAAAATCTTGTATTTTAAAATGCCTGTCAGACAGAGGATGTGAAGGTAAAAAGGAGGAGGTGTCCTTCTTTTGCCTGACATCTGGTAACCCTAGGAAGGAGCAACTTTTGGAGGTTTAGACCAATGACTCCCTTGTGGGTGACATAAAAGACATGAGTCTGCTGAAGGGATTTGAATGTGGGGAGGGTAGTAGCTTACAGAATCCAGATAGAAAAGGCTTTCCCTGAGAAACCTTCAGGGGAAGAAACACTCGAGCATGACAGAAGCACTGACCGCTGGTAACAGTTATAAGATCAGGCACAGACTTACCGGGTTTCCCTTAACTTTAGGCACTTCTATAAGTGTGTGTGTGGAGGGGTCCTTTTCACTGTCCCAGGCCAGTGGCGATTTTGTGCAGAAGGACTTGAATGGGGTGGAGGAGGCTGCTAGCATGGTTTGACTTCTTTCCACCCCCACCCAAACTAAAGACCACCATGAAGTAGCCAGTCCCGCCCTTGGTACTTCTAGTCTCGTATTATCAATGTCCATCCAATACAGTCTGGCTGCCTGGCTCTTGTGCATAAGGCAAATTACTGTAAGCTTCTCAGTGCAGAGATTTCTTGAATACATTGTTTGAGGCCAGCCACATCACTGGCAGTGAAAGAGTTTAACTGAACTGCACAGAGGCATCTGGGCAACTCTCCCTAGCTGCAAAGAAATCAGGACACTCACTGAGAGCTAAATGCTGTGTCAATTTTCATGAGCCCTGAGTTTCAAAAACTGTCAGGCTTTGTAATTCTCCTGAACTCCAGTGACTGTGCGTCTGTTTTTAATCTATGCCTCTAATAAGGGCCATTGGAGTCCCTTGGCAAGAACTAGCTTAAGACTTGGCCCCCTTCTGTCTATTTAAAAAAATAAGCGCATCTGCCAGGTCCTCTTCCTTGCCTGTTTGTTTGATCTTATTGCTCTTCTTTGTGTCTCCCCACTGGTTCCTGTCATGCCATGCTAAAGCCTCTTGTCACCATCTTCATATCTCTGTATCATTCTGCTCTTACCTACATACCCTCCCTTATTCTTCCTGTAGCCACATTCTCACCACTCCAGCAGCATTCCCAGCATTGTTAATCAACTTGTCCCATTCTCCTGCAACAAACTTCCTGCCTCCTTCCATCCCCCAGTCCCTCATGTATGGTACAATGTTCCTGAGCTCTCCTGCAAAACCCCTGTCCAAGGAAAAATTCCTCGTAACCGCTCCTCCCCCACTTCTCTCCCCATATGTGGAATTTCAGGGGATTTTTAATTTGGCAGTCATATTATGAGTCAGACTTTTTCCTGCAGGTTGTATGTTTATTTTAATATATCACGATGTAGAAGAAGGTTAAGGGTTCACCCACAGCTCATTAGCTTATAAATTGGTATTGCTTCTGACATGAGAGTAGGAAGCCAAAATATTAGCTGCCTTTATTTCACTATACAGAGACCTGTGAACAGAGATGCTTCGTTCAGTTTCTGAATCCATTTCTTTTTGTTCTAAGCCAGCCGCATGGACACTGAGCACTTTCTTTGGAGTGCCTCTATGAACATCAAACCATCTAAAGAGCATTATTTTTGTAAAAGATTTTTATGATTTTACTTCTTGATCAGGTCTCTCAGAAATACCAATGTTTAATTTTGTCACACCAGTGTTTTGCAGTCTCTTCAGGAGTCTCTTTTTGTTCCTTAAGATTTAGCAGATAGGTGAGCTAGGGATTTTTAAAAAATAATTAAGGCTAGTCTATACTGAAAACTTATAGTGGCTCAGCTGTGTCATTACATCCATGCCACTGTAAAAGTGCTTTTGTAGCCACGTTATATTGATGGGCGAGAGCTCTCCCACCGATATAATAAAACTATCTAAACAAATAGCAGTAGCTGTGTTGGTGGGAGAGCGTCCACATAAGTGCTTATGCTGCCAAACCTATGTCACTCGAGGGGTGTTTTTTCATATCCCTGGGCAACAAAAGTTTTGCTGATGTAAATGCTGGTGTAGAGATGGTCTTAGAGACTAAAGATTTTATTTTGCAATGGAAGTCTCTAACTTTCCTTTCAGCTAATTAACAGTTAATATTTTACTTGAGTGCAAATAGAGTCTAAGAATCTCTGAATACTGGATGTATTTCTTCAGGTAGTGTAAACACTGTCCTGTCTGTTTTAGTCACGGGTGGCAAAAACATTCCTCCCGAGCAGCTTCACAAGCATGGGATGACATCTGTCTTATTGACAGACTTCAGTCTGCAGGGCAAATGTGCATTGGATAACTCTGTTATCCTAAACTATGCAGGGATTGCACACCAGAGGGGAAACATTCGCTTCTCAATGGTATAATTAATAAAAATCAATTGACTAGCAATTTCCAAAATTTCATTGTACAAACGCTTCTAATAATAACTGGTAATGAAAGGCTTTTACACATGTAATCCAGATTCTATTGAAGTGCCTTTTCTCGCCTTAATGTTTGGTATTTGATGAGTAAAGAATGTTCATCTTGATTCAAAATTACACATAAAATATCTTTAACTAGAATTTGTTTTTTAGCCAGTGGGTTAAAAGAATGCCTTTTCAGCTGTATAGTTAACATACAGAATTCAGGAGCAACAGTTCAACAGCACTCTGCAATTTGTCAGCTAAAAATTTGAGTATTTAACTAACTTATGATTACAACCCTTTGCTTCAGTACTTAAACCACGATCGCCAGGTGTATGTTATATTCTAATTCAGCAGCAAAATAATTATATGCTGATTCTGTTACATTTTGCTAAAGAACATTCACAAATATTTCAAATACTAATCTATTTTCTGTATGCTAGCTCACCAAAGGAGAAACCAGATGAAAATATACCTACCCTTTGGTAGTTTCAAGTCTGCTGCTGTTTTTGAAACATAAAGAGCCTTGATCTTTGTTCATTATTTTAACTGGCTGTGCTGAATGATCAATCTGCTTCAGGGTGGAGCAGGTAGGGGCTGGTTTGCTTTTCTTAGGAAGAAAGAAATTTATTTTTGATCTAAAAACTTGCAGTCTTATTTTCTACACCAAATCTTGTGAGTATCTTGTTAGCTGTGCAGTGTCTCAAAGTGTCTCTCTCTCTTACACCATATTTTCTGATATTAAAAGAAGATAGTAAACTCATATTAGTTTTCCAAGTGGAAAGCTAGTTTATGGTCTTTATGGTAATTTGTAGTCTCTATTGCTACCATAAAAATATTTCTAAAAAACCACACATCTTTACAGAGAATCTTTGCACAAAATTCCATTGATTCATTCTGTCTTCAATAATTGTCTATTGTATTGTGTTTTCTACATTTCTAATAATTAACAAACATGTCACAAGGTATTTGTTTTATATTAAAATCAGGTGATCAATTCAAGTGGCATAGTGAAAAGCTAATAAGACATAAAACCTTTAAGGTGAACAAAAATTATGAAATTAAAGATAACATTGCAGTTCACAGTTACAGTCACATGGACAGCTTAGCATATGCAGATAACTTAAAATTCACTAGTGGAATAATGGAATAAACAGATATTGAATATAAATAAAGTACCTATTCTTAAGAAAGGGAAAAAGGAGGAACAGGGAAACTACAGACCAATCAGCCTTACCTCAACCCCTGGAAAAATCATGGAACAGGTCCTTAAAGAATCCATTCTGAAACACTTGGAGGAAACCGGGTTGATCAGGAACAGTCAGCATGGATTCACCAAGGGTAAATTGTGCCTGACCAACCTGTTTGCTTTCTACAATGAGGTGACTAGCTTTGTGGATGCAGGAATAGCCATCAGCGTGATATACCTTGACTTTAGCCAAGCTTTTGGTGTAGTTCCCCATGGCATTCTTGTCAGCAAGTTAAGGAAGTATGGTTTGGATGAATGGACCATAACAGGGATAGAAAACTGGCTAGATCATCGGTCTCAGTGGGTAGGGATCAATGGCTCAATGTCTAGTTGTCCTAACAACCCCAGGGGTTGGTCCTGAGGTCAGTTTTGTTCAACATCTTCATTAATTATCTGGATGATGGGATAGATTGCATGCTCAGTAAGTTTGCAGATGACACCAAGATGGGGGAAATGGTAGATAGGATTCAGGGAGACCTAGACAAATTGTAGCATTGGGTCAAAAGAAATCTCATGAGGTTCAGCAAGGACATGTCCAAAGTCCTGCATGTAGGGTGGAAAAATCCCATGTAGTGCTACAGGCTGGGAACCAACCAGCTAAGTTGCAACTCTGTAGAAAAGAACCGGAAAGTTATGGTGGATGGGAAGCTGGATATGAGTCAGCCATGGGCCCTTGTTGCCAAAAAGGCGAATGGCATATTGGGCTGCATCAGCAGGAACATTGCCAGCAAACTGAGGGATGTGATCATTCCCTTCTATTCAGCACCAGTGAGGCCACATCTGGAATGCTGTGTGCAATTTTTGGCTCCCCACTGCAGAAAGCATGTTGACAAATTAGAAAGAGTCCAGCGAAGGGCAATGAAAATGATTAGGGGGCTCAGGCACATGACTTATAAGGAGAGACTGAAGGAACTAGGCTTATTTAGTCTTCAGAAGAGAAGACTGAGGGGGGATTTGATAGCAACCTTCAACTACTTAAAGGAGTGCTCCAAAGAAGAGGGAGCTAGACTGTTCTCAGTAGTAACAGAGGACAGAACAAGGAGCAATGGTTTCAAGCTGCAGCTGGGGCAGTCAAGGTTGGATATTAGGAAAAACGTTCTCACTAGGAGGATGGTGAAGCACTGGAATGGGTTACCTAGGGAGGTGGTGGAATCTACAACTTGGAAACATTTAAGGCCCAGTTAGACAAAACCCTGGTTGGGATGATTTAGTGGGAGAGGTCCTGGTTTTAGCAGGGGCTTGGATTAGATGACCTCATGAAGTTTCCTTCCAACCCTATGATTCTATCACCCATGCTACTGGCTCAGCCTTGTGGGGCAGGACTCCCAGCCCAGGGTGAGTGTGGAAAGGCCTCCCTTACAACCTCTTCTGACCCTTGGGGCCTCCCCTATGTTCCACAGTGGAAGAAGTGTTTGTTTCTCTGGTTTTTGCACCCTTGATTTCATGGCTTTTGTGGGTTCAAAAGAATGCACGCGAAAGCCACCCTTGGTTTTATTATCCCTGTTTTACAGCTGGAAAACTGAGGTTACAGGTCTTAATGCTGTTCTTTCAAGCTGTCTGCAGTCTTAGCCCACATTATTTCGGTGCTCTGAGTGTATCCTTACAGCCATGAGGGATGGAAACATAATCTTATTTTATCATAAAACTGCCCACTCAGCTTTGGCTTTGGCCTTGCAGCTCCTCCCACACCAGCGCTATGACCCCTCTGAACCAGCTTACAAAGTTTCACAACTCTGTTGGCCCTGCTAGACCCATCAGGACAATGGGATCATGGAGCCAAAGCAGAACACTGGGTCTCAAGGCCACTCACTGTATTTTGACTCTCCCCACCACAGTGGAGGAAGGAGATGGGCCCAGGCCTACACAAACTGGAGCTTTCGGCCAAACGAAATCACATGAGGTTCAGCAAGGACAAGTGAAAAGTCCTGCATGCAATCCCATGCACTGCTACAGGCTGGGGAGCAATCAGCTAAGTAGCAGCACTGTAGAAAAGGACCTGGGGGTTATGGTGGATGAGAAGCTGGGTATGAGTCAATAATGTGCTCTTGTTGCCAAAAAGGCCAATGGCATATTGGGCTGCATCAGTAAGAGTGTTGCCACCATATCGAGGGATGTGATTATTCCCCTCTATTCAGCGTTGGCAAGGCCACATCTCGAATACTGTATCCAGTTTTGGGCTCCACACTACAGAAAGGATGTGGACAAATTAGAAGAGTCCTGGAGTGGGCAACGAAAATGATTAGGGGGCTGGGGCACAAGACTTATGAGGAGAGACTGAAGGAGTTAGGCTTATTTATTCTGCAGACGGGAAGACTGAGGGGAGATTCGATAGCAACCTTCAGCTACTTGAAGGGATGCTCCAAAAAGGTAGGAGCTAGGTTATTCTCAGCAGTAACAGAGAACAGAGCAAGCACCAATGGTTTCAAGTTGCAGCTGGGGAGGTGTAGGTTGGATATTAGGAAGAACTTTCTCACTAGGAGGGTGATGAAGCTCTGGAATGGGTTGTCTGGGGTGGAGGGGGTGGAATCTCCATCTTTGGAAACTTTTAAGACCTGGTTGGACAAAACACTGGCTGGAATGATTTAGTGGATGTGGTCCTGTTCTTTCACAGGGGGTTGGACTAGATGACCTCATGAGGTTCCTTCGCGCCCTCATATTCTATGATTCTATGAAACATACATATATAACATATTTGTGTTTTCTTACTTTTGCTACATCCTGCTGAACCACATAAATAATTTAACACTTTATTATTGAGTAAAAGTAGTTTATAAATTGTCAGAGAATATGGATAGATTCCTATGAAATGTTTGGGAGAAAAGACAACTTTGACAAATATGCAATATCCCTTCCATTCACTGAAATGTGAGAAAGTTCTCCATAAACATTCTCTCAAATCCACAGTAGGTCTCTCAGCAAATTCCAGGAAGACCAGATAGAGAGCACTGTTGTTTTTTTCCCTTTAATGTAAAAAAATAAGCGGAAAAATAAAATCCAGGCCTTCTTTATTCAACTGTAAGAAGCTGTGATACTGGTCTGCCAGTATCACAGCATCAGCTTATTTCAAGGCCTGGGTATGTCAGCTGAACATTGACAAGACACTCAGTGGAATGAGCCTCGCACACCTGTGTGTCGGTGTTGTTAAAATAGATATTAGAGTGTTTATGTACATAGAATTTAGACTTTAAGAAATGTTTGTAAATTGCTGTGTGGACTAATCCCATTTGTGGTATCTATAAGCCATGTTCTCAGGTATGGTATAACCAAACAGGAACAGGGCCTTAACAAGTGTGGAATACTAGTTCGCACAAAGAATAAATGGACACGAATCTGACATCAGGAATCACAACAGTCAAAAACCAGTAGGTGAACATTTCAATCTTCCCAATCACTCCATTGTTGATTTATTAATAGCTGCTCTCAAACAAATGAATAATAAATCAAGACTTGAAAGAGAAACCACAGGATTTGAATTCATATGCAAATTTGACTGTTTCCTCAGGCCTAAATAAGGACTTTGGATTTTTTTTTTCTCATTACAAAAGGTGATTTGACCACATCTCCCTCTATATGCTGTTCCCCAGTGCTTGAATCTTAACAGCTGTTTTGATTTGTGTGAGCTGATCCTATGACTTACACTTCCCTGCATTTATTTTCCTCCCATTCTTTAAGTTCCCCTTCTTCAAAGCATCCAATGAAGTGAGATTTTCTCCCACAAAAGTTCATGTGATAAATAAATTTGTTAGTCTTTAAAAGTGCCACAGGACTCCTTGTTTGTTTTGCTGAACTAGGCTAACACACAGCTACCCCTTTGGAACTAGTTCTCAGGGAGTATGGAAGAGGGTCCACTTTCTTATTGGTCTGGCGCCTCCTCCTTGTGGTCCATTTTGGGATTAGTTCACCACATGGTCCAGTCCAGTGCCTCTTCCTGCAGTTGTTCAGCCCATCATTTCACTCCATCTCTCCATGGTGTTTCTTGTGCACTCAGAGCTGCAATGCTTTCCTCTGAACGGCTTACTGCTCTGGTCATATTGCCATGAAGATTCTCCCTTCCAGGGTATCATAAAATTCTCCTTCCAAACCGCCAACAGCAATCTCTGAAAAGGCTGCCCTCAGGGGTGTCACTGGCAGTGGGCACTCCGGGGCACGTGCCCCGAATCCCAGCGCCAGTGCCCCGGATCTCCAGCCCAATCAGGCTGGAGATCTGGGGCCCAGCCACCGGCAGCCATGGTGGCCCCCTTCCCCAGCTGGGGATCTGGGGTCCGGCTGCCCGCAGCCACAGCGGCCCTGTCCCCAGCCGGGGATGCGGGGCCTGGCCACCCGTGGCGGCACCTGGCCCTGTCCCCGGCCAGGGGGTGGGGTCTGCGGGCTGGGGGCAGGCCTGGGCCCGTGCCCCAGGTCCCTCCCCCAGCCAGCGACGCCCCTGGCTGCCCTTAATGTGCCATTCGTGCAGTGGTATGTAGGAGGACCTCATGCTCATCCTTTCACAGTGTTCTAATTTCTGACCCAGTCACTTAGGTCTTTGTTCTTCTAGCCTTTCTTGCCCCTTCACTGGATGGTTTCGTATACTACCTATTCCAGGCTTCTACTCTCCCCCCTTATATCGGCATGTGAATTCAGGTTTCCTTGCTGCAGGTTCTTATTCTCTGGTGTGCACTTGCTAGCTTGACAGGAGCCCTAATGAGGAAAAACAGTATCTTTTATTCGTCTCTGACTGCGAGGAACAAGGATTACTAAGAATAGGCGAAAGATCTCCAGTGCCTGGCCTTTGTTAGCCCTAAAAGACATATAGAGTATGCTTATTATGGAAACTTCTGTTTCCTTTTGAAACTTAGAACTGGAACTCATTTGTGTGTGGGTATGTTTACCTGCTTTAAACTTGTAAATAACTCTCATTTCCTTTTCCAAGTTAAAGCTAGTTTACTATCAGATTGACTGCAAGCATTGTCTTTGGTGTGAGATCTCAGCTGCAATTGACCTGGGG
This sequence comes from Podocnemis expansa, assembly GCA_007922195.1. Taxonomy (NCBI): domain Eukaryota; kingdom Metazoa; phylum Chordata; order Testudines; family Podocnemididae; genus Podocnemis; species Podocnemis expansa. The sequence goes on from ML681989.1 coordinate 55,740,053, forward strand.
TGAGCAACTGGCCCTTTGGGATGAGGTTAGCCTGTGTACTGTTGTAATCTTTGGTGTACGGCAGGCCTTAACAAATATAACAAGCAGTTGTGTGGCACTTTAAGACTAACAGATTTATTTTTTGCATGAGCTTTCGTGGGAGAAGATCCCACTTCCTTAGATGCTTCGAAGATGGGTGAACTTAACAAATATGCCAAACACTTACGGGCCAGCGAAATAACTGAGGAAAAAAGGGTGCCCTGCCACCAAAAAGCCTGCCACCATCGTCAACACTTTCCATTTCAGCAAGGTGCATGAATGACAACCCCTTCCTCCCCCCTGCCCCCAAAAAGAAGAAAAAAAAAAAGCAAGGCCGGCATGTTTTTGGTGATGGGGGAGAAGAGAGATGGCAGTGCTGACAGATTCATTGTCATTGGCTCTTTTTTAACTGTTCACCTCCCGGACCACCTCAGTGCAATTAGGCATCAAAGGCTAAATCCTGGGTACTATGGCATGCTGGCAACCAAGATTTGTTGAGCCTGGGTGTAAAGGGCCATCTATTGCAAAGATAAGCTTACCTGAGTGACAGGATATATTGGTATATGCAAGCAGCCTTCTGTGATTTCCCATGTAGGCTGTTATAGCACTTGAGGAGTTCACACTTGATAATTGGTTGGTGAAGTCTAAATATAACACTCAACTAATTTGTGGTTTGTGCTTTGCTTAACAGTCTGTGTTGTTGTTGGTGCTCACACTCTTGAACCTCTGCAGGACAACTTGCAAGAAGTATTAAAAAGACACAGGCTCAATTATTTTAGAAGTCCTTTGTAAGTTCACCTTTAAGCTCCAGCATTGTATAGATCAGCTACTGTAATATGAATATTGATAGTGCCAAATACCATCCTAGCATATGCAGGTAGAGCTACCACTGACTTCAGCTGGGTGATTTTAATGGAAGAGCCAGGGAAAGGCTTATGAACACAGTACAGGTCCACCTTTGTCCATAGCACCCTTGCAGTGCTGTGGCTGAGAGTGGTGGCAATGCAACATTTCTTTTCTAAATCAGAAGGTGAAAGGAGAGAAGAGCAGCTGGAACCTCAGTGAGGAAGGGGCTGAGACAGGAGTGACTTTCTCAATCCTTAATAAATACAAGAAAGGCATCTTGAGGATCTGAAGGTGCCAAGCACATCTTCCAGGTGGCAAATAGGGCAATGTCCACATGTGGACAGCTCCATATAGATGAATAAAGAGCTGCGGACTTGTGGTGGTTCATAGGGTCAGTAAAACCATCATGTAGAAACAACTTACTACTGAAATGAACTCCAGCATGCATACTGGTGTGCAGTAGGGTTCAACAAGAGGTAAGCCTGAACAGACCACTACAAGACAGAAATAAATGATGGGAACTGGTGGATGCCATATCTGCTGTACACACACTAGAGAGCAGAAGAAAGAAAGAAAAGATAGAACCTTGCACTGGAGGGTGGAATTTACCTATCTGTCCTCAGCAGTGTCTTTCAAGCATGGTAGTAGCTCTTTTGGTCAGTGATATTTCCAGCTCTATAGCCATTCTTTAGTGATGGAAATGTATCCCACTTCAAGAGCCTTGTCTGTTCCAAGGGTTCAGAAAGCTGATGTTCAGTGGTGATTGTCTCCTCAATACTGTGAGGGTGTTTCTGAGCTTTTGCCTTCTTCCCCAGCAGCTAGCTATGCGTTACGCTAATGGTCTGTCACACCTACTCTGGTTTACAGCTGAGTATGCTACAGTCTGCATATTGTATAGTGTAACTTCCATTTTTATTTCAAAGTGATAGAGTTGGATCAGCAAGTAGAAAAGTGGGTTTGAAAGCTGTGGCTGAGACTCTGAGAGGCTTTTTCAGTGAAAAATGTAATTAGCAATTTGAAGAGCAAACTGCAGTACATTAACTCCTGTGGTGACAGACAGCACCCTGAGTGGGTGGGAAAAACTAGACAGAGCGGACAATAGTACTGCCCGGCTTCCTTTTGAATACATTGTCAAAGAAAAAGAAAGCTAAAATAATTGCTGCTGAGGAAAAACATCAGTGAAAAGAACATGCAGTCAGCATTCTAGAAAATGGAAAGTGGCCTTTTAGGTTCTATATTCCTTTTAAATATGCAAGGTCTGTTAAATTCCAATGACATGTCATTGCTGCCACCTATTAACAAATATTAAAACTGCCATCTTTAATGGTAATTAAGGTCCTACTTTAATTGCAGGATGATTGTCAAAATATTGTGGCTGAGTTGTGAACAAGCCGTGGAAAAGTAATAATGGACCTCATTGGTTGTGGTAATAAAGTCCATTGTTACTTTTCTTTGATTTTCTGCTGTCAGAAGCCTGGGCCTGAGAGCAGGGTCTTCCGCTGTTGGCAGCCCAGAGGCCCGGGGCCAATAGCAGGAACATCAGGTTGAGAGGGTGCTGTCACTATTAGCCACTTGGGCTGACAGCAGGGGCTGCCACTGTGGCACCATGCATGGCATCGATCCTGCTGTCAAAATTGCAGAGGAAGCTTAATGCTGTGGAATCTACAATACTGTAAGTTAAGCAAGGTCCTAATATTAATATTAACAGCAAAAGCAGAGGAGGATTTGAAATTCTTTTAGGCTTTCAAAGCAGCAGCAGCTCTGTTACGAGGGTGAAAGAAAAGGAATTTATCAACTGAGCCTGATATACAAAAGAGACATTTTAAAAAGTAAAGAAAAGGCAAAAAAGACACTGGCACTTGATCTCCAGACAAATCACACAGGCAAATTAATAGATATTATGCCTCACATATATATTTCCCTGATGCCTTAAATGTGTTATGCTCAGAGAGGGTGTTTCCAATGAGTTGTGAGTTGCATATGTATCTTCTTAATGGAAGGCTAATGAAATACACATTGATGTATGCAAAAAAAAGCAAGGAGTGTTGCGGCACTTGAAGACTAACAGATTTATTTATCGCATGAGCTTTCATGGCAGAATATCCCACTTCGTCAGGTGCTTTGAAGAAGGAGAATTGACAGAAATGAATGAAAATAAATGCAGGGGAGTGTAAGACGTGGGGTCAGGTCATACTGCAACAGCAAATCAGAGCTTCTTCTTCAAGTGCTGCTTGGATGCATTCAGTAATAAGTGTTTCCATGCCAGAGTGCCGGATTGGTTGGAAAACTTTTGTCCCAGCCTGTCAGGAGAGGGCAGGTGGCCACCACCCCTTGCACCACCCCATGGCTATATATATGGCCGCCTCCTGACCCCTCCTCAGTTTCATTTCTTCTGCCTTGCGCGTCGGATCTGGAACATCCATTCCTTGTGAACGCAAGCAGCCTGTCCTCTTCTTTATGAGCTTATCGCCCAACTGGGAGCACCTCTTCATGGACGTAGTTCCACCACAGGAGCCTTCCACCATCAGACCGGAACATCGTTCTATCATGCCAGGGTTCAAACCCTGCGCCAAGTGCGACAAGGCCTTTCCCTGGGATGATCCCCACGGGGAGGGCCTCAGGTGCCTGGGCAAAGACCATATGGTCTCAGCCTGTTCCCTGTGCCTCTCCTTTAAACCTCAAACCATCAAGGAGAGGCAACAACAGCGCCATGCCCTAGCCTCTGAGGAGGCTCGGCACTCTTCACCTGAGGCTTCGGTTTCCTGCCTGGCGCTGAGACCTGGCTCGGCACCAGAGCACACATGGCACTGTACCACCAGTAGCCGCCGCCGCACAACCTTGGTGCCGACTCCGGCACCCTGGCGCCAAGCTGGTACCCCGGCTCCTCGGCACCGCTCGAGGTCACCTACGGGCAGCCCAGCACCACCAGTACCTGGATCACCCTGGCGGCACACCTTGGTGCCGCCAGTGCCCGGATCACCCTGGCGCCGCTTGTTGCCATCTCTGGCAGTATTGGCTCGGCATAGCCCAGGCTCACCAGTGCTGAGTTCACCCCAGCACCAGCCGCAATCACCCTCAGCACCGCAGGTTTGCTATAGCCCTGTGCCACAGAAGCGGGAGTCCTCCCAACTAGGCAGTCCCCCTTCCCTGGGCAAGGACTTGCCACAGGGCCATGCGGAGTCACTCCTCATACCGTCCACTCCTGAAGTGGTGGAGGCTGCTCGAGCCCTCCTCTTACTTGCCACACCACCTGCCCCAATCCCAGCTAGAAGGGGCAAACCGGCCTTTACTTGTAAGGCCTGGATCCAACATGGGCGCCACTCTCCTTCGCCATCTAGCCCCCCGTCTTCCACTCCATTTGGGCCCAGTACCGTAGGGCCATGCCCATGGCAGCATATCACCTTGCCATCACCAGTACTGCCCGGGGAGTCTTGGTCTCCTTCCCCTGCTTCTAGTTCAGAGGAAGGGCCATCAAGGGGCTTTAAGTGACCCTGGCGCCACACTTTGGCACCATCGCTGTTCCGCTTCCACCTACAGGAATGGTCGCCTGGGGAGACTCCCTCTCCATCACGGCGAGCTCCTGGTACCGCTTTGTCCCCGGCACTGGGGTCCGATACAGGGAATTTGTTGGCGCATTTTGATTTGTTGCGCCAGGCTATGGCCCATCTGGGAATGGAGGTGCAGCCTTCAGGTCCCCCTCCAGATATCCTTTTTGGGCAAGCATTTGCCTCAGCAGAACCCTTGACAACCCCACTTCACCCGAGTGTCTGAGACCTCACATGTTCCTGGTGGCAGAGCCCAAGCTCTACTGCCCCGGTTTCGGACACGGCAGGCATTAAATATCGGGTCCCTGAATCAGACTTTTCCTCCCTTGCCAATCACCTGGTTCCCCTGCAGGACGTGGTGCAGATGGTGTTAGGGAGCCTCCCAGTGACCCCCTTCCATCTTCCAGGGAGGCCTGGGAACTGGACCTCTTGGGCCGTAAGGTCTACTCCTCCTCGGCGTTTCAGCTGCGAGTGGCAAACAATCAAGCCATAGCCAGCAGATACTTGCTAGATATGTGGGAGTCAGTCGCAAAATTCCAGAGCTTGCTCCCACCCAAGGCCAGAGAGGAATATGATGCCTTCCTGGAGAAGGGTAATATAATCTCCCAAGACCTCCTCCTCCTCTCAGCCTGTGACGCAGTGGATACAGCCACCCACACTATGGCCTCGGCAGTAACTATTCGCCAGATGGCCTGGCTCAGGGAGGCTAGAGCGCCCCCTAATGCACAACACGCGGTCCTTGACCTGCCTTTAGGAGGTGATGCCTGGTTTCCCCCAGAAACCTTATCGGTGGTGGGTATCGCTCAGGACCCCAGGGGAGAGGCCAAATACTTTGGTCTCCTCCCTCCTGGAACTGCCCCTCCCACATAAGCCCCCACCTTCAATTCCCACTCATCTACATCATCGTGGAAACACAGCAAAATTTTTCTTTTCCACTGTCATTACCCCCCTGCAAGGTGCTGAGACCCCTTTCCTCTCCCTCCTGCAGCAAAGGGGCCCACCCAATTAGCTGCCACCCTAGTTTCGAGTTATCCAGAATACAGTAAGACTTCACTGTATTATTGCAGTGGACAATTGATGCCTTCTCCCTTCTTTGGGAAAGGGAAACAGGGCTCGATTGGGATTGGCTTCCCTCCCTTGCACTAATTCTGGTCATTTTTTCCCCCTTCCCCCAGTCTAGGGCAAACATGGGCCGCACAAACCAGCCCCCGTCCCCTGCACCACTAATACATTTGTACCAGGGCCTACCCCTGTAGTAACCCTTGGGGAGGAAGGGGTTAACACTCTGGTCAGTGAGTCCCAGGACAGCCAATAGGAACGAAGCACAGGTTTTTGAATGGTAACAGCAGCCTGGCCTGGGCCTGTTTGGATGCAGCAGAGCTCCTGGAAGGATCAGGAGGAGGCCAGAGGGGCCTGAGGAAGAATCCAGCAACATCCTTACCAGAGATAAGTTAAGTTTGGTACTGACCAGGCGTGGGTAGAACAGGGAATGTTTATTTAGACGCGGTCAGGGTATTTTCTTTGTTTTTGGCTTGTTTTTTGGATTTCTCTGTGCTAACCACATGTAACCCAACCCCCCACCCCACTACCCTGTAACTACCTAAGTTAATTCCCAGAGAAGCAACTCTCTGTGTTTATCATCTGTTCTTTTTGATTAAAGAGTTTACCTTTTAAGTAAGTTCTGGTTCTGTGTCCTGAGAGGCAAGAGGTTTGTGTGCCCGTGCCTTAGACTGCACAGGCAGCTACTAGAGGGAACCCTGTTCCAGTTCCAGCTCATATTGCAGCTGGAGTTCAGTCATTTTCCTGAAGGAGGAATAAAGAGGATTGCCAGTACCTCACAGGGAGGAATTCCCAAGTGCGCCTTCCTGGGTCACAAGAGGTTTTTTTTGCATTTGGGTGGTGGCAGCGATACCACTCCAAGGCCAGGAATTGGAGGCCTTGGAGACTTTTAAGAGCAGGCTTTAAGGCCAGTGGCTTTTCTGGCCTGTTGCAGGCCCCCACCTTCTGCACTCAGAGTGCCAGAGTGGGGAAAAAGCCTTGACAACCCCTACATATGCTTGGCAGCTGCTACTTTGGGCACTTACGGGAATCTGCCCCTCACACCCCCCCCACCTCTTTATTGGGTACCCTTCAACCAACAACCCCTGCGCTGTTCGCATCAGAATGGGTCTTGACAGTTACGAGAAGCATGTCTCGTAGTGTCCTCAGCCACTGCTGCAGAGGCTCTGCAACGTCCATACGCACTGTTCACCTGGGCACAGAACCACTACTGTTCATCCAGATGCCCTACATCAGGTAGGCCCCATTCTTGATTTCAGGTCAGGGGCGGGAGATACCTTCGCTAACATACCATCAACACACCAGGTAGCAAGCTGTACTGGGGCCCTCGACACCTCGGCTCAACGAGAACCTCCACTACCCTACCTGTCAGGTGGGTCGCGTCTGGATCATTACAGCGGACCCTCACCTCTAAGGAAGGCCAAGGCAGAGCGGTCCAACCCCTGCTACCCTTATCCACCCCTTTTCTCATGGAAGCTGAGGCTCTGTAACAGCCCCTTCCCTAGCGGGCAACCTTAGTCGCTAGCAGGACACCTATCCCAGGAGTCCTCATCCTAGACCCACCCTACCTGTAGCGGTGGTCAGCCCTCCTTATACTCTCCCCCTCCACTCAGGAAGCAGAGACCTAGTATACCTGACTGCAACCTTCCAGATCAGGGAACCTTCAGGGATGGCACCAATGTCGCCTCCCCCTTGGAACAGGAACAGCAGCGGGATACCTTATCTTGGGCCTTCTACATTAGTGTCCACCTTCCAGGCCTTACTCCCCCGTCGTAATCAGGTAGAAGGCTGCACTCAAAGCATGGAAGCTCCTTCCCGAGCTGCTTGTAATCCCCGCCTAGCCTCCCTGCCCCTAGGACATGTATCCTGGCAGGGTACCGTCTCTTGGGCGCGTGCCGACCCACTATATTTGCTTAGGGCCCTACAGTTCAACCGTCGGGTCACCTCCATGCTATGTTGGTGACTACCTTACCAGGACCTTTGTTTCCCTCACCTCTTTGAGAGACCAGATGATATACGTTGCTCATATGTATGTGTGTGTATGTATATATATATATATGTAATAAACAGAGAAAAACACGTCACAGTTCCTGTTTCTGAAACACTCAGAATTCAAAGGCTTGTACTAGGAATGCCATCTGGTTCCTTGACTGGAAATAACCGTCCACATCAGTTCTCTAAACCCAGGATACCTCCAGGATTCTGCGGTTGCTACTCTCCAGGTAGTTTCACTTCCTAGGTGATTGGAAGATGACTTCTCTGTCCCCTAACAACTATATTTGGGGGGTAGCCCCGCATCAACGTGTCCTCCCCCCGGTGCTCACGTTGATGCAACGTAGCTGTGAAACTATCCCTTTGCTGGTGCCCTAGGTATGCAAGACCGTATCCCTATATGGCATCTCTATGAGCCCTTTGGCCACCTCGACTGGGTAGCCAAGTGATAGCTGGCATCCTTCCCACCCTCACTTCCCCCCTTTGACTGCATCCTCGTGATGCTGGAATCCCACGAGACAACAGGCCAAGAAGCGTCTCTCTCTCTCTCTCTCTCTCTCTCTCCTTCTCCATGAGTTCTTGCGTTACCCAGACTCCTGTAGGTACCAAACCATTGGCACTGCCCAAGGCTATTCCACCACCTTGGGGGTGCTAGTGTCCTGGAGTATCCCTCCAGCGAGAAACCCTGGTTTTGGTACCATACTCAGTTGGAAGCGTACTCCTCGCGTACTAACTCAAGATCCTGTAGCCGGCATGCCCTGTGCCTCCTACTACACCACTTGTGGCTTTGGCCTTCAGTGCACTGGCTTGAAGTGTCTTGCCCAGAACCTTCTCGATCATTCTCAGGGTCCCCTCTTCCCCTATACAAATGCGTTTTTCACTATTACTCTCTTCAACCAGACTCCGCTAGGGCTGGTTGTGCTCAGTCCAGGGGATAAGGTTCATCCCTCCCATGGCTACCTGCCTGGCCCATATCCACCAGGCCTCACCATGACTCTTTGAGTCCCGGCTCGGGCCTTGATGTGCTCAGGCCATGGGATAATATTCATCCTTTCCTTAGTTTCTTGTGCGGGCTACAGTCATTATGGCTAAACCACTTCCTTTGGCCTCCAGGGTTCCCTAACGAGCTCACGCTGCAAGGCCCCATGGCCAGATGCTTATCTTCTGGCCTTCATACCTTGTGTTATACCACTTAGGTGGAGCACCAAACGCAACCTTCTATGTTTTCATGTTGCGGTCTTCATCCTCACTATGGTGACCTTGGTCCGTCCTGCCCTCACTTATATGTCTTGGCGGGTTCGGCCCTGCCCCTGCCCCTGCCCCTGCCCCTGGGTTGGCCCTCAGTTGCTCTTTCTGCTGTGCCGTGTCAAGAGCCTAGTTCGTCTCTTGACTCTGTTTAAAGTCTTCTCTCGTGGGCGTCTTCCCTTTTGGGGCGTTTTTGCTGTGCTGAAGGTGGAAGACCCAACTCCACCCAGCATCCATCAGCATGGCTAGTAGTCACCTATTACTGAATGCATTCGAGCAGCGCTCGAAGACGAACAGTAGGTTACTCACCAGTAACCGTCCTTCTTCGAGATGGGCTGCTCAAATCAATTCAGGTCCCTCTCCTCCATCCCCGCATCTGGAGTTGGCGACTCTGAGAAACTGAGGAGAGGTCGGGAGACAGCCCTATATAGCCACAGGATGGCGCGAGGGGCAGTGGCCACCTGTCCTCTCCTGACAGGCTAGGACAAAAGTTTTCTGACCAATCCAGCGCTCCGGCACGGAGACACCTATTACTGAATGGATCCGAGCAGCCCATGTTGAAGAAGGATGGTTACTCGTGAGTAACCCACTGATTTGTAAAGATTCAAATTCTAGGAAACAGCACACAGAGGGAGGTTGAAGTCAAATTAAAAAAACAACAAGCAGTTCTGTGGCACTTTAAGACTAACAGATTTATTTTTTGCATGAGCTTTCGT
>ML681989.1:55766474-55789056 GCA_007922195.1 Podocnemis expansa
TCCCCCCCCAGCCCCCACAGACTTACCTCGGGGCTGGACTGGAGGGGCAGGGCCCAGCCCTAACTCCTGGGCCAGAGAAGCTCTACGGAGCATGCCCAGAATTTCTGGGCATGCTCCGTTAGAGCTTCTCTGGGCGGGAGTTTTCAAAACTCCCTGCTCCACAGGAGGTCTAGGCAGGGACTCTGGCTGCTGGCAGTGCGCTGCCGGCAGCTTTTCCTGCGCTGGCAGCTGTGGCGCACTGCGCTGCAGCGCACCAGCGCAGCTTAGAGGGAACACTGACCACAAACTAAATATGAGTCAACAGTGTAATGCTGGAAAAAAAAAAGCAAATATCATTCTGGGATGTATTAACAGGAGTATTTTAAGTAAGACATGAGAAGTAATTCTTCCTCTCTACTCCAAGCCAATTAGGCCTCAACAAAAGTATTGTGTCAAGTTCTGGGTGCCTCATTTCAGGAAACATGAAGAAGTTGGAGAAAGTCCAGAGAAGAGCAACAAAAATGATTAAAGGTTTAGATACTTGACTTATGAGGGAAGATTGAAAGAACTGGGTTTGTTTGGACTGGAAAAGAAGAACCTGAGAAGGGACATGGTAACAGTTTTCAAGTACCTAAAAGATTGTTACAAGGAAGAGGGAGAAAAAGTATTCTGCTTAACCATTTATGATAGGACAAGAAACAATGGGTATGTCTACACTTACAATTTAGTTTGAATTAATGAGGATTAATTAGAACTAAATTAATGCATGGCTACACTGGCTTTCATTACTTTGAACTAAGGAATTCCTTAGTTCGAAGTGACGAACACTTACTTCAAAGTTATAAAACCTCACTTAACTTCAAAGTAACAGTTACTTCAAACTTATTAGTTCAAATTAACTCAATGGAGCCGTGTTAATTCAAACTAACCTTTGGTTCAAATTAACACGGTTTGACCTTCTTCGTCCCAGGGTGCCTCCCTCTTTCTATGTATTGGGTGGGGACACAGTCCTTCTCTAGGGCCATGTTGCCACACTTCCCATGGTGTCCCCCTCTTAAATCAAACTAGCAAGCCCTGTCCATGGACATGCTAGTTCGATTTGGATTTCTAGTGGGGACATGTTAGGTTGAATTAACTTAGTTCAAATTAACTATTATTAGTTTGAATTAATTAATTCAAACTAAGTTAATTTGAACTAACTTCATAAATGCAGACATAGCCAGTGGGCTTAAATTACAGCAAGGGAGGTTTAGGTTGGACATGAGTTAAAAATTCCTAACGGTCAGCGTGATTAACCACTGGAATAAGTTGCCTAAGCAAATTCTGGAATCTCCATCATTGGAAATTTTTTAGAGCAGATTAGACAAACACCTGTCAGGGATGATCAGATGGTACTTGGTCTTGCCATGAGTGCAGGGGACCGGACTTGATGATCTCTCATGATCCCTTCCAGTTCTATGATTCCGTGGTTTTGCAGTTAAGAAGATGGAGTTGCAGCTGATTACTACAGTGTCCGCTCCTGGAGTTGATGAGATGCAGACAGGGAGGAAAAACAAGGGCTCTATTCTGTGATTCATGGACAATTTGAGTTTGAGATGTTAAACCCCGGGGTCGTGATGTGACTGGGATGGACCAGCGACACCCACCAATGAGACGGACACCAGTTCAAGTAAACAAAAAAGCTACTTTTATAGTGACACCTTAAACACCTTTAACCACTTAACAGTGTAAAACAAGGAGATCTATGCAAAAACACTTGTAATCAACTAACAATATGAAGCAAAAATCTATATAGGACACTTATAACCAACTAACAGCATAAAGCAAAATCTAAATGAACACTTATAACTAAATGACAATATAAAGCTAAAAACCTATGCAAAGCATTTATAACCAAGTAACAGTGTGGAGCAAGAAAGTCTATATAAAGCACCTACAACCAAACAGGATAAAGCATGTAAGTCTATGCAAAACACTTACAACCTACAAAAGTACTTATAGTTAAATAACAGTATGGATTAATGACCTACAAGAGGGTGGCCATAATAAGTCAAAGACTTTTCTGGCCTTTTACTCCCTCAACATCGGTATAGGCACTGACCAGCCCACCCGATGCGTATTTATCAATGGCTGAAAGCCATTCCTCCTTGCTAGCCAAGAAGGGTGGGCAGCAGAATGAAAAAGTCAGATGAGAGAAAAATAAACCCCCACACTCCCCCAGTGTACACTGGGGAAGTTTGGGGCCAGCAGTTTAGAACAGAAGCGGAGTAATGAACAATTATACAGTAAAAAGGATGCAAAATACAAATGACCAATAAAACACCTGGCAAATTAACAACACAGAACTATGCTAGACCATAAACAACTATAGCATGAAAAGATTATACAGGATACAGAGGAAATAATAACAACTACACAAACTATGCAAAACTCAGGTAAAGAAACTACAATCACAAACTATATATAAATGGTACCAAGTAGAATGATTAAGAGAAGGTAGGAGGCCTATATCAATTTATAATACCTGTCCCAGGACCGCGGTAGAACCCAAAGTGAGGAGGCAGACCAGCTGCAGCATCTCAGCATTAATCGTTTGGCCGGCAATCCGTGTACACCCCAAAAAAAGAAAAAAGTCTCGTGGGTGGGTGCTCCCTGTCTCAGTCAGGGGATCAGTTCAACCAGCTCACGACGTGCCCTTTAGCATTCGAGGGTGGGAGAACACCAAGCTAGCTGAGATAAGGGGTTTTAATAGAATTTTGCACAGCCAGAGTAAAAATAGCCAATTGGAAGTGGGATTCTGGTCAGGACCAATGATGGAACTGAGACCCCAGACAATGACCCCTCCTTCGTGGTGATGGGGGTGCCGAGAAACTGTTCAGGGGGGATAGGAACTCACCCCCCTTCTTGTTGACACAAAGCTAGGGAGGAAGAAACTCACACAGGAGATCGAGGGCCATCAGGGGAGATTGATACTTAGTATTCTTCCCCCTTGTGCTGGATGGCCTGGAGATGGAGGCCCATCAGGGAGATCGATATTTAACATTCCTCCTTGAGAGCAGCATAATCCAGGGGGCTACATGTGGGGCGGGGTGGCCATCATGGCTGCCACCTCCGCTGACATGAGAGAAGCATGAGAGATTTGAAGTGTTGTGCTTGATTTAATTGAAGGATCCCAGGCACTGGGTGAGCATTTAGGTGTTAACTCGGGGTATAGCAAAAGGGCTCTTGGTCGACCACGAATTAGATAGGCAGACCTGATGGCTAAAGTTCTCAGACAGAAATGGAAACAGATTGCTGAGGACAGGCACTAATGGCAAGAGATTGACTTGCAATTATGGCGTACTTCTAGTAAGAACTGTGTATATCGACAACAGGTCAGATACAGGTGATAGCAAAAGGCTGGATGCATGGCTGAAGTTGTATATAAACTAAAGCAAAAAGGGCTCTGGTCAAGTTAACTGAATCTACTGTATTGGTAGTATTTACAGATTGGTGGGCAGTTAAGAAGATCTGGTTATGAGAGATCTTAGTATTTTATTAGCTGTACTGTCACCAAAGAAAGATTAAAATAGCTGCTTCCAGGTGGGAAAGCTCAAATCATGTAAGATTTAGACATTTGGGCTAGACATTTGAAAAATCCTGAGTGACTCATTGTGGCTCTGAGTATGTGGGTGTGTGAAAAGACTGCGTTACTTTTAAAGGCTGCAACAGTCATGAAGTAATAGTTTGAAGTCTGGGGACAAATTCATTATTCCATGGAGACACAGTTGGTGTGAAGAAGGAAGAGGGCCAATTATACCTCCCTCATTCACTGGCAGTCCTGGATCCAGGGCTTTTCTACCTTAAACCCATGTGTAATGAGCTGTGGCATAAGACACCCATAGACAATCAGTAGATTGCCACCACAGACACCTCCTCCAACACCATGGCAGGGGCAGTTGGTATAGAGAGCTATTCTCTGTTGGGGGAATTCTCAGTTGACTAGAGCCACCTCCCTTTCTGTCACTGAATTCACACAGACTGGCTGAAGCATGAATACTGAACCTGCTCTCTGCCCGTGAAAATTAGCACAACTTGTCACACCAGCAATGAGGCATTTGTTGTGCCTCCATTTGGCAGGGCCACTTGAGTAACTCGTCCTCTCAGGAATAAGCTGTGACCACGTCACAGGTGCGCCTGAGCTACACACGAAGAGGGGAGCATAGCTGGCTTTCTTCTTCTTCTTTACACAACCCAACCTAGTATGGAGGGCAGCAGTGGCCAGTTCAGTGCCTAGACTAAGTTAGTGTCACCTCAGGGTACGGGCAGTGGTGACTTCTTATTGATCTCTCTAATAAAGGCCTTGTAATGGTACAAGGTTGCTTTTTCCATGAAATGCTCATTCACATGTTTCTCCCTCAAGAAGAAAATTCAGCAAACTCTCAGTTTAAAAAAAGAAATGAGAAAAGCCCTTAGAACCTCTCAGTAAATTAAGGAAATAAAACCCAAGTGATTCCAAACATGGGACAATAAAATTCATGACAAGCCATCATGTCTGAATGACAGAACATTCAAACCTTTGCCACTCCTTTTCTTTGCTCTATGCTCTTTTTGTGATTCCCTCTTGTTTTCCATTCTCCTATGCCCCCCCCAAATGAGAGCAGCAAACCTTTAAGGCTCTGGGCACAGTGCTGCTTTGGGGCAGAAGCCTCAGCTTGTCTCCATCTGCCCCCTGGGATCTGGGCTGCCAAGGGTTCATGTGTGGCAGAGCTCATGATGCAACATAGGAAGTTGGTTTCTCTCTTGATGTCCAGCTAGCTGGCAGCAGATTTCAGGCTTCACATGCCACAGCTCCTCCCTGCCTGTCAGGCAGATGTCATTATGCCCACCTTGGGGGTATGCCATGCACACACAGCCTCACTGTTTTCTCCTCCTCTTCCTCTGCCTCGATCACCTGAGTGCTCCCTGTCTGCAGACACAGGCCTAGGACAGCCACCTGCGAAGATGAAAGCAGCACAGAAAGTCATAAGCTTGGATGTGAACTGTCTTGGGACATTGGAATAGCATTGGAATAAGCTACCTAGGGAGGGGTGGAATCTCTGTCTTTGGAGATGTTTAAGGCCCAGCTGGACAAAACCCTGGCTGGGATAATCTAGTGGGAGTGGTCCTGCTTTTTTGGCAGGGGAGTGGACTAGATGACCTCATGGGGTCCCTTCCAACCCTATGATTCTATGATTCTATGAAATGCAGTTCTGTGAGGGAGCTAGCCCCACTCATATCAAGTGCAAAACTAGTGTAAAGGGCCAAATTTGGCTATCATTTATGCCAACATAAAGCCAGAGCAATGCCAGGAGATTCCGCTGAGCTGCTCCACTTTTACTTCTGCGTAACTAAGAACAGAGTTTGACCTAGAATTAAAACCAAAGGCAACATGAGTGTTCTTCTTTGTTATGCGACTGATCCTGCATCATGCAGAGAGCTTCTGGGAGAGACACCAAGTGCTTTCAGCAAAGTCTGTGTTCAACAGGAGTTGATGGCATTTCCATAACACCACAGATCAACGCACTGACACACAGATGCCTTCCTCCAAACACTACAAGAAGAAATATTCTTCATGGACTCCTCTGGAAGGCTGAAATGAGAGACTTGACTTCTATATTGATTGTTTCCACCACCGTGCCAAGGCTGAAATCGTGGACAAACAACATCCTTTACATCATAACCTCAGCCCTGCAGAACACAATGCCATCCACAGCCTCAGAAACAACTCTGACATTATCATTAAGGAGGCTGACAAAGGAGGTGCAGTTGTCATCATGAATAAATTGGATTATGACCAGGCGGCTTATAAACAGCTCTCCAACACAACCTTCTACAGACCACTTTCCTCTGACCCCACTGAGGAATACCAAAAGGAATTACAACGCCTACTCAAGAAACTCCCTAAGACAGCACAAGAACATATAGAGACAGAAACACCACCAGAACCACGGCCAGGGATGTTCTATCTACTACCTAAAATCCATAAAAAAGGAAACCCTGGATGCCCCATCATCTCAGGCATTGGCATTCTTACTGCCAGCCTATTTGGCTATGTGGACTCCCTCCTCAGACCCTATGTTATCAACATCCTCAGCTATCTTCAAGACACCAGACTTCCTGAGGAAAATACAGTCCATTTCAGAACTTCCTGAAAACACCATTCTGGCCACTGTGGATGTAGAAGCTCTTTACACCAACATCCCACACAAGGATGGATTACAAGCTATTAGAAGAACCATCCCAGATGATGACACAGCGCAGGTCGTGACTGAACTCTGTGACTTTGTACTCACCCACAACCACTTCAGATTCGAGGATCATTTATATCTCCAAATCAGTGGCACTGCTATGGGCACCCGCATGGCCCCACAATATGCCAACATCTTTATGGGCAACTTAGAACAACGTTTCCTCAAGTCTCATCCCAAAACACCTCTTCTTTACCTGTGCTACATTGATGATATCTTTAGCATCTGGACACATGGCAGGGATGCTCTTGAAGATTTTCACAGAGATTTCAATAATTTCCACGACACCATCAAATTGAGCCTGGAACACTCCACACAGGAGATCCACTTTCTTGACACTACAAGTACAAATCAGGGATAGACACATCACCACCACCCTATACCGAAAACTTACTGATCGGTATAGTTACCTACATCCTTCGAGCTTCCATCCTAAACACACCACACGATCCATTGTCTACAGCCAAGCCCTAAGATATAACAGCATCTGCTCTGATCCCTCAGACCGAGACAGACATCTTGAGGATCTCTATCAAGCATTCTTGAAACTACAGTACCCACCTGGGGAAGTAAGAAAACAAATTGACAGAGCTAGACGGGTTCCCCGAAGTAATCTACTACAGGAGAGACCCAAGAAAGAAAGCAACAGAACACCACTAGTCACCACATACAACCCCCAAGTCAGACCTCTGCAACAGATCATTAAGGACCTACAGCCTATTCTAAAAGATGATCCCTCTCTCTCTCAAGCGTTAGGAGACAGACCCCTCCTTGCTAATAGGCAGCCCCCTAATCTTAAACAGATTCTCACCAGCAACTACAGGTCTAACAACAAGAACATTGAAGCAGGCACACACCCCTGCAACAAACCACCCTGCCAAGTCTGCCCACATATCTGCACAACAGACATCATCATCGGTCCTAATCAAGCCTGCTACTCCATCAAAGGCTCATTTACCTGCTCATCTACTAATGTGGTCTATGCCATCATGTGCAAGAAATGCCCCAACACCTTATATATTGGACAAACAGGAAGATCGCTGCGTAAGAGGCTGAATGAGCACAGAGCTGATGATAGAAATCAAAGAACAAAGAAACCAGTTGCTGAGTGCTTCCATCTTCCTAATCACTCGATGGCTGATTTGTTAACGACTGTCGTTAGAAATGTAGCTGGGACATCGAGACTTCAAAGAGAAACAGCTGAACTTGAATTAATATGCAAGCTAAATTCTGTGAAAGCAGGACTCAGTCGAGACTATGGGTTCTTTTCCCATTACAAAGGGTAATTTGACTTCAGGCTTCCCATGGTTTGAACCTGAAAACTGCTCTGATTTGCCGTTAATGTATGACCTGATCCTATGTTTACACCCCCTTGCATGTAGTTTCATTCCTTTCTGTAAGTTCACCCATCTTCGAAGCATCTGAGGAAGTGGGATCTTCTCCCACGAAAGCTCATGCAAAAAGTAAATCTCTTAGTCTTAAAGTGCCACACAACTGCTTCTTGTTTTTTTACTGGACTAGACTAACATGGCTATCCCTGTTAAAATTAAATACTGAGCACAATAACACATGCATTGTCTCCAGCTGTACTTCATTTTGACTTCTGATGGATTAATAGTATTATTTATATTAGAGTAGAACCAACTGATATGAAAGACAAGACACCCTCCCCATTGTGCTAGACACTGAACAACACAGAGAATCAGACAGTCCCTGCTCCCAAGAGCTGACCATCTAACCAGACAAGGCAAGATAAGGGGTGGCAGAGAAATCACAAGCACAGGGAGGTGAAGAGACTTGTCAAGGCTCTTCTGATGGCACCTGATTAACAGCTGAAGTTCTCCTCCTTGCCCCGTACCCATGACCCTGGCTTTAAGAAGTAGGTTCACTTGGAAGAAGTTATCTTTAAAATAGTCATGTTTTTATGGTGCATGGTATGGTTAAGATCACAAATACCAAAAGATAGCACAGTTGTTTTGTTACTAGGAGAACTGCAGTGGAGACGAAGAGTCTAGTGGGCATTTCTCCCTGGCAAAATCTCTCCTTGAGCTAGCACTCTTTTTGAAGAGTTCTGCCACATCCTTTTTAGGAACCAGAGGGTGATCTTCCCAGTGGACCATGTTCTTGTGGTCTTCTTGAATCTGCTTTGTTGCATATAGATCTTTGAATATTATCACCAGGCATTAATAGGGCTACTACTTGGTTTAAACTATAGAGATTTTTTTACATCTACTAATTAGGAGAGGCTGTTCCTATGTATGAGCATAAATGTTCCTGATTTTTTCACTGTGAAGGTTCACCTGGTGCTGCACATCGCAAGAGTTTGAAATCCAGTGTATAGTGTCTAAAACTCAAAGTACTCAATATGTTATTTTAATACTTACTAGTTATAATCACGGTCATAGACATGGGTAGGCTGAGTGGGTTGAGGCCTACCCACCTTAGCCTCCAGCAGCAGTGCAAACTTCACTGCTATGGCAGTGGGGCCACCTGGCAGCCACAAGTGGGGCAGAGATGCCAGCTCCGGTGCCTCTGCTCCACTTGCGGTTGCAGGGCCCAGCGGCCACTGCCATGAGCCGGAGAGAGGCCCTGGCGCCTCTGCTCTGCTCATGACTGTGGGGCCCCACAGCTGTGAATGGAGCAGAAGCATCAGAGTCTCTGCCCAACTAGCAGCCACAACTACCAGCTGTTGGCTGGCCATACAGCCACAGTGGCAAAGTTTGCCCTGCTGCTGACCCTGGTGTACAGCTATCCTCCTCTCTGGGGAGGTGGAGGGGGCAGTTTCCAGTCAGCTACACCATTGGTTATAATAGGTTTTTATCCTGATATTGCACTTTTAAGAAAGCCAAAACACCAGGTTCCAACAGATTGTAGTCAGCACCATCCCATTAGCAGTACATGTACACTGACTGGAGATCTGCAGACCTAATGCATTTTAATTGTTGGGAGAATGAAAAGGGGATGTATTTATGTTGCTCACAAATATCTTTGATCAAAGCTTTGGATTGTTATCTGCTATATTTCATTATATAAATGAAGTCTTCATTGTTGGCTTTCTTGAGGCAACCAAATAGAATGTCTGGGGATTTTAACAGAGAAAAAATGGAGAGTATAAGAATTGGTCTTTTGTTGGTATTTCTTTTTGGAATGAACACACATTCTGAGCACAGGTAGACAGTGTGTGACATTTTAACTACAAAGACCTTGGAAGGAAATAAATAAGCAAAATGCCAGTTGCTTGTTTCACATTTTCTTTATTGACTTCCACTGACTGAATTCTCAGATCATGTGTCAGATACCATTAGAACAGTTAGAGCTACATTAGAATTACAGAAAGATTAAGAAAGATGGCATGCTACATGCAGGCTGGGAAGAGCTTGTTAAGGATTTGAAGTCTCAGCACCGTGATGGACCCCAAAGGGTCTACAAAGGTATTGGAAAGACATACTTGTCTTTGCATTAGTTGTCGCTAAAGGAAGATGACACTGCAGTGATGTAAACAGACATACTTAAAGACTTTGCTGCAAAAATGTACCAACCCTCAAACATGCTGTTGATCACTGTTTTGTTCTAAGAAACTCATGGTACAGTCATTGCAAGTGCACAGTATTTTGGGAGGGGAGAGGACCACAATAATCAGCTTAGGTCTTACTTAATTTTTTTAAGATAGAGCAGGCCTGCCATGTGTTTTGCCTTACAAGCCTTGTGCCGATGGGTGTGTTGGGAGCTACCATTAATGGTAGCAGTTGTTCATATTTGGT
This sequence comes from Podocnemis expansa, assembly GCA_007922195.1. Taxonomy (NCBI): domain Eukaryota; kingdom Metazoa; phylum Chordata; order Testudines; family Podocnemididae; genus Podocnemis; species Podocnemis expansa. Next base: position 55,776,484 of record ML681989.1, read on the forward strand.
AGATGTTACCAAAGACAATACAGTTTAAAGACCTTTTCTGCAAATGCATCACTTTTGCAGTGCACTTGTTTCATGTCATCCTGACATCACAATGCTCAGGTGGCTTAAGCTTCAAAGTCCACTAGCTGCTCACCCATCCCCTCATTCATCCAAGAAAGATTTAAAACAAAAAACAATCCCCCTAGATATTCACTGTCTGTATAAGACTCTGTGAATGAGGCTTGCGAATGATTACAGCCTGGATGCTTTGTTATCAGGATCAGATTAGGAAGAGGGAGCAGAGGTGGGCTTCTCCTCTCGCGATACAGGGATGGGTCTCTCACTGTATCTGGTGTCCATGTTGGATGGGACCTTGGGAGCACAGAAAGTCAGAATGCCATCAGCAGACAGGAAGCAGGTGATGGCGGATGGGTCTACATTGGAAGGCAGGCGGTATCTGCGGTGGAATTCACGGGAAATGAAACCATGGTCATCCTGACAACAGACAGAGGGAATAGATGGCTCATTCAGAAACGGTGCTTCGCTCTATTTGAGGCACACACCCCCAAACCATTGAATCCTAACAACAGCTTTGATTTGCTGTTACAGTGTGTCCTGATTCCATGACTTATACTTTCCTGCCTTTATTTTCCTCCCATACTGTAAGTTCCCTCATCTTCAAAGCATCTGACGAAGTGGGATTTTCTCCCATGAAAGCTCATGACTAACGTATTTATTTATCACTTTATAAGTACCACCAGACCCCTTGTTTGTTTTCCCCCAAAGCATGTTTTAATTTATATTACCAGGGAGTGACTCCATATTTACACTGAATTCCAAACAATTATTTCAAAACCACTTTTGGTTCATAATGAGGTCATAGTCTCAAGCAGGGCTGTGAGCATATGTGAATTTTATTCCACGTTACACTTTATTAGGGACAAATCCTGCCCTTGTCAATGTCCTGTGCAACAGCACTTAAGCCAGCTGAGCTATGCAGTGTATCAGTCAAAGCAGAATTTGGCCATTACCCCATGATGGGCTTGACTGTCAGCAGAGCTGAGTACCTGCCGCTTCCATTGATTTCAGCTGAAGTTGTAGGTGCTCAGCACTCTGAAAATCAATGCCTATACATTTCTGTATGTTAGAAGCATCAGTGGCTGAAACAAAAGACTGTAATTTTGGCTCCTCTCATGCTGTTGGCTGAAAGAATGAAAAATAAAAAGAGTGACAGTGACATGATTTTTTTCTGTCTTTATGGTAGAGAAGTCTCAGAAAAATATATATAACAAATATTGATTGTGATCTGAAGTTTTGTAATCCTAACAAGTGTCCTCATGGATGAGAAGACTTTGCGCCCCTTACCTCCCCCAGCAACTGCTCTTATTCTCACTTCAACACTCGCTTGAATTTTCATGTCATATGTGATCAGTTTCGAAGCCGTGGGCCCTTTGTTGTTCTGGTTTTGTTTGTTTTGCTCTTTTCAACCAAACCAGCCTACGAAAACTCAGCTTTCACACGTAATCCTGAATTATGGAAGCTCAATCATCCTTTGACAGCATCAAATGCCATTCTTCTTCTAGTCAGATATTATTACTGAACAGTGCACACTGTCATCTGAGTGGTATGGAGTATCATGATTGGAAATGAACAAAAGACAAATTTTCTCAGTATTATTAAAAATCAGGTTTGAGCTTTATCAAATCTGGGAATCTACAATTAGTGACTTTGGTTTAATCTTTGAAAAATAATTCTGGGAAAAGTAAAGAAAATTATCCCTCCCTCTCCCACACCCCTAACTAAGGAACACCTGCAAAACAAAGAGAAAAGAGCAAGATGATTCCTTTACAAAGGTGCATAGCGTTTTCTGCTTACCTGTCTCTCATTGTGCTTGCCGTGGATTTCCACAAAGTCATCCGCCATCTTCACACTCAGATCTTCAGGAGCAAAGTGTTTTACATCCAGGAGAATTGTAAACTTGTCCCGGTCAGATCTCACCTGAAATTACCATCGTAATAAAACAAAACTTGAGGTTGAGATCCATAATTTGTTGACTCAAAAACAAAGGAATCCTCAGTCTCACCCTGAACATGATTGGCTATGAAGTGATATAAGAAAGAGAAAGGTTATGGGCCTGATCCAATCTCCTTTAATGTCAATGGACTTTGGCTGAGGAGGTTCTGTGATAGTAAGCCTTATTGAATGCTTATTGCTTGTTGAGTTTACATCCCTTCCCTTGCTCTCATTGCACCACTCTATCACTCTATTATTTTTCAGGAGCCATCATTAAAATTAGTGGACATTTGGGTTGTGCACAACAGCTAAAAATAAAATTATAGCAGTTATATAGCTTCTTTTATTTTTCTAAGTGAGCTCTTTTGCTCTTTGCTATTTTAAACTATGCTTTATTTGTTAAAGCAGCATGGACACAGAAAGAAAGGGCACTCTGCAGTTTTGTGAACTGGCTTGAGAGCCCAACAATGTTCTTGCTGCTGTAGCACTGCTGGGCTTCTGCTAGATTTTTGGAGGAAACGGGGGGGGGGGGGAGCTGGTAGAATTTAAAAAGCACAAACATCTATACTCATTTGACATTTCAGAGCTGAGTGTTTTGAACACAGCCCAGGGTACACAATGTTCATTTTGCATATAGTCCTTGGAGAACTCTTCTTGGGATTTCCAGTGTGAGATTGCAAGGAACGCAGAGATCATGAGATGGGGGAAAAAAGAGAGAACATTCATGTTCAAGAATAAATTTAAACCTAAATTTCCACCCCAACAAAAATGAACTAAATAAGGATGTTCTTGTAACGGAGAAAGCTTTGTTTTTTTCCCAGCACATGGCAAACTACTGTCAGGGTCATAAAGTGATCTTCCTACAGAATTGTAAAAATGCTGAAGGCCAAATCAATTTGTTAAAGGGGGAAATTAAGACTTCTCTTGGGCTAAGATTTCCTGTGATCATTTTCTGTGAAGGTAAGGTGAATTAAGTGTTTTTTCAGGAAACCTGTTAATCTTCCTGCACCCATTCACTCACAGCCAAATTACATAGTCTAATTAAATCAAGGAAAGTAGCCGGTGGTTAATGGATTGCCAACAGAGGTAAATTGTATTCAGTAAAGGAGTCTTACCTCTGAAATGCCTGATTCCAGAAACGTGCGGAAGAGTGAGTGCCTGTAATAGGGGCTGATGGTGGAAGAGAGCAGAGGCAGGAGATCATAATCGAAAAGACCCTCTCCGAAATAGTGGTCAAACAAACGGCCTGGAAATAAGGGCCCAAGAGCTCGTTTGAACCACGGGTGCTGGATGGTAATGTCCATGTTTTCTGCTTCTGCAAGTTCAATGGTAGAAAAAGACAGTGCAGTCACTTTGGGGACAGCGATGTCTTTGCTGGACAGCACAGTGGCGATTTAGAAAAGCTCCCTCTATATATACCACTTTCACAGAATAAAGGTATTAGTAGGATTTCTCTGGAAAGACATGATCTCATGATGAAGGCAATCTGGTCAGCAGAAATGCAGAGGCTGTCCTGAGAATGACAGTCTGGGTAGAATCAGTGCCAGATATCTGTGGCCAGTAGCTGCTCTCCATGATGCTACACTGTCTGGGGCTGCCTCTCCCCAGATGAAAAACAGAGTCTAAGCCTTAACATAGATGAACAATTCAAACAGGACATATTCATGGAATTTCCTGTGGAAAATTTTCTAAAGGTAACTGTTTTGTGAGTCTCTGTGACCATGTGCAGCCTCTTCCATGTGAATTTGTTGATGTTTCCTTCCGTTCTGAAACCAACAGAGAAAACTATGAAATAAATAGACTCTTGTTTCAGGAGGATAAAGATGTTTCACCTAGGCTGAAATGAGTGGAAAAGGAATCCTCTTTTGTGATGTCACATTGATACGTTGTTATGGGTCTTAATATCTCTAGTCAGCAAGGGGTTCTCTGGGTCTAGTGATACGGTCAGGGAAGGTATTCGGAATCCCAGTGAAAAATGAAAGAAATATTAGAACCCAGTTTAAAGCAAGAACAATGTGACTTCACACAATCAAAACAGCTAGAAAATCTTAGGCTATGCCTACATTAGGAAAAGTTAGTTTGAATTTGTTAATTCGAACTAATAAGTTCAAGGCTAGTTCGAACTAACCCTGAACTTATAAATTTGAATAACAACCTGGACTAATTCAAACTAACTTCAGTCCACTTTGTTAATTCAAACTAGCTGCCCTTAGTTCAAACTTATTAAGTTCAAACCAAGGGTTAGTTCTGGTCTTCACTGTCCTTAGTTTGAACTAATGATCGAACTAAGGGCTTAATTCAAACTAACTGGGCAGTTTTACTAGTTGAAACTAAGTGTTCATTACTTTGAATAAGGAATTTCTTAGTTCGAACTACGGAAGGCCTAGTGTAGGCAGGTAATAAGTTAGTTTGAATTAAGCCTGCTTAGTCAAACCAACTTGCCAGTGTAGACATAGCCTTAGATATTTTTGACAGGGAAAATAGTAAAGCAAAGCTGTTCACTCATTATGACACTATGAAAGGGACTCTTTGAAACCTTCTGTATTTTGTTTCTAGAATGTATAATATCGCTATGCTGTGATCTAGCACCACCACGTTGGGCCTGAACCTTCTCTTGATAAAGTCAGTGCAAAACTCCAAGGAATGTTATTAATACAAATAGGCATTTCCACAGTGGGGAACGTTTCTACACCATTTTGATACTGACAGAATCAATACAGAACCAATTTTAAAACCATTTAGAGCTGTAATATAGATCCTGTTTAAGGTGTCCTGATCCACCCTTTACTTGAACCTGTTTCAAGATAAGACTAACAGATTTATTTATCGCATGAGCTTTCTCGGGAGAATATCCCACTTCGTCAGATGCTTTGAAGAGGGAGAACTTACAGAATTGGATGAAAATAAATGCAGGGAAGTGTAAGACAAGGGGGGACAGAGACTGACTGTAAAATCATTATCAGTTAGCCATGTTAGTAAGATTGAAATGGACCACAACAGTAAACTTTAGGTAAGAACACATTTGGTGCAAGGTATGGAGTGAAGTCTATCCTTCCTGAAGTGGGGTTCAGGTGTCACCCATGATGGTTGCCCTACGTCTGAGGAGAAGGCAAAGCAGGCTTGCTGAGGCAATCTGACTAGCTGTAGAACTCACAGTGTACCCAGTGAATCGTCCAGCCAGATCAACCCCACTCAGGGTGGAGAAAGACATGGGTCTCTGTCCAAAAGACATGCTAGCTGAGGATCCAGGAGACTAGCATCAGTGCCCTTGCTGGACTAGAAGAGAAATACTGGTGCAGTCACCCTGAACCTTGCCACATACTTAAAATGTTGTCCTGAATCAGGCCTTAAATGGTAACGTTTTGCGGGGGGGGCAGACCTGGCTGTAGTAGTCAGTTGCATCAACACAACTGTCATTCTTTCAGAGACCTTATTATTTGCTAAAAATTTCCCTCTGCAAGTGTTTGTCCTCTATCATATTTCTCTCATTAAAGAGAGTCTCCCTCATTGTTTCCCCTGTCCCTTTGCTTCAAGCTGTCCTGCCTCTGGAACATAAAGCCTGCTTTGTGCTCTTCAGGCCTGTCTGTGCAGTGAGAGATGTTCACATCCAGAAATCATTTTTCTCATTCGTGGACTGAAAATTTGTGATCCTTTTCACCCCTCCGGATCTACCCTGCCTGTCCCTACATCTGTTCTGGGATGCTCTTAGAGAAGCAGCTACTGAAGTGGGAGATAAAGAAATAATGTGTTAATTGTAGAAAGGCTTATCTTCCCACCTCTCTCAAACACCAAGGAAGGCAATAAAGGTAACAATTTCCACTCAGTTTTTAATTCACAGTGCCTTCCTACAGAGCATTTTCCCCATAATATATGTTATTAGAATTAATGCACCTCACATATGAAAATAAAGGCAAGCAGGGAAGCATCAGCACAAATGCGGCAGGCAAGAGTGGAGGCACGTAGTTTGGCCACATTCACAGGTCTAACAACTGTTGTTGCAGGCAAATAGAAACCACGGCCCATCTGAGGAAAGAAGTTAGTAGGAGCATCTTAGCACTCAGCATCTTTGAAAGTCAGGTCACTTACTTAGATGCTTAAATATAGATTTAAGAGCATAATGTTAAGGTCCAGTTTTTATTCAGTTGGCTTCCATTTCTTTGTAAGAGGGATCTTCATGCCCCCACAGTGCTCTACAAATTCACACATCCCTGCTTTAATCCTCCCTACAAGGCTTTGACTTGCAATCGCCAACTTTTCAGCTAGGAAGGGGGATGGATACCACCACCATTCTTTGGATTCTATCAGTCCCACTACTTAATCAGCCCCAGAGATCACTACAGAGCAAGCCAAGCTTCTTCCTTAAATGCCTGTGAGGATGTGGCCCTCTAGCCCTGATGGTTTGGAGGAGCTATGGTACAGGAAACGGATCCTGAGCTTCCTACACAGTGATACAGATAACTGAAGACTTGGTGGATAGGAAAGTCAAGTATCTCCCACTTTGCCTGCTGCCATTCTGCCTGATGCTGTTATACCATAGAAAAAGGGCCACTTGTAACAAAATCTTATTCACATTTGATGTTACTCCATAAAGGTAGGACTGTAGACATATTGATTGGGAAGTTATTGAGGCCATGTCCACACTCCAGTGGCTAGAGTGTCACAGCTACAGTGGGCTGCTGTAGCACTGTAGTGCCGGTGCTTCCTACACTGATGGAAAGGTTTTTTTCTGTCAGTGTAGTTAATCCACCTCTGAGAGAGGCAGTAGCTAGGTGGATGGAAGAATTCTTCCTTCAGTGTAGCTCCTTGTACAATGGAGCGGAGGTCAACAGCCTGGAGCAATTTTTAGGCATAGACCAGGCCTGAGACCTAGATCCACAGAACTGTTTAAGCTCTTAACCAACAATCAAATCAATCTTGTATACAACGTTACTGTAGCCATGTTGGTCCCAGGATATTAGACAGGTAAGGGGGGGGAGGTAAGGTAATTACTTCTGAAGTTGGTCCAATAAAAGATATTACCTCATCCCCCTTGTCTCTCTAATGAAATCAATGGAAGTTAGGAGCCCAAATACCTTTGAGAAGCTGAGGGCAAGTGTTTAGGCCATGGAAGAAGAAATGTAAAGTACGCAATGATGGGAGTGATTTTTTTTAATTTCTCACCTATTAATAAATCACTTCACCATGCTTTTTTAAGAGAAAAGGCTAGAAAATCAGTTCAGTTAGACTCATACTTTGTCAATGGCATCAAAACCTGGAGGGGCTGGGGGACCATGCACCCACTTTTTAACACTGATGCAGTTATAGGGGCAAGGGGCAACATTGCCTTCCCCCAATCTGCAAGCTTCAGGTCCTTAACCTCAATCAGATTTCCACTCCTAGATCCCCTTCCTCCCTGTTTTAGATGCATCATGTTATTTATATTTTACAGCTCTCTGCCTATTTTCAAATCATTTTACAGTTCAGCTGTACATTGGAAAGCTAAATATCATCTGTCCTCATACAAAAACCAGATTTTTTTTAATCGAAAGAATTTATATAATGTCAACAGTCTGCCTCAGTGCAGCCAAAGAGGCTTAAAAAATCACTAGCAATCCCTTTTTTCCACCTCATAGCCCATGTCCTGAACGCTGAACAAATCCCATCAGTGTTTGGGGTGTGTAATGTCATTGTTGTTGAACCACTGGTGAATTTATATGCTGTTAATCCCTGGCATTTATTCAAACAAGCTCAGCAAGTTTCAAATGCACAATGCACTTAATGTTTTCATCAATGGGTTTACATAGTGAATGAGACGCTCTCCCCACTTCAGCCTGTAGCATTGCAAGACAGAGAGAACAGGGGGACAAAGCAGAGCAAAACTGAGTAAACAGGAAATTAAAGCAGGAGTATTTTGGGAAGTTTATGGCTGTTAAGTAACAAGAAAATCTCACTACCTTAATCCATAGATCTCAAAACACTTTATAAAGGAGACCAATATCATCACCCCTCTTTTAGTGGGGAAACAGCCAAGTGACATGAATTGTCCAGATCACTTTGCAGGCAAAAGCAGTGTCAGGACCAGAAGCCCATTCTCCTTGGTCTCTGCCCAATACTGTTTCAAGTGTCGACTGTGCAATACTGTGGCATAGAGCTCCCCAAGCTTCCATTTATAAGAACTTTTGAGGCTCCTCTCTTTGCCTTGTAAAAATCTTCCTTTTGTCAAGGAAATGTTATTGGTATTTTCAAGCCAGAGAACTTCCTTTAATGGACTATCAAAGGAAACTGGCCTAGCTATTTGATTAATATAACTCACTTTAACTCCCAGGTCACCCTCACCCAGAAAGTGTGAGTGTGTGTGTGCACGCGCATATGATTTTTTTATGTGAATTCCTACATTTTAGAAAATGTTGTTGATTGTGGCTGGTTGGTTGGTTGGTTGATTTGGTTTTCTATGTTTTTTGTGTGTGAATCCCTACTTTTAAAAAAAGAAATTTAGGTTTAGACCGTATAAAAGAGCCTCATGATAAAACTTGCATGGTTCTTTTATTTAAAAACAGACAAATTAACAGTGCTCTTCTGACCCCTTGTGGGACAGAAAGATTCTGCATGAGCTGTCCCTGTATGGTCAGAGTCAGTGCTCCACAGTTCCTGTGGAGCGTTGGCCAGGATATAATGGAAGAAGAATGGGTACTGTAGGTGGCTTGCAATCACAGAATTGCAGAAGGTTAGGGTTGGAAGGGCCCTCAGGCAGTCATCTAGTCTAACACCCTGCTCAAAGCAGGACCAACCCCAACTATATCATGGATTTAGCAATGGATGCTCAAGCAGGGAAAGGCAGTGGAGAAGAGTTGTCAGGCAGGTGGGGCTCAATACAGTGTTTGGGAGGTACAGGGGCTGCAGGAGGGGGCAGTCAGGGAGAAGAACTCTATCTAGGGTTCAGGGGAATGAGAGGGAGTGAAAAGACATTATGGGACGAGGAGAGGGAATAGACAAAGGTGTTTGCTTGTGAGTCTATGATGATTTGGGGGACTGCTATAGCGACTTGTGGGGGGGAGGAGGTACTTCTGTAGCTTTGTGGTAATGCTGCACTTAATCATTCAGGCTTGGTCTACACTGGGTATTTTTGTTGACCAAAGGCAGGTTTTTATGCCAAAGCAGTGGTGGTGTACACACTGCAGTCCCTACCACCATTGCCCCAACTCCTCTGATCTTTCTACAAAATAAAATCACCTTGACAAGAGGTGTGAAGCTTTTTGCTTCAAACTTTTAGCAACAAAGCATCAGTGTAGGCACCACATATGGTTCTGTTGTGGTAAATGGCCTCTAGGAAGTGTCCCACAATGCCCATCTTTATGACTGAGGCCATCAGTATGAACTCTACTGCCTTGCAGCCATGCACCTCTTACCCTTTAAAGCCTGGGGATTTTTTAATTTCCACTTTCTGCTTGCTTGGCATGGAGAGCTCACATTGCATCTTCCCAGCTGACCATGGCACCAACTTGCACCAAACACTCTTCTGCTAAGAGCACATTGGCGTTGCTGGATCTGAGTGGCATTGAGGAGAGGTGGCTGATCAATCCCAGCTATAGCTGAAGAAGCTTCAATCTGTACAGTCAAATTTCTCATTTAATGGCTACAGTGCCATGAGGAAATCAAGGAGCTGTGGAAGGGGTACCAAAATGCTGGGGAATCAACCCCTCATTCTAGTATAGAACCAAAGACCTGCTGCTTCTATAGGGACCTAAGGACCTTTCTCAGCAGTGACCTCACCTCCACTGCCAAGAGACCTGTAGAGACGTCTCCCTGGGCCTGGAGGCAGTGGACACCAGGCACAACACTGATGAAGTTGTGGATGAGGAGGTCAAGTGGAAGGACAGTGCAGAGCAGGGGACCAGCTCATTAGATGACATGATAAGTCAGAACTTCCTCTCAACCTTGGAGGGTTCAAGTCAGTTCCAGGCCCCCAACACTGGCATGCATAATGCAGGAGAGGGAAGCTAAGGTAAATGATGTTTTTGGCACTAATGCTGCTCAGTTACATGAAGTACAGCTGTCCTTTGCTTTGTTGTATTATACGGGTGGCTGAAGGAACAGAAATGTACAAGAGATGCTCTGCTTACATGTGCTTCCCATTCCCTTGTTCAGCTAGTCACTGTGGCAGAAAAGTGTGCTAAGCCACAGTGATATTTCACAGGAGTCCTCCAGAAAGATCTCTAGGAAAATTTCCTAGAGGTACTCACCAATCGTCTAATGGAGATTCCTTGGCAGAGTTGCTTTGTGTCTTCTCCCGTTGTAGGAAACTTTTCCGAATCAATTGGCAATCACTTGTACAGGGACTGAAGTGGCACACAGGTGAGCAGCATAGGGACCCACTTTGAAACTGCTTGCATGGAAGACAGTCACCCTATCATCCCTGCTTAATCTCAGGAGTGAGGGCTTCTCTGGCTTCTGTCTGCGGAAAATAGGGAGTACATTGTGCCACCATCCACCTGCATCAATACCACAAACCACCACCCCAGAACCTTTTCTCCAACTTGAGTGCTTTCTACAGTGGGCCCAACTCACCATGCCCTGGTTGATCAGCAAGTGTGAAAGTGCCAGGGGACAATGAGAAAGGGGTGTATTTTACAATAATGCATCAATGCTGTTATTGCACTTGCTATGCTGCTTCTGTTCATTGTTTATTGTGCTTCTACAGACATGCCCTGGAGGAGAAACCCTCCCATACCTGTGGCTGACAAGAAAACCATGGAGAAACAAAGATGTTCCAAGAACTCCTCCAGTTCTCTGAGGTGGGGGGGGGGGAGAGAAAAAAGGACATGGGCATACAGTGCATCAAAAAATCAGAAAATTGATTGGCAGGAGAGGAGGGAAAGCCAGGAGTGAGTAATAGTAGATCATGAGCTCATGATGAAAGCCATTGAGAAGCAAACAGGGATGTCAAAGTCACTCATAACTCTGAAGACTGAATTCTTGTGTGCTTGCCCCCCTTGCGGCCAACATAGAATAGCTTTTCACACCCAATCCAAACTCCACCTACACATTCCTATTAAACTTCCAGTCCGTCGCAGTACCCCATTTACTCCATACCTTTAGACAGCTCCAGAACAATAGCTGGACTACACCCAGCTTTCATAGCTCATACTGGCCCTCATTGCTTTCTCCCATCCAGGCCAGCTTCTCGTGTGTTGTGAATAATCATTATCTATTTCTGTGTGGAACAAGCTGTCTTTATTTGTCTCTTGCACGTGGTGGTTGCACCTCACATTGGTACACAGTGCAGCCTGGCTAGCAGTCATAGCATGGCTCTACGCTGTTCACAGAGATGCTCATTGTCAAAACAGTTTTCAAGACTTTCCTCATTCAGATGGTTTCCTGTGATGTCCCTCTAATAGTCCCAACATCTGATGTTTCATGCAGATCTGCCTCTGCACTCCACCGAGGGGAAACTTTTCACCCACAGCTTCACAAATACTATGGAGCATACAGCAGGTGGCTTTAACTATGGGAGTATTTTCCTCATTTAGGCCTACTCTGCCATTAAGGGATTGCCAGAAACATTTTAATCTGCCAAATGCACATTTAACAGTTATTCAGCACCTGCTCAGCCTGTTATTGAAGGACTCTGTGTTGTTATGTAGGCTGCCCATACAAGGCTTCATGAACCATGGCAGTAAGGGGTAGGCTGGGTCTCCCAGGATAACTATGGACATTTTAACATCCCCTACTGGAATCTTTTGGTCTGGAAAAAAAATCTCTGCTAGCAGTTTTCTGTACAGGCCAGTGTTCCTGAAGATATGTGTATCATGTACCTTCCCTGACCAATCCAAGTTTATGTCTATGGAAAGCCCATGGTGATCTAGAACAGTGGTTCCCAACCAGTGTGCCATGGCAACACCCAAAGTGTGCCACAAGCGTCCCCGAGATCTGCAGTTAAAGTTTCCTCCCTGCTCAGCCCAGCCATGTGGGCTGTGCAAGGTTTGGAAAAGGCAGGGTGTGACGGGGCAGGCCGGCCCTATATGCCCGGAAGGGAAGGGAAGCCCCGCCCCTCAGACCCTGCTGGGCATGCTCAAACAGCTGCCCAACTATAAAAGGCTGGGATTCCCCTCAGTTGGGAGCTGACCAGCGGAGGGAGCAGACACAGGCTAGGAGCTCCCGCTCAGACTCTGGTCTGGGTCCTGCCTCAACGGAGCCAAAGCCGGGGACGTCCGTCATGGGGAGAACCGAAGGCAAGGCGGATCAAGGCGCACCTAGCCAGGGAGGATCCGAGGACCCCGACGGGACAAGACCCTTGACCAGGGGGGTGTCCGTAGCCCCTGCGGCCCACCTCTCGGCGGCCAGGTAGGAAGTAGCCCAGGGCGGGGTAAGTCGTGGCGGACACAGGCCGCGTCCGAGCCTCAGTCGGCGCGTTGCGGTGTGGATCCCCGCCGACGGGGCCAGGATTCCCCTGCACACCCCAGGGCCCTGGGCTGGGGTTCAGAGGAGTGGGAGGGCCTGAACCCCCCTACCTGGGCCCCCGTGCCCCAGGGAGCCACGCTGGGCCTACGACTTACGTACTCTGGCCAGTAGGCCGCTCTGCCCTGACGCAAGGGCCGGGACTTA
>ML681989.1:55789066-55808747 GCA_007922195.1 Podocnemis expansa
ACTCTGGCCAGTAGGCCGCTCTGCCCTGACGCAAGGGCCGGGACTTACGTACTCTGGCCAGTAGGCCGCTCTGCCCTGACGCAAGGGCCGGGACTTACGTACTCTGGCCAGTGGGCCGCACTGCCCTAACGCAAGGGCTGAGACCGATTGACTCTGGCCAGTAGGCCGCTCTGCCCTGACGCAAGGGCTGGGACTTGCTGACTCCGGCCAGTGGGCCGCACTGCCCTGACGCAAGGGCTGAGACCGATTGACTCTGGGCAGTGGGCCGCTCTGCCCTGACGCAAGGGCTGGGACTTCTTGACCCGGGCATTGAACCCTAACGCCTTGCCCGGGTGGCACGCGGAGCTCAACCACTCCGCGACACAGGGGTTAAAGTAAGGGGAAAGGCACTGGAACACAGTTCCAGGGCCCCCCATTTTTAGGCAGGCAGCGTTTAGGGGCCCCTAAAAATAGGGTAAGGCATCCCAATGTGAAGTTCCAGAGGTCCCCCTAAAAATAGCATGAGCAGCTGGGAGGCAGAGTTCCCTTGGCTCCACCTTAAACCTGCCTCCACCTTAAGCCCAGCCAGCAGAGAGCTGCGGGAAGCCGGTAGTGCATGAATCACCCCCCGCAGGGTGGAGCAGCTTGTGTCAGGCAGCCTGCAAACAGCCCAGGTAAGGGCTTTGGGGGGGAGGGCAGGCTGCAGGGGGTTGTGTGGAGCAGGTGTGTGTGTGTGTGTGTGTGTGTGTGTGTGTGTGTGTGTGTGTAGTAGAGGTGGGTGGTTGTGGCTGTGTAGCAGAGGGTGTGTAGCTGGGGCTGTGGGGATGTGTAGCTGGGGGCTGGAGGCCTGGTTGTGGCCACTGCAGTGATGGGAGGGTCCATCACAGGCAGAAGGGGTCTGGAGAGGAGAGGAGGATGGAACCCACTGGGGTGGGAGGGAGCAGCAGTGGGGTGAGGATTTGCCCTGGGTGGCAGGGAGCCGCTGTGGAGAAGGGGGAAGTGGGGGCTGCACCATGCTGCCCTGCCCTACCTTCCCACTTCCCGGGTTCCCCCCATCCCCCCACAAAGCCACTCCTGTTCTCCCTTCCCCTCTCCTCTCTTGCCACCCTTGTGCTGTTCCCCACATGGCTGCCCTTGTCCTCTTTTGCCACCCTTGCCCTGCTCTGCTCCCCACACTCACTCCTGCCACTGCACACGACTCCTGACCTCCCGTGTTTTGCCACCCCTGCTCTGCTACCCCATCACCCCACATAGCAGCATTTCCAAAACATTGTGACATGGTTCCTGAATATTCCTAAGTAATTTAAGTTAATTTGAATATTCATGAGCTTTTTCATGATGGTGTGCCTTGAAAAATTTGAAGGTATCAAGGTATCGCAGGGCAGAGAAAAGGTTGGGACCCACTGATCTAGAAGAATTTGGAGTTCCATAGTACCCGCTGCTACCGATGTACTTCATTGCACGATAGTCAAGGGCCAAAACTGGGGTATGTGTGCCATCCGTAGCTGAGTCACAGTTAGGGAATCTCATCACTGCAAAGCTATTCACTCTTTCATGCACATTTCTCAGAGTCACTGATTAGTAGCAGTCTGCAGTTGCCAACTTCCACAGAACAATTGCCACATGCTTCTCCACTGAGATGGCTGTTCTCATTCTGGTGCCCTGGCACAGCAGGGCAGGGACAAGATCCTCAGAGAGTCCCCTGAAGGTGGCTTTGCACATTTAAAAGTTCTGCAGCTTCTGCATCTCATCTCAGACCTGCATAATGATGCATCCCCACCACTCAATGCTTATTTTACGTGCCCAAAAGCAATAGTGCATCGGGTGCAGTTACTCCATGAATGCAAACAGTAATCCTGCATTGTTTCGTTCCATGGCACACGGCAACTCAGGTACCTCAGATTCCAGTTCTGATTGGGAGCTCATGATGTACTACATGACCAGCCACGTTGCTTTCAGAACGCTGACAACAAAAGTGGAGACTAGTGCATGATCCACCATTTCAGACTGCTGGACAGGGATGTTGCGCCCCAAAACAAGGGTTAGGGCCCCACCCCAGGCCCTGATCCAACCTGGGGGCCCAATCCAGTTCCAGCCACTGCCAGCGAGCAGCAGGCAGCCAGAGCCGGGTTTCTGCTGCTGCCAACAAGTGGCAGGTGGCCCAGAACCCAGCTCCTGCTGTTGCTGGCAAGTGGCAGGTGGCCCAGAGCTGGATCTAGGCCCTGCTGCTGCCAGCAAGCAGCAGGCGGCCCCAGCCTGGCTCCAGCTTTTGCCACTGCCAGCAAGTGGCAGGTGGCTTGGGTGGGCCCTGCCCTGTATCTGGCTCCTGCTGCTGCGATGGCAACCCTAGCCCGAATCCAGCTCCTGCCACTACCACCCAGCGGCAGGCGGCTGGAGTTGGATCTGGAGCAGGGGGATGCAGGTCACGAGCCCTGTGGGCCCAGCAGCAGTGACACCTGTGCTGGGGCAGATGTGGGGCTGACTCCTACCATTGCCAGCAGCCCCAGGTCCTTGGCTGAGGCTGGATCCAGCCGTTGCCACCAGTGGCAGCCCTGGCTCCCCAGCTGGGTCCAAATCTGGCTCGTGCTGCCACTGGTCCTTGGCAGGAGCCAGGGCTGGATCCAGCTCCTGCAGATGCTGGCAGCTCCAGGTCCCTGTCCAGGGGCAGAGCCTGCTGCTGCCCATGGCCCTGAGCCGGATTCCACAGGCCCTGGGTCCCGACCCAGGGTCAGATGCTACCATCACTGCCTGGTGCTTCAGCGGCGGGGGGGACAGAAAGCAATCAATCAAGAAAGGCAGTGCCTCCCCGTAGTTTTGATAAGCTCTATCCCTGTTAAAGGAAGAATTCTTCTGTCAAGCTAGTACTGTCTACACTGGGAGTTGGGTCAATTTAACTACTTTGCTCCTGGGTGTGGATTTTTCATACCCTGAGAGGTGCATCTGGACCTACTTAATTTGTGAGTATAAACCTGTAGCCTGGATGCAAGGAAGAAGGTGGTCAGGACAGGAATGCAATGCTGACAAGAGGGAAGGCAGAGCCATTGTAGGAGGGTGGTTTAGCTTGCAGGTTATATTAATGGCTTAGGTTAGGAAAAACGACATTATACTCCACTCCCTTGAACTCTGTTGGTACTATAGGGAGATCTGCACAAGTAATTATTTAAGCTACATTATGTGCATATATATCGTATTCCGAATTAAGCTTCAGCGACCATCAGAGTGGAGAGCAGATGAGAAGCTTCGACGACACCCTGACACAAAATCTGTGTAAACTGAACCTTTCTGGCTCAACCTCTGAGCAACTGGCAATCAATTATATTACATGGCGCCACACCGACACAGTAGGTGCGAAGGCTCTGAGAAGAATCGTATCAACTAGCTAAAAGTACATCACCAGGGAGGGAAAGAATGTGCAGCTCAATCAATGCAATTAGGGAAATGGTTCTGTGGCCAGTGGCGTGAACACTGTTCTTTCCATATTAGTCTATGGAGATGTACAAAGACTCACTCATACATATTATGATTGCTGAGAGTATGCTCTAACTCAAGGTGGTTGGTATTATCATCATCGTCATGTATTATGTATACATCTGTAAAAGTCTGTAGTCCCAGATCTCCATTTATTATGGCACTTAAAATGAACAGGTGAATCTAAGTTTTCAGGTTGTTGGAGCTTTTTCATTAATGAATTGTATAGATTAAGGCCTGACAGGACCATTCTGGTTATTTACTCTGATCTCCTGATAGCATTGACTTTTGAAGAGGTGAAGGTGCTTGAGAATATTTTATGTAAAAGGTGTCAGCGATCTTGGGGGTATGTCTTTAGTCATGTGGTAATCTGGGATTTTACCCTGGACAACTCAGTGATGGGTGCCTTATGTAAACACTGGGATGCACAGAGAACCATTCTCCCTCTAATGCTCTCTGGAATCCTTAGGCTGGCTCTGTGAGCAAATGTGTGTGGTGATGGTGCTCAGTCTCTCGGGAAGGGTTAGCAACAAAAAAAACCCCAAAAACACAGCATGATTGATCATCTTACAAAATGCTAGAGTGGCCCTCTGCACGTCATTATACAGAACAAAACAAAAAGACAAAGGGCCAGACCCATTGGTCCACAGCCCCAGCTATGCACTGCAGATTTATTCCTGCTTTGCATTGCTAGAGCAAACTTGTGGTATGGCCCAGTGTCTCTGCCTCACACAGCTTATCCAGGATAAGACAGTGGTTCAAACTGGGGTGAGAAATAGGAGAAGCCAGGAAGACAGACAGTAAACACAGGAACAATCAGGAAGAAGGTCTTTAAACTCACTTAATCAGAATCCATAGAAATGTTACATTCATATGGACAGATAGATATAGATAAATCTATAGATAGGCTCCACTAACTAAAGATCTGTTCTCCTGTGTGGTCTGCTGCTTCTCTCTTGTGCTACCTCATGCCCTGGTTTTGTTCCTTATCAGAATTTACCAGTTCCATAGGGGTAACCATATTAGTCTAGATCAGCCAAATAAACAAGGAGTCCTGTGGTACTTTGAAAGAGTAACTAATTTATTTATCACATGCGCTTTTGTGGGAAAAATTGCATGGGAGAATTTACCAGCTTGATTCACAATGTAACTCCTAATGAGGGACACCTTCAGCTAGTTGTAGAACCTTGTCTCTCCACTATGGAGGAACGGCCCTTACAAATGCAGGCACTGACCTATAATGTCATGCTTAGTACAGGACTATGCAGGTACAGATTATCTGAATGAATGAATAAACAATCAACAGAGGGAATTCACACAGTAATTTTTTTAAAGCATGAAGTAAGTTTACCACCCTCCCCTGAGGAAACAAGAACAGTGCAGTGAAATTGGGGCTTTCATTTTCCCAGGGAGATTCCCACAGCCTGGGAAAATTCTGAAAGAGGCCAGCTTGTACAAGTAAAATTACAGGCTTTGAAGTGCTATGCAGTTGGTTTCTTCAAGCAGAAGAGAAATTGCCCTGAAAAGATGCCATGTAATTGCTATTTTCTGCTGTGAATGTTGTTGCAAGGCCTTTGAAAAGGCCGCTCCAAACACAGGATCGCAGACCTCATCTGGCAAGTCCTCTCTGTTATGATTGCTACAAACTGTAGTGCAGGCCATTTTTCCAGAGTGTGCGTAGCACATCAACCGTGATGTGCAGTCTTCAGCTGAAATCACAATGTGCTTCCCATACAGCTCATGTACCTTCTCATGGATTAATGCAGTGCACTACCACCGGGCTGGCATCTCCTTTTGTTGCACACTCAGCAAAACGTTGGCAGGCTATGAAAACTGTGCAAATCCTGGAGGAGACGGGATTTATCTCCTGTCTGTATGGAATCTTCAATGTGGATTTTCAGTTATATGAAAAGAACTTCTTTTACCTCAGAAAATTTCCAGTCTTCCTACCTACCTACTAAGCCTGCTTGGAAAACGATCCTCCCCTCTCAATCCAAGCCTGGATCCACATCCAGATTGTATACACAGGCCCCATTTAGATACTAAATGAGCCAAACCCAAATTGTGATACTGAAACCTCTGGACCCTGAAGTTTGCATGCTGAACTTATTAAGTGTACTATCATCCATGGCTGACAATGAGCTAAAGGACAGGGTTCTCTAATGCATTCTAGTCCCTCTGCACCAATGTGAGGAGTAGGCCACAGGTGGCATCGCAAGCTCCTGACACTCACTGCTGCTGCAACAGGTATGGAAGCATATTGGGGGTGGGCAGGGCATTGTCAGAGCGCTGTTGCTCTCTAGCAAATTGTAGTTGTTGGAGATACCTCTGGGGGTCACAGTCACCTGGCGCCCTTTAAGTCTGCCCCAGGTCACTCTAATCTACCCTAGGACTGGAATAGAATTGGTCTCAGAACCAAAAAGCCAGTGGCAGACTGAGGCAGGGGGGCAGGCCCCTGGGTGCTCAGGGTGTCAACTCAGCTCTCCCCTGCGGCCGGGGGGCAAGAAGTCAGTATACTGGCCGAGGTGAAGCTGTGGATAATTGCTGGGGGGTGCTGCAGCACCTGGCCAGGCTGCCAGGCCCTTCACTGCCAGCCAAGGGGATACAAGAGGAGCTGGGAGTGCCCCTCAGCACCTCCCTGCCCACATGTCCTGAAAGGGTGGCCCTGCCCCATGGTATTTGAGGAACTACAGCAGCAGGTAAGTGTGTAGGTGGGGGTGTCACCCAGTCTGGCCCTTCCCGGGAGGTGGGGGTCAAAAGATTCAGTGCCCCTCCAGGTGGGGGGGGGGCTAAGAACTGCAAGGGAGAAGTGGGCACTGCAAACTGGGTAAGGGTAGGACAGCTATGGAGCCAAGCCAAGCCTGCATTTTCACCCCCCTCAAGTCTCAGGCCCCCCTTAGTGAAGATACAGACCCCTGCTCCCTGGGGCCACTGGGGTTGTGTTCACACATCAACTGTTATTTCGAAATAAGTTATTTCAAAATAAAAGCCTTACTTCAAAATAACTTAAATCGAATTAAGAAAATACTAATTCAAAGTAAAGGAAGCCCTCAAAGTGAAATAGCATGCCCTGTGTCTGGACATGCTATTTCACTTCAGGAGGGGGCAGCATGGGAGGTGTGGCAACATGGCCCCCAGGCAGGGCCATGTTGCCAACCAATCCCCTGCCACTGGCTCTCCAGAGCCAGTGACAGGGGGAAAAAGTAGGGTGGGGCACAGATGGGGAGGCCCCTCTTCCCTGCCACTTTCCTGGTGGTGGGGAAAGGATCTGGCTGCCCCTCTTCCCTGCCACTTCCCAGGCGGTTGGGGCATGGGTCTCCTAGCCCCTTGCTAGCCCTCTTTCCCCAGACAGGATGAACACAGGGGCAGGGGGCTAGGAGCCGGATGAGGCTTGGAGCTGCTTGCTGCACATGCAGCGTCCCCCCGCCTGGTCAATTTCACTTCTGTGAAATTGACCAGAGGTTGCAAGCCTGCCAGGGTCTGGGGGAGCCAGCACACACCCCCCCCCCAGCCACTTGCAGGAGGCCAGGGGCTGGGGGGACCCACTGCGCCCCTGGCCGCTTGCAGGCAGCCAGGGGCTGGGGGACCAGGGAGCCCCTACAACTTAGCCCCTGCTGTGGGGTCAGTGGTGGGGGTGCAGGGTGCCCCGATCCCCATGCCCCACAGCCCGGGCTCTGGGGCTGCTGGCAGGGCTGTTGGGGCTGGGGCTATTTCTATAAGAAGGGATGTTTATTGTTCCAAAATGACGGGACCTTATTTTGAAATGACGGGGCTCGTCATTTTGAAATAAACGTCATTTGGACATGTCAACTTTTATTTCAAAACAACGGGTACCAAGACACTGCCTGCCCTGTGGGGGGGAATGAGCTGGGGAGGATGGCACAAATGTAGGCTTGGCCCCCTGGCACCAGAGAGCCTTTGCACACCGTTGCAAAGAGGCATAGCCAGTTTTATGCATCCCTCTCCATTCTGCCCGGAGATCCAGGAGCAGATGAAACTAGATTAAAGAGTCTCACATAACAAACAAGGAGTCTGGTGGCACTTATAAAGACAAAACAGTGGGATAGATTGGCAGATGTGACATATAAAATAAAGGGAAATATAGAGTGACTAGAAAGATTTTCTTTTGTCCTTCAGCTAGACCACCGAGAGCTGATTTCTAGCCACACAAAGCCTGCTGTTCTG
Source organism: Podocnemis expansa (assembly GCA_007922195.1). NCBI lineage: Eukaryota > Metazoa > Chordata > Testudines > Podocnemididae > Podocnemis > Podocnemis expansa. The sequence continues at coordinate 55,796,699 of ML681989.1, forward strand.
AAAAGAAGTGACAGCAGCATGAGTTTGCCTTGACTGCAAAGCACAGGCAAGTCCGCATCAGCTTTTAACTAGCCTGCGTCAATACACCTGCTCAATAACCAAATGCTGCTAAAAGGCCCTTCTGCTGTTGTGACCTTAAACCACCTCTAGTCTAGAAACAAAACAAGGGGGAATAGTGATATTCCAGTGAAGACTACTGCTTAGGAAAGCTGTTCCAAAAGGTCACTTTTAACCCTTAGCATATCAATTAAAATGAAATATATCTTGTCTTAGGGCACTCATTCTATCTCCAGGTAATTTCTAAGAGAAAGAGAGTAATGAGAAAGTGTGTGCTGAGAATGGCCATGCCTTGGGGACTGGAGCTGCTACTGGTCAGCCATTGAGGGTATGTGTACATATTGCCCATCGCCTGGTTTGCATGCATTCAGGCGTGTGTTAGCCAAGCCCTCCTCCCAACGGCCACAGTGCAGAACTGTGCACAGCTTCTATCTATGTCCCCATGCCCAAACAGGCACTGCAGTTACACAGCTGGAGCTAGGATTTCTGGGGGAATATATCCCAGGGTGCTTAGCACTTCACCAACTAGAACTGCAGAGCATTTGGTTTGTGATGTACTGTGGGATAACTGATTTTACCCTACCAGTGTATTTGGCTGAGGCAGTGCCAGGTCTGCATACTCCTCACTTTCCAGCCAGGGCCAATCATTGATCCAGCACGGGCCCAACTTACCCTCTACCGTATGTGTCATGAAATAGTCCCTTGACATTAGGGTACCAGGTAGAAGAAGATTTAATTACACACTGAGCATTTAGAGATTGGTGGTGGAGTGTACATTTGGCAGCCTGAAAGCAAGATGATGCTACCAATAGAAGCCTTCAGATGCCAATGTGGCCAGTGCTGTCTGATGTCTGCATCTTCAACAACATCTGCAAGGAAAAGGGCAAGAATCTTTATATGTCATGAGCTCAAGACTTCTGGTTTGCAGACCTAATTCAGGCAACTAGAAGACACCAGTCATTAGTACAGAGAGTCAAATTCATTCAGTGGGAGGCAATATTGGAAGGCAGGATACTTGATGCAGGCCATGCGTCTGCATGGGTTCCCTAACCCTTTCCCCTGCCATGTTCAGAGTGGCATAGGCTTCCCCAGGGGTTAAAGTAAGCTGGAATGCGCTGGAACAGTGTTCCAGGGCCCACTATTTTAGGTGGTTAGCATTTTGGGCCCCCTAAAAATAGAAAATGGAGCTAGAATGCTGCGTTCTGAGGCACACCATTTTAAAACAGTGGGCACCAGAACACAGCGTTCTAGCTCCATTTTCTATTTTTAGGGGCCCACTGAATCATAGAATCATAGGGTTGGAAGGGACCGCGTCGGTCCCTAATACTAAGCCCCTAAAAATAGTAGGCCTTGGAACACCGTTCCAGCATGTTTCAGCAGGGCAGGAAGTTGCATCAGGCTGGGAGATTTTTAACTCTCTCACTCTGAGCATGCTCAGTCAGAGGAGGCTCTGGGTGGGAGCCGCAGTCTGGGCTGGGGCTGCTCCACATGGCGGTCAAGTAAGGTGGGTTCTGGGGGGACAGGCAAGCTGGCCCAGTGGGAAAAGGTTGCAGGGGAGGTAGTTGGCCCGGGACAGCAGGGGAAAACAGTGTGGCACAGTGGGGAGTTGGGGGACCAGCAGTGAGAGAGGTGGTTTGGGAGGGGGTTGGGGAAAGTTTTGGGGGATCAGTGGTGAGACAGGGGGCTGGGGGCAGTAGCTGGGGTGGTGGGCAGTAGCTGGGGTGGGGGAGGCATGTGAGGGCAGTAGCTGGGGTGGGGACAGGTGTGTGGGCAGCAGTAGCTGGGTGGGGGCAGTCATTTGGGGGGCAGTAGCTGGGGGACAGGTGTTTGGGGGCAGTAGTTGGGGTGGGGGTAGGCATATGGGGAGCAGTAGCTGGGGTGGGGGGCAGGTGTTTGGGGGGCAGTATCTGGGATGGGGAGGCAGGCATTTGGGAGGGAAGTAGCTGGGGTGGTGAAGGGCGCCTGGACCTGTGTGAAGGGGGCCTGGAGATGCATGAGGGGGAGCCTGGAATTTTAGGAGGGTTCTGGGGCCCACCAAATTATACTTTAAGCCCTGGGCTCCCCTTTCCCCTCCCCAACCCCTCAGGCTCTCCAGTACCTTCCCTCTTCCCTGCCCTGTGGGCTCCCTTTCCCCGTGCTGGCTCCCTCACCCCCTCCTCCTGTTGTGTAGCTCCCTGATCCCCTTCCCCTGCTGTGCAATTCCCTGATCTTTCCCTGCTATGCAGTTCCCTGACCTGCTTCCCCTTTTGGGCAGGTCACAGACCCCTTCCCTTTCCACTTCCTTTACTCCCCTAGTGGCAATCATTCAGTCTCAGTCACAGGCAGGCTGGGCTCCTTGCCCCCCCCCCCCCCCCCCCGACCTTCAGCATGCTGGTCTTTGGTTTGGCTTGGTCCTGGGTGGCCTTTCATTGGCTCGTTCTCCATTTGTGCCCCACTCACTTTTCTTTTCTTATTTTTGGTTCATGCAGTGTGCTACCACTCAGATTAGCCTGTTGACTGACTGACTGTGAACAGGTGGGGGTGGGGAGCCGTGCAGTGGCTCTCTGATAGCCCAGCCCAGCCTGTAACTGAGACTCTGATTGGTTGGCAGACCACTGCAACACCGAGCTGGGTTTGGTTGGAGCACTTTCTGCTTTCCCCTGTGCTGTGACTTGGATCATGTGAATGAGTCAGTGTGTGCGCAGGCGCCTGGCCCTGCTCTGCTCTGCCTGCAGCCAACATGCTGTTCACTGTTACAGATAGCGCCCAGGCAACCGCTCTGCTGGCCAGATAAATGCCCTTGGTGGGTTGCATCTGGCTCATGGTCTGTAAGTTTGATACCCCTGCATTAGCAGGTTGGATCCAGGTTGGCAAGGGAAGTAAAGGATGTCTTGTGTTCCCACATCCTTGCACTGCAGGGTAATGTGGATGAGGAAATAGGATGCTGTGATGGGGGGGGCTACAATGCTTGTGGTCCATAAAATCATGACTGGATACAAAAAGTAAATAAGGATGTGTTACTTACTCCCCGTAACACAAAAACTAGCAATCACCAAATTAAATTAATATGATTTAAAATGAAAAAAGAAGTATTTCTTCACAAAACACACAGTCAACCTGTGGAAGTCCTTGCCAAAGGAAGTCTATAATGGGGTTAAAAAAAGAACTCGATAAAGTTCATGGAGAATAGGAATGGCTGATGGGATGAATCACTTGACAGTTACCTGTTCTATTCATTCTCTCTGGAGTACCTGGCATTGGGCACTATCAAAAGACAGAATATTGGACTGAACGGACCATTGGCATAACCTTGTATGGCCGTTCTTATGGGCTGTTATAGTACACCTAATGATTTATGTGGTAATTGCTGATTGGCTATTTGTTTTATGTGAGCTAAGAGTGTTTGATACTTTATCTAATGTCATGTAATGCACAATGATCTATGATCTGTGTAATTTTTCTGTTCATTTTTGCAGTGTAATTGTATGGTTTGATGCCAATTATGCCACGCAAGGTTCCATTTTGAATGCTCTACTTTACTCTTATTGTACCATGTTCCCTGCAGTATCATGTATGTGTCCAGGTGTGAAGCATACTGCATAGCACAGACCCTTAGGACTATCTTTAGCACAGAGGCTGGAGGATCACACGATGAAGGCAATTCAAATTGTCCTTCCTGGCTCAGGTAGAAGTAAGGAAATCACCACAGCCAAGAGGAAGGGGGACTGAGGAAGAAATGAAGAGGAACGCAGACATTTTGAGAGCAAGAGACGTTGAAGACCAGTTATGAACAGGCCAGTCAACCATGCAACTTATTTGGAATCAGAAGTACGCCCCAGAGACACCCCTCCACCCTCCTCCAAAAAAAAAGGCAAATATGTTTCAGTCTGCAGCCTGGTAGTGATCAGGTGCTCTAACAGTGCCTGATCCTGATCACTGTTCTTCTGGTCCTGGGCAAGGAAATTGGCAACCAATTTCTTCTCCCACTTCCTTTTCTGCTCCTTTGTTTTCTGGTATTGCAGGTGCTTACTTGACCTGCTCCCCATGTCATATATTAGGTTGTCTCCTTTGCACTTGGTTGATGGTCCTGTCCCCAAGGGTGCCTTTTATGATATAGGTGAGTTGGAAGTGCCTGCCAAAGAAATGGAAGAGCATTGTCTCATGGGGGGGAAAAAAAGGAAAAAAATCCCCTTCCTCCTTTACAACTGCATTGAGACAAAGCCACAGTTTGATGCTTTTATTGGCCTGATATGCTTTTATTCCACTTTTATATACGGACTTATTCAAAAGCTCCTTTTAGCAATATACCTAGACCAACAACAGATCATGGTAAGCATTTTAAATTGAATTCATTTTTTAAACATGGTCCCTTGTTGGAAGGGTAGAGCAATCAGCTCAGGGTCCTGTTATCAGTACATGTGTCAACATTATTTTAGGATGGAGGTGCCTGGGAGGATATTACTATTGGAAACCCCAAAGTAAAGAACCAGATTTTCCAGGCTAGTGGTGGAATCCAATGTATGCAAAGGAGATTTTCATTGCCTGACGACTGAGCAGCATACCAAGGAATGGAGAGAGACATGTTGGTAGTTTACTAGCTATGGGAAGTTTGCCCTATAAATCTCACATTTTGTTCTCCTGCATCAAAAGTCCTCACGCATCACCTGCCAGGAGTGGGGTAGAAATTTGGATTAACAATAACAGGGTGCTGACCATTTCTTAAGAGCAAAGCTGATTTCTGTCCCCAGCCTGAAGAACAAGCCATGAACAGATGGAAACAAAAGGCAAAGCACAAAAGTCCACGAGGGACCATTCTACTTAATCCAGTTAGTGGGTCTTATAATCTGTACTGTCTGTGACAATGCTTTAATTTTAGTAATGGTATGACCCTATCATCCTAGCAGCATTACAGAATTGCAAGGAGAATGATATGCTCTCATGCTTGCTAATCTTGTAATTCTGATTTTCATTAAATAATAAATGCAGTGATAGCAAAAATAAATCATTATGTGCAGGTCCTTCCCCTTTTTAGATCACATTTGGTGTGGTGGAAGAAAGAAAGGGGTTCAAGGAAATGTTATGGCTTCCACTCATCTGAAGCTAAATCTATTCCAATATACCATATGTAACAATTATATTGAAGAAACAAGGTGAGTGACACTATTTTTTTTATAGAACCAACTTTTGTTGGAGAAAGACAAGAGCTTTCAATCTTACACAAACAAGGAGTCCTGTGGCACTTTTAACACGTTTATTTATTGCTTGACTTGTGTGAGTAAAACCCCTCATCAGATGCATGAAATGAAAAATGAAAAGTTTATACAGAGCTCTTTGCCTTGTCTCTCTAATATCTGGGGACCAAAATATCTACCACAATGCTAACAGTAATTGTATTGGTTATAATAACCCAACATCCTTCCCAGATATGTTTCAAGTCCCCCAATAATAATAATAAAGATGGCAGTTGCCACTTGCTGGGTTGTGGACCCAGTTTCTGCACCACTTCCTCTCCAGGCTTTTCCCTCAGTACATTACTCAATAAGTCCTCAGAAAACAGACCTGGGACACCCATCCATCTGACCAGGTGGGATGATCTTAGGCTCCACAGCCTGTTCCAGGGACTCTGTTCCCCTTCACCATGATTTCCTCTATTACTGTCTATCAAGTCTTTTTCTAATCTAAGCATTAAACCATCTCTGTTTAGAAACCTATCAGACAGGATGATGGGCTCTGGGTGGTAAGTACCCAGCTGAATTCCTCATTATAGAGGCAGGTAGACAGGGAGTTGCTGGGACTGAGAGTTGCCATCCTCTGCCTAGCAGTAGAAGGTCTTCAGGTGATTGAGATGATCTCAAACAGTTGCAGCTTTCAGGTGTTTCTCTCAAAGTCAGGCTTCTTGCTGTACTGACATCAGAGGTTAAGCAGAACCCTGTAGTGCACCCTCCAGACAGTTAGCAGCCTCCTGGGAGGAGGACATCTTCAAATGCTGTTTCACAGAGATGAGGTGAGTAATGCAGAAAATGGAGGATGCCATAAGGAATGAAGAGTTAAATTCTCACCAGGTGTATATAAACTATTAAGGTAGCTACCAGTGCATGGAGATGAATGAGAAGTAAGTAGGTAGAATGTCTGCAACAAACAGGCACTAGGAATCATGACATGACATTGGAGGACTCTTGAAAGATGTGCTCAGCCAGATAGATCATTGGGTTGACCCAGTATGGCTGTTCTTATGCACTTTATCTTCCTGTACATTGAGAAGGGGATGGGTGAGAACACAGCTGAGAGAACAATATGTACTTCATTCTGTACCCTCAGCCAAGCATGGGATCGATGCATTCAGGAGCATTTGTTTTAAGAGGTTTTGTGTATGAATAGCAGGTAGATGTGGACAATCTCATAGAGTGACTGGCCCCTTTAAATTAGGTTGGTTCACCTCTTTCCAACTAAGTGCTGGGAAGCACCTGGGACTATCAAGGATCCCCTAGCAACAGAGAAGTAAAAAGGTCTGTGAAGAAAGCAGTATGAGTTAGAGGGGGAGTTTGAAAGCAGGAGAAAGGTTTGTTAGCTGTTGTACCCAAGCCAGAGAGCCTGATCTGGAGTGCTGATTGCAAGAGCAGAAGAGTGAGTTGCTTACTGACTTCAGAGCTAGAGCCAAGGGCTGGAGGGAGCTGAAGAAAGGGGAGCAGTGGAGGAATTTCCCTGTTGGTGTCTCCACTGAGAAGAGCTGGAAATGACTGGCAGAACAGAAGCAGTGGATATTCTCCTGGTGAGGTTGAGCTACCAGCAGAGAGGCTGTGGGGGGTGCTGGCTGGGAAGAGCAGGGTTACACTCTAGCTGGAAGGGTGGATGTGGTTGTTGTAGCAGATGGCTTGAAGAGGACTGAAAAAGAGCCCGAATAGGGTGGAAGTGCTGTGTTAAAGGACTAGAGGTTGTGGAATGTTAAGGACTATCCGTGCAAATGACTTTGTTTGGGGACTCTGATTATGGATTATTTGCACTGTGTTTCAATAATAAATCAGCCCCAAAGAGGGGTATTATGGAAACAAGAGTCTGTTGTGGATCCTGAAGAGGCCCAAGAGGGGAACTGGGGCAGTAATCCTGACAATAAGGCACCCAGTTGCAAGGGGGGGATACAGCAACAAGGAAAACTGGTTCAAAGCAACATGTAGAAAGCCTGTGACATTGACATGCCCTGGGAGTATAAGAATGACCATTCTGTGATGGACCTTCAACAATCCTGTGGTCACCTCCTGGAGGTGCCTTTCCCTCACCCACTTCAGCACTACTACTGCTCAAGGATCAGTGAACCTTATTGCACAAGTTCCCTTCATGTTGGGGCAGCGGTGGCATGCTCTCCTGGCTGCTGGTGCTGTAGCTAGGAGCATCCCAAGTCCTCATTCAGGTATGAGCCTGCCACTTGTATGTGAGCCATGTTTTCTGCTGAATTCTGTATGGCTTTTAGCCACAAGGAAGGGCAGCTCAATAGCGTGAGAGGCAGCTTAGTATACGGAACTAAAGTGAGTTAATAAAGTCTGAAAGTAGTTAATGAATTACTGAGATACTGGAAAGAAGTTCCAGGTGGCATGAGCTGCAGTGGTGAAGGCCCTTTTACTGACACAGAGAGAGAAAAATCCTCTTTCACTCTAGGAGCAGCCAAATGCTGTGATAACTCTGTGGATTTGTCTACCCTGCAAGCACTACAGTGTTACAGCTGCAGTGTAGATGCCACAGCAGTGGAAAGGGGTTTTCTGCTGCTGTAGTAAATCCATCCCCCTTGAGAAACAGTAGCTAGACTCACAAAAGAGTTCTTCCATTGACCTATGAGGTATATACCGGGCTTAGGTTGACTTAACTACATCTCTCAGGGTATGTCTTCACTGAAAAAACAACAAGGAGTTGTGTGGCACTTGAAGACTAACAGATTTGTTTTATGTCTTCACTGACAGTGGCAAAATCGCCACCGTCAGCCCAATGTTCTGTGAGTGATTAGCAGCAAGTATGAACTTGCTGCTGTGCTCTGGAAGTTGGTGCTGGAAGTCCTGCCCCCTAACTGAGGCAGCTGAAAGCCGACCACAAGCCATTTGCAGTTGGCTTTCTTCAGTGTGTCCCAGTGGCTTAGAAAGTCACCGGCAGATACGCAAGGCATTTTATGTGCCTTGTGTATTTGCTGGTCGACTGCCGCCGAAAAGCCCTTCAAGTGTAGACTAGGACTCGGGCACCTGAATTTTTCCCTTTTCAATAATGAAATTTAGAAAATCTCTTTATCTGTTGCTGATGAGCCTAACAGAGGATAATGCTTTCTTGCTGTTTTAGTCTTTGCTTTTCTGATTTCCAGTTTATGCAAATAAACTCTCATCCATTTAAGTTTAGTGTGATTTCCAAATACCTTAATAAATACATGTATGGAAACATAGTTCTAAAGCTAACAACTCTGCTTTGTCCTCTACTACTTTTCTAGTTCTGTGCACCTGTTCAGCATGTTAATACTCATATGGACTGATACTGTCATGCACCCAGAACGCTCGTTGACCTTGGAGTTTTGCAAGAGTTTTCTGTGGCAGGCATGGGCCCCTAATGTTCCTTTCTGAAGACAAACAGATAGAAAGCAAACCTTGCCACCTGTGTTCAAAAAGGGCACTGTTGAGATGGTTTTTGATTTTGTTTTTTAAAGATGGCCTAAGCAGAAATGCTTTATGTTGTTTTCTGTGAAAGTATTTTAAAAAACCCAGCAACTAATTTAGCATTCACAATGTTAATTTTGTTTCCAATCTTTTCAGGTGCTACTGAAGAAATGTTATTTTCTTGTAGCATTGTAATGAACTTGTAAAATTACAATTAGCAGAATGCATACAAAGCAATAGCAGCTATTAAACTGTGTTAAACTGAACAGCATACAAGCAAATGCTTTTGTGGTATTGACTGGATAAAGTGATTAAAGCTATATGCTTTATTTTGCATGTCATAATTGGAAAAGAATATTGTCATGGGAGTAGTGTTTCCTGCTTTGAAAATAAATGTCTATCCACAGGACAAATTTTACAAGAACCTAAGTGACTAGAGCCTAAGGTCTATTTTCAAAAGGACCCAACTGCCTTAGAAGCCTAAATCCCACTGAAATGTACATGAGATAAAAGGTAAAATTCCCACTGACTTAGCCTCCTAACTGGCTGAGATGCTTTTGAAAATGTTCCTCTTTATCTCATCATACAGTTCCCATTGAGAGCCTCAGAAGCGTAGCAGGAAATCTGGTCTACATATTATTCCATGGACACTGGGCTTGATGCATCCGCTACAAGAGCAGAGAGCTGCGATTTATGTCCCTAGTGCTTGAAGGACCAGAATCTTTTGAGTGAGGATTCAATTCCACTAAGAGAGCCTCATCTCAGAGTCTGGCAGTGCTCCACAGGGACCCTCTTGGTGACTATCTGCAAGATGTGCTGAATTAATCACTTTCCTTAGTATCTTGGCCTTACCTGCTCCTCTATCAGCGAGGCTGTGCTGTCCAGCGCTGGGGCCTCTGGCAGAGAAGTGGTTGCAAACACCTTATTTTTTCCAGAGGCTCCCTGCCTTATTCCATGGACATAACTTCTGTGCATCTTTGGGGATCACATGTGCTACCTGAACTTCACAGGAACTTTTTTCATAGAGGATCCAGTTCTCCAGAAGGCCTTTCAACTTCCTTAACCAAGAAACTATCCATTTCAATTCTTGCAGTCCCCTGCCTCACTCATGACTCCCCTTCCAGATCCTGCAACAAATGAGGCAGGGGTCCTACAGATAACACCTTATGCTGCTGTTCACCTGATCCACAAAGACTTGCTTGCCCCTGTGAATCTCTATGGAAAAGACAAATAGAAAAACACACATATGGAAAATTTTAAAATGCATAATCTCTGCAATATGTTATTGTCATCCCTTTGGATCCAAGCTGTTAGCCATTATTTGGGGGTCTTGTGAGTTCTTTCCTTTAAGAGAAGAAATAGATGGCTTGAGTTAGGTGTTCCTTTGGTTTGGTATAATTTAGAAAATGAAAAGCAGCAGGATCTTACTCAGGGATTTAAGACATTATGCCACATTTATTGTGAATACATATGGACTGAAATTTCAAAAGGTGGAACACAACAATTAGTTCTAAAAGCAAAAGAATCAATTTAAAGAGACAGAGCAATTTCCTGTTCAATGACATTCATAAATACACATACAGAAAGGTAAAGACAATGAGTTCAACAGCTGTTATAATTACCAGCCTCATTGTTTGCGCTCATCCATTGACCAGGTGGTGAAACCATGGGGGTCTGGGGAGCAGGGTCCTACCGATGCTCCTGCAGTGTGGTTGTAGAACTGGGCCAGAAGTTCCCATCTTGCTGTACATTTCTTATAGGATTCTGTTCCCATTCGAGCTTATGGGTCCCATTCAGTCATTTTGTTTGTTTGATATGACTGATTTTTTTTTTTCCTTAATCACTCACTATTGTAGCAAACAATATTCAGCAAATTTCTTTGCGCTTCCGTCTCCATCTTTGGGTGTTAATTAATTTTATTTGAGCTCTTTGGCCATGTAAATTGTGAAACTTTATCTTCATTTTTTTTAAAATCTTCCTTATGTGAAAAGCACACATTTCCTTTATAATTAAAGATACTTTTCCCCTTCCTTCCTAACTGACTACATGGAATATTCAACTGCTTCATTAGGCGGATATACAAAGAATTACAAAGTTCCCCTGGGGTCTTCAGGAAGTGTTACATCACATAGGTCAATGTCACAAAGCTGTCTGATGCTTGATTGTAGGCCTTAAAACCAAACATTTTTAATACCATGGTCTTATGTCTACAGGTGCAGTCCTGTTACATTACAAAGTCCTCTTTTTCCTGAACCTGACTGAAATCAAACAGAATTAGATAGAATAGTGAGCAAAGAAACAGTTTCTTTCCAGTTAGCAGTCTGCCCAAAAGCCTACTCTTAGGGTCATGTTACAAGTACTATTTTAGCTGTCTCTGAGCTAAACTTTCTCACAAGGAGGGTGGTGTAGCACGAGAATGGGTTGCCAAGGGAGGAGGTGGAATATCCATCTTTGGAAATTTTTAACACCCAGCTGGACAAAACACTAGCTTGGATGATTTAGTGAGACTGGTCCTGCTTTTGGCAGGGGGTTGTACTAGATGACCTCATGAGGTCCCTTCCACCCCTAATATTCTATGATTCTCTTACTGACTTCTTGTCTACTGCTGCTGTGTGTGTTGTTTCAATTTAGTTATATTGAAATAACACAGTGTGGACATGTTATTTCAATTTAACAGTTGTTTCATTGTGCCTTTCTGCTTCCTGGGGTGCCTTTGTCTTTTCATGTGTTGGGTGGGGGCATGGCCCTTTTAGGGGACCATCTTGCCACACCTCCCATGCAATGTTCCCTGTAAGCTGCGCCAGTGAGCGGTGGCACAGCTGCCTCCGCTCACTGGTGCAGCAAGCACTGACCCCAGCGCAGAGCTGGGGTCGGGACTGGCGGGGAGCAGAAGCGGGAAGCGGTGGGGGTCGGGGCTGGCAGGGAGCAGAAGAAGCGGGGAGCGGCCGGGGTTGGGGCTGGCAGAGGAGCCGGGGTCGGGGCTGGCGGGGAGCAGAAGCTGGGACCGGAGACGCTGGGGTTGGGGCTGGCGGGGGAGCGGAGGTGCTGGGTTGGGGGCTGGCGAGGAGCAGAAGAAGCGGGGAGTAGCGGGGTCGGGGCTGGCGGGGAGCGGAGCTGGGTTGGGGGCTCCCGGGCTGGGAGCAGATTAGAAGCCCAGGATAAGCTCATGGCACGTGGGGGGGGGAGGGTTGATGTGTAAGGAAACGTCTTGTTTCCCTTTCAAGTCATTGCTGCCCTATAGGTCAGTGGTTCCCAACGTTTTCTCTGCCGTGGCACTCCTTGCTACCTTTAATTCATTTGAGGCACACTGCCATGTAGTTTCCGAATGAAGCCATATATTTTCATGAGCCAATGAGCCAATCCAGAGCGCTCTGAGTAGTTTTTCAAAA
>ML681989.1:55813747-55889537 GCA_007922195.1 Podocnemis expansa
CTATACAATGTTCCCTCTCTAAGCTGGTGATGCAACTGAGCAAGTTACAGATGCACTTGGGGAGCTGATGGGCAGTGGCTCAGGGGCCCGGTCCGGGCGCAGGAACTTGCTCAGCTGCATCCATAAGTTGCTCAGCTGCATCACCGGCTTAGAGGGAACATTGCTCCCATGGTGCCCTTCTCCTAAATCGAACAAGCAAGTCGTGTCCCTGGACATGCTAGTTTTATTTGACTTTCTAGTGTGGACCTGTTAAATCGATTTTAACTTAAATCAATTTAATGATTTTTATAGTAATTCAATTAGATTGCTTAAAGATAAATTGCTTTAATTGTCTGTGTGTAGACACAGCCTTAGTTCTCAATGGGTATGTCCACACAGGGCTTTTATTTCAAAACAACACTGGTTGTTTCGAAATAAAAGTCCCTATGTCCACAGGACATTTTCTTCCTTCGAAAGGAGGGAGCTCCTTGTTTCAAAACAAGAGCCCTCCTTTCGAAACAGCTTAAACCACTTTGCTTTCGAAAGGAGGGTTATTTTGAAACCGCTTGTTTCGAAATAAGCCATTTGGACATGTTATTTCGAAACAAGGATTGTTTCAAAATAACAAGGACCTTACTCCAGGGTGCATAGCACCCTGGGGGGAAGGTCCCCCCCCCAGCACCCTGGCCAGGGATCAGCACCCTGGGTGGGGGGCTTCCCCCGTGCCCCATCACCACCACTTCTGCCACGGGCAGGGCCGGGGGCGCCTCCTGCCTGGGATTCCCCAGCGCCCCCCCCACCCATGGGGAGGCGCCGGGGAACCCCAGATGGGAGTCGGCCCTGGCCCGACCCGCAGCAGAAGCAGCGGTGGGGGCACCGGGGAAGCCTCCCAACCCCCGGCAGGAGTGGCGGGGGGGCAGGGGAAGCCCCCGGCAGAAGCAGCAGAGTGTGCAGGGGAATCCCAGGGGTGGGGCATCCCCGCCCCAGCACAGGCCTCCCTGCCCCTCCCCTCCCCTATTTCAATATAGCATGTCACAGTGGACATGCTATTTCTATTCCCTCTTTTTTCCTTATTTCGAAATTGCTTTTTGTTGTTTTGAAATAAGGCCTTTATTTCGAAACGGCTTGTTTCGAAAGAAGGGCTTGTGTGTGGACATAGCCAATAAAACCCCTCTGCCCACATAGGCCAGATTCCTGACCAAGCCTTGCATGTGGCCTGACTTTGGGATGGTGGCTCCAGGCAGGTCTATACCACAGCAGGATTTCAGTGGAGGTTGAAGGGAGATATGCAAGGCACTTAAAATAACTTGCTTATCTCCTTTTGATTGTCTCCCACCTACTTACCACAGTTCTTTACTGCCCTGAGTTGAACAGAAATGCCCTTGCTTCAACTCAGCGCTACTTCAGTTGCTCCGGTGATCTTAAGTAATGGATTTCTTAATCGGCTGAGCAGGTCTTCTCAGATTAGTCAGTTAGTCAATTGGGAAGATCAATCTGATGGTGGCAAATTTACTGCCATCAGTCAGTGAAGACTAGGGCTTCTATTGTTTCAGCTATCTTACTCCAAAAAGTAGTTTAACTGCTTCTTCAATTTATCCTTAATGAATACGCCATCAGCTCCAACAAGGTTATACCCAGCCTGCAGCATGACATTACAAAAAGCAAAATGTAATTAGGAGGACAAAGAGCAAGTGTTTATCTGATCTGAGGGAGCATTGTGAGCAATCCTGGTTCGGTGAGAGATGTACACGAAGACAGCATAGAGCAGGGGTCTCAAACATGCGGGCTGCATGCAGCCCCTAAAACTGTTTCCTGCTGCCTGCAGCAACACTGTTGTTACCAATATTTGCCATATTGTTGTATGAAAAGGTTTCAGTAGTGCAGCCCTCAGGCTAAAATACTAGTCCTCCTGCGACCCTCTACTAATCCTCATGCAGCTCTTGTGGTGATTTGAGTTTGAGACCCCTGGCATAGAGTGAAAATAAGGCACTTCACTTACTCTTTTTCATTGCAAATATAGCAGACAAGGAGAGCATAGATCTGTTTTATTGAGCAGGGAATAGATTACAGCATTGTATGCTAATAAAGGAGAGTTACCTGAATCCTTAGCTGTGTCAAAACAGAAGAGTTTGGAACATTTATCTCACTGCCACATTAAGGATTATGTCCTCTGTTCAGTCTGCATGTGGCCTTTGATCTTTCACCCCACGTATGTGTGAATTGTTTAATTTTTCACCACTGGAGGGAGCTACAGTGATGCAAATAATTATTCAAATTATGTTTTTCATCAATTAATAACTAGTTCATCCACTACATTTGTAGTTTAAGAGCCTTCTCCACCAGCACATCTTAGCCATTGATTATTGGAGAACTCCCCCACTGGTTCCATTGGGAAGTGTGTCTAGTAAAGAGTGGTGAATAAGACTCTAAGTAAGTGTATTGTCTTTCAGTGCTGCAGCTTTTTTTAGAGGGGATATTTTCAAAACAAAATCTCCTCCGTAAATACATTTTCAGGATAAATTTGGCATGGTTTTTTTGGGGAGGGGAAGCATACGTCAAACAATCAAACAACCTGCATACGGGAAATAGCTTATTTGCTGAAGGATTTTTCCCCAAACTACTATGCTTTGATCTGATGGCCCTTTTCTTTTCACTTACAATTAGTAAATAACAGAAAATTTCTGTAGTTTTATAGATAGCTCTTTCTTTCAATTAATTTTCTGGTTGCAAAGCTGTATTTCCTGTCAGGTTACATAAGATTTCTTCACTCATCAAGCAACTTTGACACTACTCTTGAATGGGTTTCTTTTTCCTAGATTTGCTTTGTTTGAAATTTGAAGTGTCAAAGAAAAAGGGATTACTATTGTGCTGAAGTTTTGTGGCCTGTGGATTACTACATGCCACTATAGATGGATTATTATTAAATCCCTGGCCTAATAAGAGACAGCCCTTGTCATTATCTTGGAACACTGTGTCTCTTTCATTAGTGGCAAAGGAACCTTGTTTTAAGTAACCAAGTGCTAAGTGGTACATTCCAGTGAATGAGCTAAGTAAACTTTTTCATTTTCCCACTGTCTCTTAATGTTACTGGTTTTCAATATCCCTGTCAATGCAATGTGCTTTGTAAAACTGTTTTGATATCCAGTCTAATCTTTCTAAATTGAAGCTCTCACTCTTTTTCTTTCACCTTCATTGTTTTGTCTCTTCACTCTGCCCCTCACATGGTCTTTTCTAAAACTAAGCAGGTATTTCTGGTTTGACCAGATGCCCAGCATTTATAGGGACTGTCCTAATATTCAGGATTTTTTTTATATATATACGTGCCTATTACCTCCCACCCCATCCCAATTTTTTTACACTTGTGATCTGGTACCAATACGTGCTTCTCTCATATCTCTCTTTCTCTCTTTTGTTTGCCTCCAAACCCAGTTACTTCCAGCAGTGATGGCTACACACGAGGTTTGGAATGGAAGCTGCATTGATGTACAAAACCGTCTTGTTTTCCTCACCATAACTTATTTGGCAATTGATGAAAAGGTTAGACTTAAGGCCAAGTAGAACAGAGATTTTGGGCAACTGTTTAATCCAATGGCAGCAGACCAGTTTTGGTTGTTGTCATCTCAGAACTTGCCATTATACAGTGATGTGACACTACACATCACTTTGGGGGTGGGGGAACAGAAGTATGAAGAAAATAGAGGCAAAAGAAGAAACAGATTTGAAAGTTTACTCCACCACAAGCAATCCAATAGCTAATGAAGCAAGTGAGTGGAAACCCCCTCTGATGATTTCCCCACACTCAGCCTTAAAAATCCCTTGCGTAGATTTGAGCAGCATGAAGTTGTATTGATGGAGGGGGGAAAATGAAGACTGTATGATTCTTCTGTCTTTGACACCTGCTTCTTCTGGAAACCCTCTCCTTCATGGTTTCTTTTATTCTGTCATCTCATGGTTCTATCTAGCTGGCTGTACTTCTGCCTCTCTTACTGTGCTGTTTTCTAAGTGTACATCAACACTGTAATGTAAGCCCAAAGTTATCAGACCTCAAGTCAACTACCCTGTAGTAGGGGCCCTGGCTTGAATGTCTACATTGTATTTTAACCCTACGTTAAGAGTCTTCTAATGCATGCTCGAACCTAGTCACAGGCCCACGGGATACCATGGGAAACTTGACTGTCTGCCCTGCACATTCCTATGACGCAGTCTGTTTGCAAAAAGCTTGATTGGTTCACTCTTCATTGCAAACCCAGCAAGCTTTCTGATCTTGTGTTGCAGACTGGTGATCAGAGGAGAATGGGTTACCAGTGACCCGAGCTGCTGCTGTTCACAAAAAGAGGATGGGTTCCATTTTCAATAGAGTGAATTTCAAATTAGTGTGTAAGGCAGACTTAGGAGCTGTGCCTAACAGCTTCTGAAGGGGGGCAACTAATCTGCATGGGTTTGGTGTTTGCATGAGCACAAAGAATGCATTAGCATAATCAAACTATGGGTACAGGGCAATATGGGTAATGGTATTTGAGTTTATTTGATCACAAATCTGTCAATAACTGTAATTCTACTGAAGAGAAACATGAAATACTGTCTTTTGTGATATGTTACTTTCTTTATCGTTCCAAATCTGTTAGGTTACTTAAATGGTAAAAGCTACCCTTAGCAAAAAAGAAGCTTGAAGAAAGGCCACTGCCTATCTCAGCCTGAAAAAGTCAAAGCAGGAATGGGGGATTGCATAGCTCCTTCTGGACCTATGCCCTGAGGTATTGCCTCACGCCCAGTCTCATTGTCAAATGATAGATTTGGCTGGGCTTCTTACAAGGCATTTCTTTGTTATTTTATGGAAGAAACTGTTTGCAGCTACTTGAATTTTAAGAGATGAAATCACTGAGAGAGGCAAACCCTCTCTCTGAGCCGAAATCACTAAGGCTGTGTCTACATACAAGCCCTTGTTTTGAAACATGCAGTTTCAAAACAAGCTGTTTTGAAACAAAGGCCTTATTTCAAAACACCTTATTCTGAAATAACAAAAAGCTATTTTGAAATAAGGAAAAAAGAAGGAATTGAAATAGCATGTCCACTGTGACATGCTATTTCAAAATAGGGAGGGGCAGGGAGGCCTCTGCTGGGCCAGGGATGCCCTGTCCCTGGGCTTCCCCTGCCCCCCCCCCAACCGCTTCTGCAGGGGGTGGGGGGGGCTTCCCCTGCCCTCCCTGCCCTCCCTGTGGCTCTTGCTGGGGTGGGGGGAACCTCGGATGGGAGGTGGCCCCAGCCCTGCCTGCAGCAGAAGTGGCAGGGGGGGTGCTGGGGAAGCCCCCAGCCCCCAGCAGGAGCCTTGTTTTGAAATAACACGTCCAAACGGCTTATTTTGAAACAACTGGTTTCGAAATAACCCTCCTTTCGAAAGCAAAGTAGTTTAAGCTGTTTCGAAAGGAGGGCTCTTGTTTTGAAACAAGGAGCTCCCTCCTTTCGAAACAAGAAAACATCGTGTGGACATAGGGACTTTTATTTCGAAACAACCAGTGTTGTTTCAAAATAAAAGCCCTGTGTGGACATACCCTGAGAGAGGACAATCCTCTCTCTGAGCTGAATCACTGAAGAAGAGCAGTAAATGGAATGAGTGACGAGTGGGTGGAGCTGGCAAACAGCAGGCGGAGCCAATGGATGGTGAGAGCGGAGCGCGAGTGACCAGTGGGCAGCTGGCATGAAAGACAGTCCCTACATACTCTGGAGCTTATTGGGGAACCATGTTTTGCACTGAGTCTCCATCTCAGTGCTGGTTTTGCTACTGGATTTATATGTTCTGCTATGCTGTGTGGGATTATGTTGGGAATCTTATTCTGCACTTATTCTCTAGATCAGTGCTGACTTCTGCTATTGGGTTTTTACATACTGTTTTTCTACTATTAAAAGTTCTGTATACCACACTCAGGCTCATGCTTGCGAGTGGGGAAGCCTTACGCCTTTGGGGGGCCCAGGGAGTGATACATGATTTCCCAGAAGATTGGGTGGGGGCTTGAGCCAGCTGGTGCTGTAACATTACTTGGAAATCCCTAGATATAGAACCCGGCACTTGTCCTGCCATCTCGCCCTGGCAGAAGGGTTACAAGTGGGCTAGAGAGGACTAAGGAACTTGTCCCATAGAATTGTGGGATACTTCCAGCTGACTCTGGGAACCACCGGAGTCAAATGGGGCTGTGGCTACATTGCAAAGAAATAAGGCTGGACCCTGGATCCCAACTTAACTTGCATGTGGACTCTCAAGCCTTGCAGGGTCTTGGGACCCTGGTTTCAAAGCTTAGGGTTAGTGAAATTGCAGTGAAGATGCAAAGTGGGTTAGGCTTGAGCCCAGGTTTAGATGACAGTAGAGACATACCCTGTCTGTCTCTCCTAGGTCCCATATCCTTTTTCTTCTCTTTATTCTCACCTGAATTTGGGTCTGAGTCCCATAGCAAGCCCATGTAAAGAGCTGAGCACTGTGGTGGTATATTCTCAATGGCTCTGAGCTATGGAGGGTTTTATCGCCACTGAGTAAACACCCAATGATGTGTTTTTCAGTGTCAACACTCTTTTAACTATTGCTCATCAATTACGTTGATGCCCTGTGACTGATCTCTCTCCCAAACCCATGATGGCTATATCTACAGTGGAGAATTTTAGAATAAACTCTCCACTGGTGTAATGATCTTGAGGGTTTCATTAAAGATGATACTACAGAATGAGTAAGGAATAGAACTTTAATCATACAGACAGGTATCCAGGTGTGTACCTGGGAGCAACCATGTTAAATCTTCTCTGGGGCACGTCTCCCAATTTACACAACAATGGCCCATGCTAGGGAGTCTCTAAATACACAACCTTCTACAAGCATATCACTACAACTGGTGCTACCACCAGGTAATCAGTAATAACACTGGTAGCATCCCAAATTTAGAGAGGCCCCTGGTATTTTATCAGTATTAATTAAATTCTGCTTCACTTATAATTCATCAGCTTATATACGAGTTTCTTTTTGCATCTGTTTCCAGGTAACTAGATGGTAACAATGAGTGAATAAGCTGGCCACTGGATTGATTGGAAAATGGAAGACGTAGGTGAGTGTTATATTTTGCCTCAATCCCATGCCCTATAAACCCTAGTTATGGCCCTGTGATTATTACCTCATAAGACAGTGCAACGATAACATTACTGCTTAAATACCGACCACCCAACCAATAATCATTTCTACTGGCACAGATCTCATAAGCTAGGCAATCTTTCCACTTTCATCAACACTGATAACTTTCTTTAGGCAGCCACTTGTACTAGAGGCTTACTAAGATCATTTTGTCACATCTAAGGGAAGCTTTCCAAACTAAGGGTGCCACTGTGTTTTGTTTTGTTTGTTTTTAATAGCTTCTCTGGCTTATATGGATAGCTGAGATTGAAACACTTGCCTCAGTACTGGCAGATTTCCACACAGGAACCAGTTTTCAGTGTTCAGGATACAGCCATGCTCTGCAGTGTGGTGGTTTGTGGTTGTTCCAGCATTCCAGAAGCAAAAGTTACACATGGCTTGTCTACATTTAAAACCCTACTCGAGTACTTCTTTAGTACTTCTGTACTATAGACCAGTGGTTCTCAACCATTGCATCAGGACACATTACTGTGTCACCACCACACAGGGGAAAGTGTGTTGCAGAGAGCCAGG
This sequence comes from Podocnemis expansa, assembly GCA_007922195.1. Classification (NCBI taxonomy): domain Eukaryota; kingdom Metazoa; phylum Chordata; order Testudines; family Podocnemididae; genus Podocnemis; species Podocnemis expansa. Next base: position 55,821,408 of record ML681989.1, read on the forward strand.
GAGATGGCTGGATTTGGCCTGGGGAGGAGGGCTGGTGTGTCCTGTAAGATTGCAACATGCTATCAAGTGTATCATGACCTGTAAAAGGTTGAGAACCACTGCTGTAGACACTACCTATCCCAGTGGTTCCCAAACCATGACCCGCAGGCTTTCAGAGTGGCCTGTGGTTCCCCTCCCTCTGGCTGCAGGATGGAGCCACTGCCCTAAGTACTTAGGTGGAGTGTGTGACCAGGCCTCCTGGGAGAACTTTCTGAATGTGCCAAAATCAGGGCAAGCTGCAAAACCAGGGGCCAAACCCCCAAACCACTGATGGGTGGTATTTAAACCAGTCTCCCAGTCAGTAACAAAACATACTTCTGATTCCCCACTCTGATCATCACCAAGCATAACAAAATAGAAACAGCCCCCTTTATTGCACATCAGCTCCTCCAGTCCCCACCTAGCCACTGGGTTGCTAAAAGAAATAGGTTGTCTTGACCCCAAAGGGCCAACCACATCACCCAGAACAATATAGGTTTGGCTGTTACCCAAAATACCACACTGCCAGCCAATCCTTTAGTAACTACAACTAAAGGTTTAATATAACAAGAAAAGAAAGAAAAGATGTGAGATGTTAAAGGGTCAAAGTGAATCACATACATACAAATGATTTAGAGTCCATAGAAAGCAAGTCCCTAAAGACTTTGGAGTTTGCAGGTTAGTCCAATTCCTCTGGTATGCACCCAGCACTTGGGTGGGTCTCAGTCCTTTGTTCAGTGAAGCAGAAATAGTTCCACAGGACAGTGTTGATTGCAGGTTGGAGACTGAAGACTCAAGACCAAATGGAGATGAGGTTGCTGCCTTTTATTACCTCTGACCTTCCCCATGCTCTGAAGAGTCCTTGCCAAATCAAAATGGAGTTGAGTCACATGGTCAGTCTGGGTGATTCATCAAACAGGTTTCTTCCTATTCCCACTGCAGCTGGGAGCTTCCTTAAAAGGGCTATTAAGAGGACAATGGATTTATAGCCACCCAGTCTGAGAGTGCCTTAGAATCCAATAACTTGGACAACACATAAAACAAACATATTCCTAATTTCTAATACAGATCTGACACCTATATATGACATATAATCATTCATAGCAGATTACAGCCTTTCTATTGGTACCAAACATGGCATATCACATATGGATTATTGCAAATATGAAATATTAATATGAGAGATGACCATAAACAGTCCCCTAGACCCAGTCAGTGTCACAGAGTGCTTTGAAGGTACAGGCTCCTTGCTGCAGCCAAAGGAATGAGAGATCAGTGCTTGCTTTTCCCTGGCTGTAGCAAGGAACATGGCAAAGTGCTCTGCCTGGGTCCCTAGGTGCTGGGTCTCTGCTGGAGCCAGAAGGTGGAAGCACTGATCTTTAGACGGATATCTCCATCCACACATGCAATGTGGATATCCATGGAGCATATACCATTTCTTGTGGATGTAGATCAGATGTGGATCCACATATTTGTGTTCACGAAGGGCTCTACTGATCTTATGTCCACTTGGCTACAGAAGGGAGCCACTGCCTAGGGACCCAAGTGGAACGCACAGTTTGGCTGCTGTACCCAAGGGAACAGGAGGTCCTCCTGAATTAAGTCCTTCCCTCTGGCTGCAGTGAGGGAGAAGGGAGGAGGAGGACTGCTGGCATGAACTGTTGGCCCTTCAAGCTGTAAAAATTTTATATTTGTGGCCCTTGAGCCAAAAACGTTGGGGATCATTGACCAGCACCAACAGGAGGGGTTCTCCCAAATAATGTAGATAAAATATCTCCTTGAGAGGTGGTAGTTAGGACAACAGAAGAATTTTTCCATTGACCTGACACTGTACACTGGGAGTTAGTTTGACTTAACTATATCATTCAGGGGTGTAGTTTTTCATACTCCTGAATGACATAGGTGGGTCAACCTAACTTTTTAGTGTTAAACAAGTTGTAGAGTGGGATTCACAAAAGTACTTACTGGTAGGTGCCTAAAGTTCAGATTAAGGGCATGTCTGCACTGCAGTTTTAAATCTATGTTAGGTTGACTTATAGCCACTGCAGAAATTACTGTGGTTTTTGATCTCTGTGCAGCTTCCTTCTGTCGATGGTGCACATACCTGAATGGTTTCCAACAACTGAAGAGAAGCGTGGGGAGGTGAGAGGCAGGGTTCTAAACTTTGCACAGATTCCCCCAGGGAGCCCAGCTGCCCTTCCAGGCTTCTTGCCTCCCTGCACCCAGTCAGGAGCAGAGGAAGGAGGCAGCTGCACAGGTCTTCATATCTCCATTGAGGAGATCTGCACTGAGTCCAGTTAGCTGCCATGCTCATTCAAAATATGTCTCTTATTTTTATTTGTAGAATTACAGTGCTCATTAGGTTTCTGGCTAAAATGCAACAACAGAGTGCAGGGTCTCTATGAAGACACAAAATAAAACCCCATTGCTACCTAATAAACTGACAGGCATCCTCAATGCACATTCAATCCTTTTGTTTCAGTCATGGTTTCTCTCTCTTCTTTCTTGACACTTCCCCATTCAGGGCTGGTGATCTTTCTTATCCCTCTTCCAAACTGCATGATTATACGCTAGCCTGGCCTGCAGATTGATGATTTTTTTTTTTTTTGAGGGCTGTGGATATCCAGTCTATATAATGTCTTCCATTCACAATCATTAAAAGCCATCCTACAAATATAGCTCTCAGGTCTCTCTGGGGTATGACCAAACCAGCATAGCTTAGGCCAGGAGCCCCCCTGTCAGCCTTGCCCCCTGTACCCTCAGCTGGTGCCAGGGGTGAGGCCAAAAGGGAGTGGCACCAGGCCTCCAGTTCAGGGCCATGACCAGTCCTATTCCCCACCTTAAGCGGCAGGCAGCCTCAGGGTCCCAACTGGGACCAGCTCTTGACCCTGCTGGCAGGTGGCTTGGATCAGCAGTGCCAGGAGAACCGTATGCCGCAGCTTCTTTGTGAATCACAGCCACTGGGGGAGAGCTGCTACGGCTCTTGCCACCTTGCCACCAGAGCCATTCTTAGGGTAGACAGAATGGGGCAGCTGCCTGGGGCCCTGCACTTTGGGGGGCCCTGCGGTGCCCACACCACTGCCCCCCTCCATGGCGCAGACCGGCATGAGCCCTGGGTCTCCCACAGCTAGCCCCGAATGTTTTTCCACAGCAGACACAGGCTCATTCAGCCCCTGCTCTGCCATTGAATAGCTGGGCTACCTGCTGCCCCTCCCCCCTGGAGCATGCAGGTGAGTGATTAGCTGGAGGAGAGAGGGAGATTTAACCCTTTCCTCCTCTAGCAGACGCTGCCAGCACCAGCCCAGGGAACACACAGCCAGGTAAGCATTGTGTGTGTGGGGCGGGGGGGTCTGGTGGGACCCTGAGCCTAAGCCAAGGGGGGGTTGGCTGGAGATCTGCCCCCCCCCCCGGGCCCTGGGCTCCAGGCCCCAAGTCATATTGGGCTAGTAGGGGGGCAGGTAGATCAGGGATCATGCCCCTCTGGGCCCCAGGTCATACTGGTGGCCAGGCGACAGGATGGCAGGCAAGCCAAGCCAAGGATTGACCCCCCTCCCCCCCCAGGACAGGTGGTGAGGCTGGAGGGCAGACTGGTCCTGGATTCCCCCCCAGCCCAGCTGCAAGGCCAGGGGTCATCTAAGCTTAGGTGGTGAGGTCAGGGCCAAGGTTGCCTCCTCCCCAATGCTCAGGTGGTGAGCCCCAGGGGGCAGACCCGGGCAGCAGTCATTCCTCTCCAAAGCCAAGGTGGCAAGGCTGGGGGGGCACATTGGCCTGGGGTCATCCACCACAAGCCTAGGCAGCAAGACCAGGGTTCAGGCTAAGCCAGGCATCATCCACCCACACCCAGGTGGCGATGCCAGCAGGTCAATGGGCAGGCTGGACCAGGCATTGTTTACCCCCATCTCCAACCCAGGTGGCAAGGCTAGAGTCACAGGCCTGGTCAGCGGTCAACCCCCAACCCTCCCCAAGCCCAAGGGGACAGGCTGGGCCAGAAGCCATCTCCCAAGTCCAGGCAGCAATGCTGGGGAGCAGGTAGGGCCAGGGTTTGTGCCCCTCCAACCAAGCCCAGGCAGCGAGACCAGGAGTCACATCCCCCTTGTCCAGACAGCAGGAAGGTCTGGCCAGGGGTCAAACCCCAGGCCAGTGGGCTGGTGGGCAGGTCTGGCCTCGTGTCAAAACCTTGCCCCGAGGCCAGTGGGCAGGTCTGGCGGGGGCCCCTACCCCTACCCCAGGGGCAAGGCTCAGGGGCAGCAGACAGGCTTGGCCAGCGATCACCCCACCTCTCCTAGCCCATGTGGCAAGACTGGGTGGCTGGCTGACTGGCCTGGACAGGGATCCTGTTTGATCATTGATCACCAGCTATTTGCAGACATGATTTTCACCTTGTGTTTTGTTCTTTTTCTTTCTAGGGTGGACCCTTGCTTTTGTGGAAGTTGCTTGCATCACTTAGCCGTTAAGGTAGTAGTTGAATTTCATCAGGACTGGTTGGTGTTGACTGATTCCATTACACCCACCCATCATTCACACGTCTTTTTCACACATTTAAATGAAATTCCAGAGTATACACCTAAAACAAGATTTATCAAGAATACAAAATGAAGTTCTAAATTCACAACATCAAGCTTTGTTGGACATTGGTTATAATGTCTGTTAAACTGAGTTAGTTATTTCAGTTATGATATTAAAGAACAGATACAGTGTTGCCTAACAGATGCTTTAACGGTACATTCAATTCATTTTATCTATGTGTGTCCCTACATTGTGGCTACAGAAGCGTGGCTGTACAATAGCAGGAAGAATACACTTAAGAAAAGGAATTCCTTGAGTGAAGTATATGGTATTAACTTGTACAGTATTGCCAGTTTCAAGAAATCAAAAATCAGAAGAATGGCAAAAATAAGTCGGGGGGGGGGGGGGCAAAGGATTATACTGTGTTTTTTAAACTGATCTCTTGATGTTTGAATTCCCCCTGCCCATCACAGGGTGAGTAGGTGACAATTAGTGTTGCCTGCCCATTCTCCCACAGCAATTGGGTAAGTTTTCATCTTTTTACCCATCTTTTATGTTTGCTGACTCTCAGGTAAATCTATGAAACTTCCTGTGTCTTGCTTCCTCAGAGCTTCTGTGTGATCATTGTAAATGGCTGGTGATCAGACCTGATTTTCGTCTTGTATTTTTCTTTCTTTCTGGGGGGGGATCCTTCTTGCGTTTCCCATCCTGAATGAAATGGACTTGTTTGAAATGAACTCATGAGTTCCCAGCCCCCCCCCCCTTCCCGGTTTACATGCACCAATAAGTTGGGACCAGACCAGAGCCTTTTTAAATTTCCTGCCCTGCAGTGTGCCCAGGCATTTGGCCTACGACAGGAACAGCATGCGAAATTGCAGCTGCTGTGCTGCCTTCCCCGGTGGCTGCTACGCAGCTGCACTTCTCCTCTTATTCTCCTGACACCCCACTCTATCCTTCCTTGCTCTTCACTCTCATGGTGCCACTTAGGGAAGGCAAGCATCACAGCAAAGTTCATGGGAGGGATGAGATCTATTTAAAAATCTTGAGAACCACAGCAGTAGATGTGTCTGGTGTGGGTCGGCAGGGTGGCATCTCACAGGTGGGTGTGGAGCCATGTGCCAGCTGCGCACCCAGATACCATCAACTTCACCAGTGCATGGGGGACCTATGCAAGTTGGCTGGAAGTCCCAGGGACAGTATGATCCATCACCGTCCCTCCTACTCCTATTTGTGGTGCTTCTTGGCTCCTGATACTCAGCAACAGGAACCTGGATGGGTTAGGGAATGATGTGCCTTGTCAGACACTCCCCTGGGCAGGCCAGCCCCGCCCCCCCAGTGGTGGTGGGGGGGGCTGCAAAGGGCAATTCGCCCGGGGCCCCACACCCCCCCCAGGGATGGCCCTGCCTGCCGCACAGCATCAGGAGTAGCGGGGCCAGTGGGGAAGTCTGAGTGGCACTACATGCCACTCAGGTTTGGCCCCCTGTGCCATTTTTGGCACAGGTGCCAGGGGTTGCTGACAGCTGGCCTAGACTTCTCCCTCAGCAGGAGGAAACCCTATTAGGCCCTTTACAATCTTGTTTAGTTTCCTGCCATGGCGTGCCTGCCCATTTGACTGTTTCAGTGTCTTCATTCCATGATGGGCAACATGCTGATTTCTTTTCTAGTGGCTTGACCAAATCACTGTTCTGTATATTAAGATGGACCCAATTACATTTTTGTATACTCTGCCTATTAACTTCATTGACATCATTCTGTCAGATAACTATGGTCCCTGCTGTTTACACCATGAAGCTTTAATACAATGCCAGGAATCTTTAAGAAGAAAACCAGTATCAGCAACCATTGATCCCAGGTATTTAAATTCTTTCACTCTTCCAAGCTCTCTGCCTGTGATCTCTGTTCTTGTGAACCCTCTTCCCTTACTTAGCACAGCCTTGGTCTTACCAATGTTCATGCTAAGGCAAGCCTGCTCAAAACCATGTTGCACAGGGGTGTCGCTGGTGCTGGGCACTCTGGGGCACGTGCCCCAAACCCCAGCCACCAGAGGCCGCAGCAGCCCGGGATCTGGGGCCTGGCCACCTGCGGCCATGTTCCCGGCCAGGGATGCAGGGCGCAGCAGCCCCATCCCCCTGCCGGGGGTCCAGGGCCTGGCCGGCCGTGGCCGCAGCAGCGCCTGGCCCTGTCCCCAGCCAGGGGGTGGGGCCTGTGGGCCAGGGGTGGGGCCTAGGCCCATGCCCCAGGTCCCTCCCCCAGCCAGCGATGCCCTTCATGTTGCCACATATTATTAAGGCTATGTCTACACTGACGATGGCTGTCACTGTAGTCTGTCAAAACCGCTCAATTGCTCTGAAGTTCACAATAGTAACTCCAGCCCTGGAAGTGGTGGAGTGCTAAGGCAACTGGACAGCATTGCCATTCACCTTAGTGCAGTATGTAGGGGGAGGTAAGTGGGCATTAGTAAGGCGATGGGAGCTACACAAGGCATTTTACATACCTTGCCTATCTTCCATCGACTGCTGTCGAAAAGCACTGCAAGTATAGACACACGTTAAGTCAAAAGTGAACAGTCTGTTCTGAGGCAGCTCCTCTTTGTATTGTCTCACTTGCTCATCCATGACAGCCATAAACAAAACTCAGGACCCAAGTTAAATTTTTGAGTCACCACTCCTACAGCAGCAGCAGATCCATGGGCTCCTTTGTGGTTGAGGGGTCATCGGGTATTCAATGATTAATTGAAGGCCTCTTATAGGAAGGCTGGTTAGCAAGGATCATAAAGTCTGATTCATTGAAATTCAAATAATCAAAAAGTTCTTCTTCAAGCGCTGCTCGGATACATTCACGAATAGGTGTCTCCATGCCGGAGTGCTGGATTGGTTGGAACTTTTTGCCCTAGCCTGTCAGAAGAGGGCAGGTGGCCGCTATGCCCCACGCCACCCTATGACTATATATGTGGCCGCTGCCTGACTCCTCCCCAGTTTCATTTCTTCCGCGTTCACGTCAGTTGCGGAACTGCCTGCTCCTTGTGCTTCACAAGCGGCCTGTCCTTTGATTTATGAGTTTTTTGCCCAACTGGGAGCACCTGTTTGTGAACTTAGTTCCACCGAAGACAGGCTCCCCTCTCGGGCCGGAACACTGCGTTACTCCGCTGTCCGCCATGCTGGGGCTCAAACCCTGCGCTGAATGTGGCAAGGCCTTCCCGTGGGATGACCCTCATGAGAAATGCCTCCGGTGCTTGGGCAAAAGCCACTTGGTCACCGCATGCTCCATCTAGCTATCCTTCAAGCCAAGGGCAATCAAGGACAGAGAGCAAAGGCACCATGCCCTGGCCTCCAAGCAGGCTCGGCATGCATCTCCCGAGGCTTCAGGACCTCCTGCGGCACCACATGCCAGTTCACCACCAGAACCCGCCCGGCACCGCGCCGACAGGGGCCGCGGAACAAGCTCAGTACCGACCTCGGCACTGATACAGCCCAGCATCTCCAAGATGGGGCTCTTCCTGGGACCGGCTGCGCTTGACACCAACACCCAGGCACCATCATAGCCATGTGTCTTCCACACGGGTCTCCCCATGGGACTGGTCAGGCTCAACCACGGTACCACGGCGCCAACACAGCCCTGCGCCTTCGACACAGGGGTCTCCCCAGGGCTGGTCAGGGTCAGTGCCAATCCTGACAACCGTGGAGGCTGCCAGGGCACTCCTCTTGCTGCCTACACCTCCATCACCAGCATCGGTTAGAAGGGGCAAGCTGGCCTTCTTGTCGAAGGCCTGGGCCCAACATAAGCGGCACTGGTTTCCTTCCCTGCCACAGGCGCCAGGTTCCAAAGGTACAGAGCCTGTCACCCCCTTGGGTCCTGGTACCATGGAGCCATCTCCGCAGCAGCATATCACCCTGCCGTCCCCGGTACCGCATCATGGGTCCTGAGATGCTTCCCCCTGTTCCAGCCCAGGGGAAGGGGCTTCAGAGGGCTCTAAAGGGCCCCGGCACCAAATTTTGGTGCCATCACCCTTCCTGTACCGCCCACAAGAATGGGTCAGCACACAAGGCCTCTGTGACTGTGCCAATACCATCCCCAGCACCAGAGAGAGCCTTAAACCTGGTACCATCTTCCTACATGGGCGACTTGTCAGCACATTTTGATCTCCTGCACCATGTCTCAGCCCACATGGGAATGGAGGCCCAATCCTCTGGACCACCCTCAGACACCTTATTCGGGCTGGTGTTTCCTTGTCTGGAACCAGTCACAGTTCCCCTTCACCCGAGGGCCAGGTCCCAGACATTCTCCCACTGGCAAAACCTAGGTTCCATCTGCCCCATCTCGGATACAGCGGGTCTCAAGTACAGGGTCCTGGGGTCAGAGTTTCCCTCACTCACCCACCATCCAGTCCCACCTCACACGGTGATGGAAGCAGCCTTAGGGCTGGGACAGACCTCCCGCGATCCTCTCCCAACATTGAGGGACGCAAGGGAGTTGGAGCTACTGGGTAGGAAAGTATACTCCTCCTCGGCCTTTCAGTTGTGGGTCGCAAACAACCAGGCCCTAACCAGCAGGTACATTTTGGATGGGTGGGAGGCATTAAACAGATTTAGACATTTACTCCCACCGGAGGCCAAGGAAGAGTCTGATGCCTTTTTGGAGAAAGGTAGCATAGCCTCCCAGGACCTCCTCTTGTCATCGTGGGATGCAGTGGATGCGGTGGCCCACACTATGGCCTCCGCAGTAACCCTGTGCTGCGCGACCTGGCTACGGGAGGCCAGAGTGCCACCAGCCTCTCAAGAAGTGGCCTTTGATCTCCCTTTTGGGGGCAATGCCCTCTTTCCCCTAGAAACCTCGGCCGCCTGGGGTACTACCCATGACCCCTGAGGGGAGCTAAAATACCTTAGGCTTTTCCCCAAGGGGCCTCTCCCATGCCCTACAGCCCCAGAGGGCACATGGCAACCTGCCCCCCCCTTCCTTTTTCCTCAGTGGTACTGGTGAGGACTCAATCCCCACCACCACAACTTCAGTTCGAAAATCACCTAGGGGACCACCCCAGCAAGAACCCTCCCCGTTCAATTCCGGGGAGAGATTCCATCCGGTTATTCAGCAGCTTTGATGATATCACAGCTTTGCTGTCAACCACCCAAACCTTGCTGTGGAGGGCAGCGTCTTGAGAAATTGAGGTCTGAATGAAGGGCAGCTGTTTGATTTCCCCACTGTCAAATAGCCAGCCAATTAGCAGCCTCCTGCTTTATGGGCCCCAAAGGATGCAACCTGTGAGCAGACCTCCCTCTTTAAGTGTGAGCAGACGACTCAGAGGTTAAGTAGCCTCTTCTCCTCCTCTGAGTAGGATGAAGGTTCCACCCCTGCCCATACTCCTGCTGCTGACCCTAATGTGTCCCCGAAAGGGCTCAACCCTCTAATCATCCTTTAGAGAACGATATTTACTCCTAGGGAGCTATTGTGCCCCCTACATAACACCCCCCTTGAGTGGCACTTCCTCACCCTTCAGGACACTCAAAGGTTCACAATACACACTCCAGTCATCAGAGCGTGCTATCCCCATTGATCCCCACTCTGAATCTGACGGGCCTTTCCACTTACTGTGCCCATCCCCCCACCAGGGAGCGTCATTTCCACAGGCTTCCCTGCATATAAGGCCCTTCCGTTCTACTCTCCAATCGGATGGTTGGAGAACTCTTGTTGTGCTTGTTTCCCTCACATAGAGGGCCTCCGCCGCCCCCCCCCCGCCCTGAAAGGTGAGGGGCGGAAGGAGCCTTCCCTTCCCTTTCATATGCCGCCCTGACCAACACCTTAGGGTATATGCCTCTAACCCAGGATACTGCACCCCTTTTGACCCCATAGACCAGGCATATTGCTCCCACCTGTCAAGTACCAGACTCGCAGGCCAGAGCCTGGCCACGATCCAGGCCCTTGATAACTTGCTTGCGATCTCCATAGCGGAGGTAAAACCCTACCACTCGCTACTACCAGCTGATTCACAGCCTGGTGAATGACTCGGTGAAGGGTCTCGCCAATTAGACCCCAGCCACACCTTCTGCCTATCTTCCCCCTACAAAGCCAGGTATCTCCTTTCCTTTGATGAAGAGGACGGGTGTCACCTCTATCGGGCCATGGCCTTCAGTGGAGATGACATATTAATACTGATGTTTTCTTCCACCTCTTTACCACTTGTCCAGAGGTGAAGACACTCGTTCCTCTGCCTTTCCCCATCAAACTCACAGTCGATGCTATTGGTACAGTCCACTGAGTAGCCAAGAGGCCTTTATCCTCAAAGTAAGGGGCCAAGACCTGAGCTGGGTGCCCTGAGTCAGGCGGGGTACGAGTCTGACCTTAGTCATCAACCCCCTTCCAGAGTCTACCCAGTGGGGCCCCCTTTGTAGGTTCCTCCCTATGATGGTCATAATGCTGGGTCACCCCGGTCTAGTTCCAGGACAACCCCACTCAGATATCCTGCGGGTGCAACTCCCTTTCCTCACCACACTCCGAGAGTTTTCTAGCCACTGCAGTCACGATTGGGCATTATGCTCAGGCCTAATTGACCACTTGGGGTCTTTCTTGTTGACAGACCTCTTATTACACCAGCCGACATCAGAACTATCGACTGGGAATTCGACAGCTAACCGTCCCTGACGGAACCCGCTCTCAGGATAAGTTCTAACAGCAATAGCATGTTCGTAGAAGGTGCTTCAGATAACCGGAAGTGTCTTAAAGGAGGCTGTGGGATGTGCACCTTTGGAGTGGCGAACCTTCTCCACTCCCTCAGTAGACGCTGCTCCTTCCCCCTCATACATCCCGGTTGCCCCGAGAGGCCTTTCCTTCAGGTGCCCCAATCCTAACACACGCCTCTGTGCATCGCTGAGCTTAAAACCTAGGCCAAGCTTAAAATGGGTCCACACCGGTTGGACTCTTCCCAGTGCTACGCGCTCATGTAGGCCAATGCAAGCCTAGTCCCGTAGGCTATGAGACTCGGGACTACCATACTTATGTGCCCTCCCCAGGGTGTCGCTTATTGCAATCAGCTCCTTGCTGCTTATACTTCTTTGGCCGATTGTCAACCAAAAAAAGGAAAAGACAAGGGAAATGCCGATAATAGCACTCCCTCGTGTCGACACAATGTTATCGATACATGCAGTCCCATTCAACGGGGACTGCCACAAGGCTGTCAATAGGCCCTCGTAGGCCTGGGATATACTCATTAGGCTCATAGGAAGTTCTTCTCCTGGCCTGCCCTGTATGGAGCCATCTGGTGGCCAGACACCTGCCTTTCCCCATGGCGACCTGGTGCTTCACTTGTAGTGTGCTCTCCGAGGTCATCAGCTGCCACCTCTGGCTGTTCATCCTCCCTCCCTCAACTTAGGATGAAGTAGCCCTCCTAGTCCCTACCCTACCTGATGGTAGCATACTTCTTCTACGGGACGTCAAACGTCCCAGATTTCCTTAACTTTTGGCCTTATGACACGGAAGTGTCCCATACTGCTGGACTGAGGGAAACGTGGCCTACCTTCCCTCCACCGGTTACGGCAGTGTCGGTACACACCAATGCCAGCCCAACAACCCTACTGCCTCCTGAATTCCTTTATAGGAGGTACGTTAACACGTGTTACTGCCAGAACTCTAATCTTCTGATTTTTACCCCACCTCTGCCAATATGCCTTTAGGCAGAGTGGTTAGAGTCACATTCCTTGACTTTAACCAGGATGCATTCATATCTCATTTACGCATAAGGTGAATTCAGGCCCACAGGCTTAAGCGCCACAATAGGCACTCAGACAAACTGGGCCTACTTTCTCCACTGGGTTACATCCTGCAATCCCTGCTTGTCCTTGCAGGGGTGACAGTCCTTGGGTCGATCTCCTAGACCCTCCAGGACCCTGCTTGTTGGACAAATGCCCATGTTGGAGTTATGCCGTGCTGAAGGCGGAAGAGCCAACTCCACCCCCCCATCCACCAGCATGGCTAGAAGTCACCTATTCCTGAATGTATCCGAGCAGCGCTCGAAGAAGAATGGTGGGTTACTTACCAGTAACTGTCCTTCTTCAAGATGGGCTGCTCAGATTCATTCAGAGCCCTCCCCCCATCCCCACATTTGGAATTGGCGACTCTTAGGAACTGGGGAGGGGCTGGGCAGCAGCCACATATGTGCCATGGGGTGGTGGCTGCCTGCCCTCTTCTGACAGGCTAGGGCAAAAAGTTCCGACCGATCCAGCACTCCAGCACAGAGACACCTGTTCCTGAATGAATCCGAGCAGGCCATCTCGAAGAAGGATGGTTACTGGCAACTAACCCACTGTTCTTGGCAAACATTTTTAGGTAAAGGTGAACTGGCCCATGGTGCTGCAGATGCCAGTAGCCTGGCTTGGAAATTGATTTGTAATGGATTTTTAGTTGTCCCCAGCCAGGCAAAAACCCCGAGGCCATTACCAGACAAGCAAAGGCTGAAGAATGGAGAATTTGTAATAAGGTGGAGACTGTGTGAGAGTGTAGAGTTGCTGTGTGATCCGAGCCATCTCTGTTCTACCAGCTTTGTAACAAGGCTCTGGAAAAGAAAAACAAGCAGAAAAACTTGCAGAGCAAAGAATGGATCTCATCCTGGATTTTGGGATCAAGTATTCTTGGGTCAAATCCAGAGTATGCTGCTTCTGTTTTAACTCAGATGAAATGACTTGTAATGCTTCTTTCTTTACTTATCAGTCGGGAGTTATAAGTCAGTTATTTTTCAGTTTAACTCTAAAACCCAGATCCCTTCTTTGGAGTGCCAGGCTCACTTTTTTGGTGCTTACAGTTTCATGTTCCTAGTCGTCTTGTGGCCATGATGAGGTAAATAGTGTCACTGCATCAGGCACTTTTTCACCAACCACAGGCAACTGGATCACTCTCTAGCTAGGAAAATCAAGGATTTTATTATAATTCTACTGACCATATTGATAAAACACAGTGCTGGGGTCCCCAGCAGCAGCAGGGAGCCTGTCCGCTCCCTCCAGGGAACTGAGAGGTTGAGGTTGATCTCTCAGCTCCCATACACTGCCTCTTTTGTTGTTGGAAGTGGTCCTAGTGAGGACATACTACACTTACAAAAGGTCAGCTGCGTGTATACTACCCACTGCTATAATAATAGTGGTGGTTGTCTGCCAGCAAAACTTTTGCTGTTAGAAACTCTGTAGTGTAGACATAGACTCAGAGCACAAGGAGAAATGAACAACCTAAAGTGTGAATCTGCCCTCTTCCTTCTATTGCTCACACCCAATCTGAGATAAGAATCAAAACTGTGGAGTGTCTCTTAAGTGTCAATCTTGGAATGCTCTGCAAAGTATCTTTATACAATGCACAGTTCCAGGCCCTTGGTCCAAGAAACCTGAAAATATTACTGCCCTATAATAACATGGGATAATATTTTTCCTTATTGTTCTTCTGGAAAAATGAAAGCCCAGCATGTCAGCCAGCTGGATTTGAAATATTTGTTCAGCTATAAACACTACAGTGGAGACTCACTTACTATCTGAAGAGACTCTCAAACCACCTACCAGTCTCCCCCAGAGCACAAAAAACAGACCAAAAGAGCAACAGCAGCAGTTGGAAATCACTAGGGATGCAGAAACAACAGTTCTTTGAGCGCTGCTTGGATACATTCAGTAATAGGTGTGTCTGTGCCGCAGCACACGATTGGTCAGAAACCTTTTTGTCCTAGCCTGTCAAAACAGGGCTGGCGGCCACCGCCCTGTGGCTAGCAATGTGGCCATCACCCCTTCCCTCCTCAGTTCCATTTTCTGCCCTCAACAATGATATCGGAACAGCCCAGTCCCTGCGATCACACAAGCAGCCTGTCTTTGCGTCTTTTATGAGCCACTCACTCAACTGGGAGAACTTCTTCGAGGACATCGTTCCACCGAAAAGCTCTACTCCCACCAAGCGTGCAACTTCAGAGCAGGAACATCGCTCTTACTCACCGCTTGCCATGCCAGGGTTTAAAGCTTGCCCTGCGTGCAACAAGGCCTTCCCATAGGACAACCCCCATGAGAAGTGCCTCCGGTGCCTGGGCGAAGACCATCTGGTCACTAACTGCTCTGTTTGTCCTTCAAACTGCAGACCATTAAGGATAGAGAGCAAAGGTGCCATGTGTTGGCCTTGGAGCAAGTGCAGCAGCCTGCTCCCAAAGCTTCAGGGCTTCCCTCGGCACCACGTGACAGCTCGGCACCGGAGCCTTCCCGGCGCCGCTCTCCTCAAGAGCAAAAGAAGACAAGCGCAGTACCGGAATCGGTACTGAAGCGTCGGTGCTGCTCTGTGTCCCACACCCGGGGTTTGCCTTAGGACTGGCAGGAGCCAGTGCTGGTCTCTACCACTCCCAGAGGCCTTTGAGGGAGTGAAGGCGCTCCTCCTCCTGCCAATGCCTCCCACCCCAGTGCCCCCCAAGAAAAGGGGTAAACCAGCCTTCGTTTCGGGAGCCTGGTCACCCCGAAAGTGGTAGAAAATTCTGTCACCGATCTGGGTTCCGAGTTTCCCCAGAGCCAGCCATACAAGAAGGACCCGGTACCACCGAGTCCTCCCCTCGGCACCATGTTATCCTGCCTTCTCCGACACCACAAACGTGGCCCTGTGAGGCTTCTCAATCCCTGAGCCCTGAGGAAGGTGTCTCTAGGGGGAGTAAATGGCCCTGTCCACAGCCCTCTGTACCGACTCTCTATAGGTACCGCCCCCATGAATGGTCTCCCCAGGAGACCCCAACAGGTCCCCATGGTACCGTTCTGCCCAGCCTAGCCCCATGTCCTCTGGCACCAGACAGAGCCCTGAACCCCATGCCCCGTTCCTACACTGGGGACCTGACAGTACACTTCAACCTCCTTCGCCATGTCTGCGCTCATGTGGGGTTGGAGGCTCATTCTCCCATGGGGCCTAGTGACAATTTTCTCGGCCTGGCGTTCACTTTACCTGATCCCATAACAGTTCCCCCACACCCTAATGTACAGGACTTGCCATGTCACGTTGGCAAACCCCTGGGTCCATTGCCCCCGAATTAGACATGGCGGGCCATAAATACCCAGGCCCCTGCGGGGGTCTTTCCCTTCCTCACCCACCACCCGGCACCATCTCAAAGGGTGGTGGAAGCAGCACTAGGCCCGGGGCAAGATTCTCGAGACCCTCTCCTGGCGTCGAGGGATGCAAGGGAGTTAAATCTCCTGGGGTGGAAGGCTTACTCCTCATCTACCTTTCAGCTGTGAGTAGCCAATAGTCAGGCCTTGGTAGCCAGATATGTCATGGATGTGTGGGAGTCCATGAACAAGTTCAGACATTTACTCCCACAGGAGAATAGAGTGGGCTATGATGTCTTTCTTGAAGAGGGCAGAATAGTGTTCCAGGACCCGTTGTTATCTGCCTGGGATGCTGCTGACACAGCGACCCGCAGTGTGTCCTCGGCCGTAGCCCTGAGGTGAGCAGCATGGCTCCAGAAGGCAAGGGTGCCCCTCTCCTCCCAACAGGTCATACTTTGACCTCCCTTTTGAAGGTGGGCCTCTGTTCCCAGCTAGCACAGATACCATGTTCTGTAGTGCCCAGGAGCCCTCAGGGGACATAAAATACTTAGGTATGTTGCCTTCCTGGCCCACTAGCCGCCCTCCTAGCCCATAAGGGGCAATCAACGCTTACTCTATGCCCCTCTGGTTTGCTGCACCAGGTACCTTCCACCCTTCTTAAGGTCACGAGTACAATTTGAACTTTGCAGAACCTCCCATTCCCTCAGTTGTTGGGCCAATTGGCCTAACATCGGACTGGGGTCCCTGCTTCCCCCTATTTCAGGGAGAACGTTACCTGGTCCACTTCGAACATAAGGAGAAAAGTGAACCTGCCCTGCTCGGGAGGGTGACCCTGAGGCAAAATCCTAAGCTTGGGTACTGCCCTCCTCCCACAAGTATCACCTGGTGGTTCAGTCCAAATCCCCAAAGGATTCTGCCTCTGTAGGAGATGCTCACCCCCACTTCCCCTCCAGCTGGTGCCATATCTTGTTTACCTTCTGTGACGCTGTATGGGTCATGGGGACTGTTTATGATTACTTTTTATATTAATAGTTCATATTTGCAATAATCCATATGTGATATGCCATGTTTGGTATCAACAGAAAGGTTGTAATCTGCTAGCAATAATTATATGATTTATGTGTAGGTATCATATTTGTATTAGACTCTGGGAACCTTATTTGTTTTGTGCATGTTCCAAGTTGTTTGAGCTGAGGCAATCCCAGACTGGGCATCTGTTAATGGCCCATCAGGTAGGGGCTCTCAGCTACCGTGTGCCCAAGAGGAAACCGGTTTGACCAGTTACCCAGACTGAACAGGTGGCCCACCTCCATTTTGATGTGGCAAGGACTCTGAGATAAAAGGCCATAACCCATTCTCCATGTTGTCTTTAGTCTTTAGTCTTCAGCCTGCCTGCAACTGACACCCTTCTCTAGAACTATTCTCCTGGGACTGAGAAAGGACTGAGACCCACCCAGCTGCTGCTGCTGCTGGGTGCACGCCAGAGGAGTGGGACTAATCTGCATACTACAGGATCCTCAAGGATTTGCTTTCTGTGGACTCTAAATCATTTGTATGTATGTGATCCACTTTGACCCTTTAACATCTCTCTTGTTTGTTTTCCTTTTATATTAAACCTTTAGTTGTAGTTGCTAAAGGATAGGCTGGCAGCGTGGTATTTTGGGTAAGTTCCAAGCCTAGATTGTTCTGGGTGATGTGGCTGGCCCTTTGGGGTCAGGAGAACCTATTTCTTTAAGAGACCCAGTGGCTAGAGGGGACCACAGGTGCTGATGTGCAGTAAGGGGGCTGTTTCTGCTTTGTTATGCTCAGTGATGACCAGAGTGGGGGGAATCAGGAGCATGTTTTGTTACTGACTGGGAGACTGGTTTAAGTACCATCCGTCAGTGGTTTGGGGGTTTGGCCCCTGGTTTTGCAGCTTGCCCTGATTTTGGCACGTTCAGAAGGTTATCCTAGGAGGCCTGGGTCACACCTTCGAGGACCCATAAGAGTTATCACCTGGGTAGTCCTCTTATTTACCTTGGAAAAAGCTACCCTTGAACTTAGGGACCACTTGGATCATGGTTGGAGAAGCCCTCCTCTCACCTGCCCTCCCCTACCCCATAGCAGAGCACACCATCACTAGGCAACACAATGGGTTGTATGTGTGAAGGGTTGTAGGACTGAATACCCTGCACTTCCACACACCTTGAATAACCAACTGGGATCTGTCTCCCGATGATCTCTAGTACTCCCCTCCTAAAATTGTTGCTCTTTCCTTAGAGGGTGCTCCCTCCTAAGGTTATGCAGGGTGCCTGAAGGCTCCCTGCATTGTACTTCCTCGAAGGGTGGCATTTAAGATTACTTCCCATATGTGGTTCATGAGTCTTGGACACTGGGCACAGGCATTGTTCGTGCCTCTGGTGACTCCCACCTTTCCAAAAAAAAAAAAAAATAACAATAATAGAATAGATAATCCATACTAATTGATGGCCTACTGACAGAGCGGCCTCTGTGCCCTTTTCCCCTCCCCACCCAGGTCATTGGGGCTTTTCACCTCAGGTTCACGAGACTCTGTCAACTTGGCTACGCCTGTCCTTGAGATTCAAATTGGCAGCCTTGGGACCCCTTCCCCATCGACTGCCAAGCCTATAGCTCATGTTCACCCTAGCTAGTAATTCCCTGGGTGCACATGCACTTTTCTACTCTCTTGCGTAAAGGTCTCCTAATTTGAGAACCCTCTGGTGCAGTTATACTTCCCCTTCCCTGGTCAGGCCATCCCCAGTCCTCCGTGCTAACACACTCTGACTCCTTACCCTAGTGGAACTACTTGTTTTTCCTTATCTCCTTCCACTAGAAGAGGAAACCCCAATGTCTCTTGTTGGAGCAAAACCTCCCTTGCTCGACTAACTATGCAATCCCCAAACTGCCAGGTGCAGGATAAGTCCCACAGGATCATAGTACCAGTGTAGTTTGGGATAGTCTGGAATCGCCAAGATCATTGGCTCTGTCCTCCTTGTCTCCATAAAAACACTGTGTATTAGAGGAAGTGGCACAAGGGCCTACAACAAGCACCCTGCCTGGGAGAGCAGGAATGCACCCACAAGCTAGCCCTGCCCCGACCACTGAGAGAGCAGAATCAAGGACACATGCGAGTCCATTGGGCTGGCAACAATTCAACCAGGGTAGTCCCTTATGGAGCCTTCTCCTTCTAGGGTTCGAATGAATCCCTATCGGATCACAAGGTGGGCCATTTCCCAATTCACTCTGAACCCACCAAGCGGTTGAGAGGGCTCCTGGGTCTTACACCTGGTGTCACTTTCTTCATCTACTTGTTCCACGAGGGTCACTAGTAAAGCCACTGATTGATGGCTCTTCTTTTATCCCGGCCATGTGATACTACAGTCAGTGGTCCGCTTTTCCCTACCCCCTCTATTCCAATCCAGATCTCCTTTTTCCTGGTTCTGTCCAGTTCTGACATGGATGATCAACAGGCCCTGGTCCTCTTTTTTTCCCCTTCTTTTTACATGACATCTGCCTTCTCTAACATACCCTCAGTGTCAGGGTCATCCTTGGGTGCCCTTCCTTTTTCGCTCTGGAGTACCTAATAGAGGGAGTAACTGGTCTCCCACTGTAATTTACCACTCTCTTCAAGGGTCTTTCTACCCAGAGATTCGCTCATATTCTCAGCTCACTCTCCGCCACGTTTTTGGAGAGGAATATGTCGTATGCTCCAAGGGAATTATATGGCCTTGGTCAACTGTGGCCCTCATCCATTCCCTCTCCCTAGTTGCTGCACTCTTAGTGAAGGGGGGGCACACCCTAACATAGTGCCCATACCCCTACTCCCTATCCCTATCAAACAGAACTGGGATTGTTTTTCTTCTGTACTTAGACCTTAAAGGTCTTCTTCCTGCTCTTGCCCTAAGTTGGTAGTTCAACCTTTCACTCTGTGGCTCATTCAACCATTTTCAGCTTCAGGTTTTCCCTGTTCCTTCACCTCTTGGTGACTACGTCTCCCCACGGGCTTCTGAAGGGGTGCTCTCAGCATCCAGTTGCCACCCTGAGTTGCCCACCAAGGAACTACATTTACCAGGTGGTCGTTCATTTTCTCCGTACCCCTTGTGATTTGCTTCCTTGGCAGGACCCGTAAAGATTCCCGCCCCCCCCCCCCCCCATTTCTGCCTCCATGTACTTGCTAGTAGACTGAGTTTTTCCTCCAGGGCCCACATTAGCTTCCCCGTCACCAGCGAAGGTACATATTATAGGCATAAGGCCAGGGGACACGTCCAGTCTGCACCCCTTGACAGATGCTTGCCACAACCCTCCAATGTCCCCTACTTGAAGGTGCCTCACCAGTTCTTGAATCAGTGGCTGCGTTTTCATTTTTTCCCATGATAAGGTGACTTTAGACTGCGCATTGCTCCTGTTGATCGCAGACAGGGAGCATTCAAGAGGCATAGGCCTTTATCTTTCCCCCTAGGCCAGTCTGTACTACCTACAGGCCTCCCTTTGCCTGGGCCACCAGCCTTTTTGGGGGGTGAAGTGCTGAAGGCGGAAAAGAGCCCAACTCAGCCCAACATCCATCAGTATGGCTAACAGTCACCTATTACTGAATGTATCTGAGCAGCTCTCGAAGAATAGTGAGTTACTTACCAGTAACCATCCTTCTTTGGGACAGGCTGCTCAGATTCATTCAGAACCCTCCCACCATCCCTGCTACTTGGAGTTGGCAACTTTTAGGGACTGAGGAGGGATGGGGTGGCAGGCACGTATATAGGCACGGGGTGGCCAGGGGGTGGTGGCAGCCAGCCCTGTTTTGACAGGCTAGGGCAAAAAGGTTTCTGACCAATCATGTGTTGTGGCATGGACACACCTATTACTGAATGAATCCGAGCAGCCTATCTTGAAGAAGGATAGCTACTGGTAGATAACTCACCGATCAAATTCTGTTCTTGTTTAAACAGCTGTCAATCTGAAGTTCCTACAGGCAAGTATGGGGCAAAATTAAGTATGCTTTTAGAGGGGGGTTGGACTAGATGACCTTATAAGGTCCCTTCCAATCCTATGATTCTATGCAAGTATTCTAGCAGGGCCTCACCCTGGCTATGTCTACATGGGGGGGGGGGGCCTAGAAGTCGACTTAACAAGTCAAGCAGTTCCCCAGGCCCCTAACTGCTTGCTAGGGGCCAGGGGAGGTGCCAGCTCCCCCACCCCTGACGGCTTGCAAGCAGCCAGGGGAGATGCTGGCTCAGGGGTTAGGAGCCCACTGGGAGCCCATCTGGCTCCCAGAGGCTTGCTGCAGGGGCCCAAGCAGCTGGAGCCTGGTCTATATCACAGAGTCCCAGCCTGTGAAATTGACCAGACTCCAAGCTGCTGGCTCAGCAGCAAAAGCCTCTGGGAGCCAGATGGGCTCCCAGCGGGCTTCTAGCCTCCGCAGCCTACAGAGAGGGGCTGAGAGCCCCATCTGGCTTTCAGCTCTCTCTGCAGGCTCCACAAACTGGCTGCCAGCCCCTGCCCCCTGCTGTGAGGGGCTGGGAGTCAATCCAGCCCCAGCTCCTCACCACAGGGCTGGAGCTGGATCAGGCCCCTTGGCCGCATGAGGCCCGAGCCGGATCACGCCCAGCGGTGGGGAAGGAGGCAGCTTAAAAAGCTTAAAACAACTTACAGGGCAGGAGTTATTAAGTCGACTTAAGCAAGTGCTTAAGCAAGACTTAAATAAAGCCCAGTCTATATTTAGAAACCATTAAGTTGACTTAAGGACCCTTAAGTTGACTTAAAGCTACAGTGTAGACTTAGCCCCTGTGATGTTCTCGGTTACATTAGCAGACTGGAGTTACAGTAGTAACACATGGGGGGAGTTGTCTTACCTGTTGGAAAACCTGTTAGTCTGGTTCTAGATCTGTTTAATAAAGCTACAGTAAAGAGCTCTGACTGTGTTTATTCCATAATCCCTCAAATTCAAGATTCTACACCACACCTGGGGATGTGATGGGGATTCTGAGATGACTATCCTGACAACACAGAAGATCCTGAGTCAATGCAAAAACGGTTGGTTACTCACCAGTAACCGTCCTCCTTCGAGACGGGCTGCTCATATACATTCAGTTACAGATGTCTATGTGCCGCAGCGCACGGCAGCTCGGAAAGTCCCTAGCATTAGTCTCTTAGGTCAGGGCGCACTGCCAACACCCCCCCCCCCCCACCGCAACTGCGGCCATATAGGTGACCGTGACCCTGAGCCTCCCAGTCCCATATACCTTTCCCAACTCCGTTAGCAGGGATGGTGGGAGGCAGTGGCATTGCTAGCATTGGGCACGCCGGGGTATGTGCCCCGGGTCCCAACGCTGGTGCCCTGGATCTCCAGCCCAATCGGGCCGGGGATCCAGAGCCCGATCCCCAGCCAGCCACGGCAGCAGCAGCGCCGTCCGCAGCCGAGGATCGGGGGCCTGGCTGGCCGCCTGGCAGGCTCTGCCCTTGGCCAGGGATAGGTCCAGGGGGAGGCCACGCCGCTGTGGCGGCTCGGCCACAAGTGGCTGCTGGAAGCCGGGCCTGCGCCGGCAGGCGACCAGGCCTCCGATCCCTGGCCAGGGACTGGGCCGCTATGGCCGCCAGCAGCCAGGCCACGGATCCCTGGCGGGGGATTCAGGGCCCAGCTGGCCGGCCACCCGCGGCAGCAGCAGTCCTGTCCCCCCGCTGAGGATCGGGGGCCTGGCCGCCCGCTGCTGCTTCTGGCAGCACCGCGCCATGGCCTAGCCGCTCGTGGCTGCGTGGCCTCCCCCTGGTCAAGAGTAGGGCGGGGGGGCTTGGCCTCCCCCGGGGGGGGGGGGGGCGGCTGAGCCCATGCCCCGGGTCCATTGCCCCCCCAACGACACCTCTGGTGGGAGGGGCCTGAATGTATGTGAACAGCCCATCTCGAAGACGGACGGTTACTGGTGATTAACCAACGGTTCTCCTTCTAGCGCTGTTCACATCATTCAGTTACAGGTGACTGCTAGCCATACCCAAGGATCGTGGGAGGAATTACAGTCTACCCACACTAAGTACAGCTCTGCCCACAGCGGCATCATCTCTGGCCTGCTGGGCAATGGTGTAGTGCATCATGGAGGTATGTACTGACGACCACGTAGCAGCCCTGCAGATCTCTTGGATCAGGACCTTGGCGAGGAAGGCCATGGAGGAAGCCTGAGCTCTGGTAGAGTGGGCTCTCACAGTCTCTGGGAGAGGTGTATTTGACCTTCCGTAGCAGTCTTTAATGCAGTTCACAATCCATTTGGAGATGCACTGAGAGGATACTGGGGAGCCTCTCATACGTTCAGCGACCGCCACAAACAATTGGGAGGTCTTGCAGAAAGATCACGTGTGCTCGATATAGATTAGGAGCGCTCTCCTTACATCCAGGGTGTGCCACTGTCGCTGGTTTTCTGTCATCTGAGGGTCCGGATAGAAAACCGGCAGGCAGATTTCTTGGTTCATGTGCAAGGGGGTGGCAACCTTGGGCAAGAACGAAGGGTGGTGATGAAGGACCACCTTGTCTGGGAAGAAAACTGTATAGGGAGGTTCAGAGGACAGGGCTCGTAACTCTGAGACCCTTCTGGCCAAGGTAATTGCTACCAGGAAAAACCACCTTCCAGGATAGTATGAGCAGGGTGGCTGAGTCCAAGGGCTCATACTGTCAGAGCCCACAGCACAACGTTCAAATCCCACTGTGGAGTGGGTTTATGGGTATGGGGAAAAGTTTTTCCACCGCTTTCAGGAATCTATGGCAGATGGGGTGTGAGAAGAGTGGAGCCCCATCTGCTCTTTGGTGAAAGGACGAAATTGCTGCCAAGTGGCCTTTTAATGAGGACAGGGATAGGCCCTTCTCTCTCAAATCAAGAAGGTAGTTCAAAACTGCCTGAATTGGGGCAGAGGTAGGGTCTATGTCTTTGTCACGGCACCAAGTGGAAAAGTGGTTCCATTTTGCCATGTAGGTGGACCTGGTGGAGGATTTTCTGCTACCAACCAGGACCTTCTTAACCCCATCCAAGCAGCACCTCTCTTGCTCACTGAGCCAGAGAGCATCCAGGCTGTCGGGTGCAGGAGGCCTGGGTTTGGATGCCAGAGGTGTCCTGACTCCTGTGTCAGGAGGTCCGCCCACTGTGGGAGGTGGAATGGGGTCCTCACAGATGTGCCCTGTAGGCCAGTGTTGTCTGGGCCAGTCCAGGGCTATCAGAATGATGTGTGTGCCTCATCTGCAAGGACCTTCAGTAGCACCTGGTGGATCAGGGGGATTGGAGGGAAGGCATACATTAGGGCCCCCAACCAATTGAGGAGGAAGGCATCACTGAGAGAACCCTCCTCGTGACCCCAAAGGGAGCAGAACCAGGGACATTTACAGTTCTGCCCCATGGTGAAGAGGTCGATCTGAGGGGTTCACTATCTGATTATCAGCAGGGAGAAAACCTCGTTGTAAAGGGACCACTCATGATTCGCCAGGGGTTTCCTGCTGAGACAGTCTGCTATGCCGTTGTCTACTCCAGGTAAGTGGGAGGCAGTCGGTGTGAACTGGTGGTCTATCACAAATTGCCAAAGCTTGGTCGCTTCCTTGCATAGAGCTGAGGAGCGGACTCCCCCTTGACGGTTCGTGTAGAACCGCTGTATTGTCTGAGAGGCCGCTGTAGTGTCTGAGGGGATCTAGACCGCCCTTGCCTCAGATCTGGTCTAAGAAGGTCATGCAGGCCAGCCTGACAGCCTGGAGCTCCTTCAAGTTTATGTGGAGGAGACTGTCCTCGGGGTTCCAGACACCTTGCGTGGAGAAGCCTTTGGACAGGTGGGCTCCCCAGCCCGAGTTGGATGCATCCGTTATCAGGGTCACTGAGGGCTTGGACTCCCTGAACAGAATTCCCCCCATCGTGAAGTCGCGGTCCTTCCAGATTTGGAGGGATACCAGGGCATATTGAGGGACTGAGAGTACCTTGTCCAGGCAGTCCCTTCCTGGTTGGAAGCTTGTGGCAAACCAGAGCTGGAATGGTCTCATCCGCAGGTGGGCTGTTCGGATTACCAATGTGGCCGCTGCCATGTGTCCTGAGAGCTGCATGCACTGGCGTGCTGTGGTCAGCCCAGGCGCCTGGAGCTCCATGATGATGGTGCAGATGGACCGAAATCTTGACAGGGGCAAGGACGCGGTGCCCTGTTGGGCATTTAAACATGCCCCAATGAATTCTATGCCCTGAGGGGGGCAAAGTTTGGACTTCTCTGAGTTTATGCGGAAGCCCAGGAACTCGCACAGGTTCATTACCAGGTCGACATGGTTTTGTACCGGTCAACTTGACTTGCCCACTATGAGCTAATCGTCCAGGTTGGGGTAGATTCTTATACTCCTGCGTAGGAAAGCTGCAACCGGTGCGACACACTTTGCGAACACCCTGGGAGCTAGCAATAACCCGAAGGGGACGGTGGTAAACTGGTAGTGGTGTCGTGCCACCACAAACCTGAGAAAACGTCTG
Source organism: Podocnemis expansa (assembly GCA_007922195.1). NCBI lineage: Eukaryota > Metazoa > Chordata > Testudines > Podocnemididae > Podocnemis > Podocnemis expansa. Next base: position 55,846,423 of record ML681989.1, read on the forward strand.
TGGTGGGGTCGAATGGCTATGTGGAAGTAAGTGTCCTTTAGGTTGACAGCTGCGCACCAAACTCCTGAGAACAAGGAGGAGATAATCTGGGGTAGGGAAACCATGCAGATTTTTATTTTCTTTATGTGTTTGTTGAGTGCTCTGAGGTCCCCGTTGGGCTTGGGGACTAGGAAGTAGCAGGAATAGAACCCTTTGCCGGAGTCTCTTTTGGGAACCTTTTCTATGGCTCCGAGAGAGAGTAGCTTCTGGCATTCAACCTCAAGCCTGTACAGCAGATCTGGGTTTTCTGGTATTGTGAGAGGGGGCGGTTTCCTATCCTGAGGGATTGAAAGGAACTGGACGTGGTATCCTTTCGCCACTGTGTCGAGGACCCACTGGTCTGACATGACACGGGTCCACCATGGGGCAAGTGGCAGAGGCGGCGGGGGGAGAACAGTGGTTCTGGAGCGCTGCCCTCTGAGGGACCGTCAAAAACACTGTTTGCGGCCTGAAGAGCGGTCCAATCCCTGTTTGCGCCGTCCAGACTGTGAGGCGCTCAGCTTACCCCCTTTACCTTATCAGCCCTTATCCTTGTCCAGGTTCCCAAGGTGGTGCTGGGGAAACTGGAGGGATCTCGGGAACTGGGTCTGCAGTTGCAACTGCTGTTTCAGTTGCTGTAATTGTTGCTGTAGCTGCTGATGCGACCTCAAGGAGCGCCTAACAGGTTGAGGAGTGTAAATTCCGAGGGACCAAAATGTAGCCCTCAAGTCTTTCATGCCATGCAACTTTGTGTCTGTGGAAGATGCGAAGAGGTCGAGACCTTCAAAGGGAAGATCCTGGATAATCTGTTGCATCTGCATGGCAAGGCCAGAGTTTTGGAGCCAGGCCAAACGGTGCATAACGACTGCCGATGCCATTATGCGTGCTGCTGTATCCCCTGCATCCCAGGTTGCAGCGAGCGCATCCCTGGATGCTCTCTCTCCTTCGTCCAGCATTTCCTCGAAGTCTCTCAGACACTCCTTGGAGATGGCTGGGTGGAGATTTCATAGAGCCTCTCACAACTTGAAGATGGAGTGCGTCATCAGGGCTGAGTGATTTGAGATACACAGCTGTAGGGTGGCAGAGGAGTAAACTTTCTTGCCCAATAGGTCCAGCTTCCTCACCTCTCCGTTCTTGGGCTTGGAGCTCAGCTGGCCCTGTCTCTCCCTTTGGTTGACCGCGTCAACCACGAGGGATCCTGGGGTCAGATGGTGGAATAGGAAAGGGAATCCTTCTGGGGAGACAGAGTGTTTCTTGTCCGCCACTTTGGACAGTGGTGGAATTGAGGAGGGCATTTGCCAGCGTTCTTGGACGATGCAAAATACCCCGGAGTGTAGGGGAATCGCAACCTTAGCCGGCGGGGCTGTACGGCTTGCGTCGAAGAGGGAATCATCTTCCACCTGGAACACCCCCACCCTCAGCTTCAGATTTGCTGCCATATGGCGGAGGAGGTCCTGCTCGACACAGGGATCTCCTTGCTGGTCGGTGGCCATGTCAATTTGGTGCTCATCGGGCGATGAGGATGATTGAGCCCTTGATCTGCTATGCTGTGTAGAATCAGGGTCTGGCTCGTCATCGGAGAAATCCAAGGACTCCAGCACTGGTGATTGGGCATAACAGGAGGAGGCATCATCTGCCGACGCGTTCAGCCAGTCAAGGGTCCGCTCGTTGTGCGGTGACCTCGACGGCGGCATAGGCGCCATGGGGGGAGCAGAGACCTCTCCTGATGGACATATTTCTCTCAAGCTTGGTGATACGGAGCTCTTTTGAAGCCACTTTCTCGGGCTCTCCTCCTGGGGGGGGGGGGGGGAAGGGGCTTCGGAAGACGATCTGGACAACCTTCCCCCCAACATCCAGCAGTCCAGTACCAAGAGTTCTTCGGAGGAGCAATGAGGTGAAGCTGCAATACTTGGGCCCGGTGCCGGGTTTAACAGTACAGGGTCAGAGAGGGGTGAAGAGGCCCGTGACAGTACCGGTATCAGTGTGGGTGTTGTCAGTGCCGAGTCCGATGATACCAGAAGTGACGGCACCGGGAGCAGTGGTACCAGCAACGGTGCCTGGTCCAGCAGTACCAGGCTTGATGGCAGTACCAGGCTCCGAGGCGGTACCAAGGGGGGCGGTGCCGCTAAGCTTCGCTGCTGCTTCTGCAACAGAGCCAGGTTTGAATGCCCTTGGCGGGTCGGTGCCTGAGCCGGTGCCCTACTCGGTGCGGCTGGGAGGCTACCGGAGGACCGGTGAGGTCGGTGCGAAGACGGTACCATAGCAGGCCAAGATTTCGAGCCCGGTACCGGTGATCGGCGGGAATCCTGAGCCCAGGCCGATCGAGGGTCCGGCGGAGCGCTGGTGGCTCAGCTGCCTTTGGGCGGAGTGGTTCTATTCCCCAAAATCAAGAGGAGACAACGCTTTCTTTCCATCCGAGTCCTTCGTTTGAAGGATCGGCAAATGGGACACTCCGCCGCAAGGTGGGACTCACCCAGGCAAGCGAGACTTTTCTCGTGTGGGTCATCCATCGGAAAAGCCTTGCAGCATCCTAAGCACGGCTTGAAACCTGGCATTTCAAGTTTCATGCAAAAGATGGGCACTTGCGTTTCACGAGAGAACGCTAATCCGAACCGACACTGATGGCGGAAAAAGGAACTGGGAAGGTCAGGGTCAAGGTCACCTATATGGCTGTGGTCGCGGCGTGGGGGGGGGGGGCGTTGGCCGTGCACCCTGACCTGACAAGCTAACACTGGGGACTTTCCGAGCTGCTGTGTGCCACGGCACGTAGACACCTGTAACTGAATGATGTGACCAGCGCTCAAAGGAGAACATACTCTCTTTCTTACTGTTTAAACAGCTGGAACTCTGAACTGAGCTGTTTGCTTGAAGGGGGCTGGGCAGGTAGGTACAAGCTGACATTTGATATCTTGAAGGTAGCAGATGGGAGATAAACAACTACAAGAGGGCATCAGCACCCTGGCTTCACTCACTGGTCCTCCCAGGAGCTATGATGCATTCTTGGACGCATGAGATATTTATGCTGCATGTTTTCAAAACTTTGTGGTAGCGAATGATATAATTAAAAGATGGAACCTGTCTTCCTAATGAAATTAGGAATTACAGCGTAATTTGCTTTTATCTTGAGAAGCCCGAAACAAGATCTTACAATGATTTAGTGGGACATCTGAGACTACATTTGTTGGAACAACTCCATTCAACTCACTGTGGTATACTGTGGATGAAGGAAATTGCACTAAGCTATTTTTGGTGGCCGGGTTTGGACAGAACCATTGCGGAGACAGCAAGGGCTTGTATTTCATGTCAGAGCATCAGGAATGCATCTTACTTGCCACTTTTTCACCCATGGGACTGGTCTGAAAGGCCATGGCAACATATTCATGTTGATTCTGCTGGTCCATTCAAAGGAAGAATGTTTTTAATTGTTGTTGATGCCCATTCTGAATGGTCAGAAGTCTCTGTAAGGCGATCCACTACTATTGAAAGCATTATCCAGAACCTACATGGCTTCTTTAGTTGTTATGGTCTCCCAGAACAGCTGGTGAGTGACAATGGACTGCAATTCATATCCCAGGATTCTGAAAGTTTTATGAAGGCAAATGGAATACATCACATCAGATCAGCACTGTATCATCCTTCCACTAATGTCCTAGTTGAAAGGCTCATGCAAACTATGAAACAAGTTCTAAAATCAACGAGGGGACAGTCTTCTCTTTAGAAGTGTCTGGACAACTTCTTATCCTACAGGACCACCTCTCAAGCTGCAACTAAATCATCCCCCACTTTCCTTATGATGGGACAACAGCTGCACACTTGTTTCGATTTGTTGAATCCATCAGGAACGCAAGTTGCCAGCCATAGAACCAAGTCAGCAGACATGCATCAAGGATGAAAGATTGAACCTTCACTCTGGGACACCAGTCATAGCTCACAACTATGCTTCAGGAGCTACATGGGTCCCTACTACTGTCATCACCCAGAGGGGACCTGTTTCCAACTCTGTGCAGACGGTGGATGGTCCTGCTTGGTGACAGCATGTAGGTCAACTGCTACCCAGCCATACCTGTCCCAAGGATACATCTCTGACTGATGTACCTGACCTTACTGTTACAGGTGATATGCCACTGAGTCATGAGTCACCTGTTCAGGTCTCTCCTCCTCCAGCCACCTCTCCAACAGCTTTAGCCTACTCCCCAGTTTGACCAGATACATCCTCATCTACTTCTCCTGTACCTGTGGTCACACTGCTACCAATAATACCTCCCAGTGTGAGCACACCAGAAGTTCATTGTAATCCACCTAAAGAGAGAAGGCCTCCTACTTTGCGGGATCTTTAGCTGCTGGCAAACCTGTGTCATGAGGCATATATAATCTCCTGGGAGTTTTCCCAGGAGATGGGGCAGGCTACCCATATCTCCTAGTTCAGTGTTTACCCTTTCAGAAACTAAAAAATGGGGAGGTTACCATTCTTCCAGAAGGGGAGGAATATGTGGTATTTCAGGTAACATTAGTGTGATGGGGTTTACCACCATAGTAATAGATGGGGGGAGCTGTTTTACCTGTTGGAAAACCTGTTAGTTTGGTTTTAGATCTGTTTAATAAAGCTATAGTATAGAGCTCTGAGCCTGTTTATTCCATAGTCCCTTAAATACAAGATTCTGCACCACACACCTCCCTGAAAATGTGGCCCTTCATCTCTACAGAAGATCTTAGCCCAATCTCTCATGTAGCTACTTCCCACTTACTGAAAGGAACCGTGGACACCTTTGGCAATAACTTACAAAAACTGCCATTCAAAAGGGACTTTGTGTCTTCTCTGATTTTGGCTCTTGGAATGCTGCAGGATATTTCCAATATTGCCACTACTAGTGTGGCTCTTCAAATGACCAATAGGCAGCCAGAGGACAAAACTCCAGTACCTAAGAGCAAATAAGTCAGTTCTTCATGAAATGTTCTCTAGCTGGCCCCTGTAAGGACCAGCAGCAGAGCAGAGTCAAAAACCTGTCCATCAGCTGATGTCAGCAAGCTGTCTGTATGCTGCAAGTCATCATTACTATGACAGAACAGAAATTAGGGTGCTAGACTGTTACATGTTACCCGTAGTATAACAATGTGGTGACATTTTGAGGCAGTACCTGGGCATCACAGGGCCATCCCAACCTGCCCCATTTCTTCCCTAGGAAGACTTTCTAACATATGGCCTGAATTCTTAATCTCATTCCATTTCTCCAAGGTCTACACCACTGTATTACCCTAAATAGAAGTGAGCAGGATCTGGACTTTCATTCTGTGGGAAATTCTAAAAATGTAAAACAGATCCAAAACAGGATGGGGAGGGGGCAAAATATACTGCAGCATGGCATTTCTGATTTTTTTTTAAAGTCCAAGTATGCATTCTTTTCTTTTTTTCCCCCCCTAAATTTTGCAAGGCCCCCTTTGCAGTCTGCAGCTCCTGCAGCTGACCAGATGTAGTCAGCCAGCTCAAGGTGGTCTGTAAGGCCCCAAATTGCCAAAGATTGGAAACCCAGGTTCCAAGGCAGTCTGCTCTGAAGCCTGGCACCCCAACCTTCCCAGCAACCTGCCATGGGCTGCTCAGGCTCAGGAGAGCCACAAAACTGGGAACAATGTTCTGATGGAAAAGTCAAAATTTGGGGAAAAATCTGCATTTTCCTGCAGAAAATGCTCATTTTGCAGAAAGTGAATTTTCCCTCAGAAAATGATTCAGCTGGGAAATTCCTGATCAGCGCTAATCCTACACAGTTCCTTTTCTTCCTTGGTGTTAACATTTGCAGAGTATCATGTCTTCTTCTCCCAGTTGTCTTTTTGGCCAAGCAACCCACATTTAGTGATCTTAAATTTTTCTCACAGAGCAGGCGGTCCAAAAGATTAATTATTTTAGTTGCTATTTTCTGAACTCCATTCAGTTTATTGAAAGCTTTTGAATAATAAGAACTTAATTGAAAGCAATATCCCAGCAGGGACTAACCCCTACTCTGTCATGACACCTTTTGAGGTGCCCAGAACTGAGTGCAGGATCACAAGCAAGGTCTCGCCAGAGCCATATAGACAGTGATCCCTTTGCATACTATGACGTGACATCTTTAGGAATAGGATGCCCACAACTGAATGCAGGAACAATGGTGGCTTTAAATCCAGCACAATTCAGTGTAGCTGTATGTCTAGAGCTAGTGAAGAGTTCTGGATTCTTTTAAGATGAAAAGTACTACATAAATATAACATATCCTGTGCCTCTGCAGGGATCTTTAAATTGACTTTTAAAGACAGAGAGAAAAGTTTTACAGCATTTAGATAACTGACATGCATAGTTATAGGAATACAGCAATCCATTTGTCAAAGCCTGGCAGTTACCATTTTAAGAGAGAGATTTGAGCAAAGGTTTGCATCCAATGTATTTTCATAAACCAAAGTTATTTTAAAATGTCAGTACGTAACTGTCAGTGCTTGCCAAATTCATTTTATTTTGTTTTCCTGATGCATCTCTTGCTGACAATCACTAACTCGGCTGACGTAGACAGTGGCATTTCTGTTTGTGTGCAGCTGTCAAATGCCTAGAGATCAACTGAATGACTTTGTCAAAGTATAGTAAAGTTATTAAAACTTTTCTTGTATGTTAGAAAGTAAACTTGTTTGTAGAGGTCTTTTTAGTAACCAAGCAAAAGAATATATGTTCAGTGCATTTTTCAGTTGCAATTTTTATTCCCCTATCCCCAGAACCGAAGTGTCTGTTAAACTGAAATTAGACTGGTTTTTGGCCCCAAATGACACAAACACATATGTGTAATGTTATACACATGAATTATCCTACTCATTTCAGTAAGAGTACAAAACCGTTTAGAGGAGAGCTCAGCCACATACGTCGGTTTCAAACACAAGAAGCATCCCATAATCCTAGCCTCTGACTTCTGTATGCACACCGATATTTACTTACAAGTTTATGTAGGACTGGAAGCACACTATAATTTCTGTTCTGGGAATACTTTTATGTCAACTCTGCCATTTTCATACCAGATTTTTTAAAATTAAAATAAATTATCAAGAGGAGAGTAAAAAATACTTGCAGAGAAGGAAATCCATATGTAATCTGGAGAAGAAAGCATGACAAGTGAAATTTTTTTCTCAGACCCATAAGGATGAGCAGTTACTCTTAAAGCAGATACTTTAAAGCATTACATTTCAGAGTCATTCAGTTTTTGCTTTCACAGTTCTATTACCTGGGTCCCCTCCTTTGACTGATAATCTTTTTCACCAACTCCATATTCTGAAGTACAGCGTGACCTTAAAATCTTCATCTCTAAACATATCCCTCATGTGCATAAGTAAATTGTGTATCTGTACATGGTACATGCTTGTGTCTCCAGAAGGACTACCATACACCATCAGAACTGTACACTATCTAGTACAGTATTCTATCCTCATGAATGGCCAGCACCAGATGCTCCAGAGAAAGAAGGAAGAAATGTGCAGTACATAGGTGTGAGACAATCTGCTCCTTCTATTAGAGCTCACCCTTCCTTTAATAATTATAGCTTGCCTTCAGTGAGTTATGTAATTGGGATGCTTCCCAGCAGAACCCAAGGTTAAGAGGCATCTTTTACCTCTTGTACTTGCCCTAGTGTGAGGAAGTTTTATCTGAGCCTGCTGGGTGTCAGTTCTCGAACACTGCCAGCTTTGGCAATGTAAGTAGTGTTTTCCAGGCCCTCACAGGCCATACATTCTCTTTACAGGGTAATGACAGGCACACTTCAACCTCTGAGTCCTCCGAGTATCTCCCTGGTATGTTCTATCCCTGGTCTATTGGCAGAATTCTCAGCTCCTCTGCTCTAAAAGGAACAGTACAGGACAGCTTACTTGTTGTACCAGAGAATACCACTCCACTTCACACACAACATTTAGAGCAGTTTCTAGAAAAAGCAAATGTAAGTTTATTTTATAAAGAGAGATTCAAATTATAGCAAGCAGAAATATTGGAAATAAAGGATTTCATATAAAATAACATGTATACTAGAGCTCTAATCTAAGATATTGTCATGTTGTAAAGAGCAAAAGCTCACTCAGAATCTTCTGTGTATTGTGCCTGGACTAGGCTATGATGGCCTGCTCATTAAACAGGCACACTGTCTCCCCAGTGGAAAGACAGTTTTTCTCTGCATCTACATTTACTGTATAGTCCCAAAATTCATTATTCATGCTTCCAAATAGGATAACCCTTGCTGCTTGCATGTTTCTATCTAGGATCATTCCTGGACTCACTGTAATCACTTGACTTAGCATTTTGCTCAGACTGTAAATGGGTGCCCCTTGTGAACTATACAATACTCAAAAGTAGATGTAGTCAGACAGATAGATAAACATCTCTTGCAAGAAAGATAGCTATTTCTCACCTTTGCTGGTTGCCAGTCGCAACTCATAGACCTTACATGTTATCTGTACTCACAGACATTATGTGGACCAGTGTGACACATGCTTTCATTAGAGCAGCGGTTCCCAACCAGTGTGCCACAGCACACAGATGTGCCATCAGGGATGAACAGGTATGCCATGGAATTTTTTGAAACATTGCCGAGTTCTGGATTGGCTCATGAATATTCATTAGTTAATTTGGCAACTGTATGGTGGTATCCCTCAAATAATTAGGTTCAAGGTGTGCTACAGCAGAGAAAGGGTTGGGAATCCCTGCATTAAAGAGCTTACTGGAGTCTTTGGGTAGACTACTATGTAGATCCTAGACACAAGGGATCCTGTAACCCTTATGTACACCTTGTCCTCTGCCAGTTGGCACCAAACATGTCTTTGGATCACAGGAATTTATGATAATTCTCTCCATATTATTCACCATTCAGTTTCTTATGTATCCTAACATTTGCTATTTTGACTGCAGCTGCACCTTGAGCAGTGGTCTTCACTGACCTGCCTACAATGAGGCCAAGGTTCCTTTCCTCTGTTGACACTGTTAATCCAGGCTCCTATAAAATTCATGAGTACTTAATTTTTTTTTCTTTCAACATGCATTACTTCCTATCTAGCAACAGTGAATTTCACCCACCATTCTTTTCTAAATCATTAATTAAATACATTAACCAGCAGCCATTCTAATACAGATCCTTGATGTATCCCACTACTAAACTTTTGCCATGAGTCAAATTGGCCATTTATTTCTAGTTTGTTTTTTGTCTCCTAGCCAGTTTTTGCTCCCTGTCAATGTTTTGCCTCTCACTCCATGGTTACTTAGTTTCTTGAAAAGAACCTCATGAAAAATTTTGAAAGTGTTTTTTTAAGTCTAAATGTATTATGTCAATCTACTACTTTGCTGACAGTTAAAGAATTCTAATAAATTTATAAGACGTTTTTCCTTTGCTGAATCCATGCTGGTTAAGCTGTATCACATCACTGATCTTCCAGATACTATATTATTCTAAGTATTGTTTCAACCAACTAATCAGGTACAGACATATGGCTTAGTGTTCGGTAAATGTGAAAATCATCCCAGAGCCTTTTAAAAATATTAGTACAATTGCTAACCCTGAAATTCTCCATTACAGCAGCTTATTTTAATTTTTTTAATATGAGACTGCATACCCTGCTAGCACTTTATACTTAAAACTTTCGGAACTCTTGAATGTATATCAGCTGGGCATGGTACCTTGCTCCTTTTGTCAAATGGCTTCAGCACCTCAAACTCTGATAGCAAAGGTGTGGCATAAGTATGCCCTCCGACATCCTTTGTGATGAAGACTGAGGCAGAGAATCGTTTACCATCTGAGCAACATGCTTATCTTCTAAACAAATTACATCTGTTCATGCAAAACAAGAAAGGAGTCCTGTAAAGGACTCTTTGTTTTGCTGAACTAGCCTAACAGGGCTACCCCTCTGGAGCTTCTGTTTGTCTTTGCTCGATTCTTCCAGGCCCCTACCCACTCTCTCCCAGGGTTCCTACTTTTGATGTCCTTGAGGGATTTCTTGTGGTTAGCTTTTATACCTTTCCACTATTTCCTCTTCAAGGCTGGCAGGGCTTTACACTGATGGCACAAGCAAGGCCCTGGCTCAGTGTTCCCAACTACAGATGCTAGCAGGAGTGTGGCAGTGTGGGTGTCCTGAAAGCCCCAGCAATGGGAGTCCTGTGATTAGCTGAAATAACCAAACAAGGAGTCCTGTGGCATTTAAAGTCTAACAAAATTTTTTTTTGCATGAGCTTTCATAGGAGGAAATCCCACTTCTCCCAGGAAATTTGTTAGTCTTTAAGTGCCACAGGATTCCTTGTTTCTTTGTTTTACTGAACTAGACTAACACGGCTACCCCTTTGGATCCTGCGATTAGGTGGAGGCCTGACATTTCAGGGCAGGGCAGGCCAGAGCAAGGCCGAGCTCCAGCCCCACACACCTAGCTGCAGGACCTGTCCCTGCCCTGGCTTGATTCCCCTGCCCTAACATGATCTGAGGCAGGCCCGTGACACTGGGCTCCCTTCAACCCTGTCAACTCGTGGCCAATGCCAGGCTAAGACCCGATGTAGAACCATGAGCCAGGGATAGGCTTACCAGAGGATGTCTTCCTTTTTACCTTCATGTCCTCCATCCTTCAGGCATTCTAAAAATAAAGTGCCACACAACTCCTTGTTGTTTTTTTATTCTAAAAATAGGTGATTTTGTCCAGCTTTTTCCTTCTGATGAGCAGAATGTTAAGAAAAAAAAAAAAAACCTCTAACAGCCAAGTTCCTGAACCCAGCAGAGGGACAGACCCCCAATGGCTGGATACTGGAGCAGGGAACTCAAAGGTGGTGACGTGCACACACAGCCCAATCACAGCTCAGCACAAACCGGTCCTCAGTAAGAAGCTGGGAATCCCCTGACCAGGGGTGTTGCTATACATAAATATTAAGAGAGCCCCCAGCCCCCATTGGCCACCAGGGCCCCAATCCATTCCCTGTCCACCCCCTCCCACTGGTTCCCCAAGCCCTTCCCAACCCCCCCTTCCCCAGCAGCCCCTGAGCCCCTCCCTAACCCCCCCCCCCCTGGTCCTGCTGCTGTCCCCTGCTGCCCCGGCCTGACCTCCTCCCCTGTGCCCTTTCCCTGCCGGGCCCACGTGCCTACCCGTGGCTCCGTTACCTGACTGCCAGAGGAAAGCGGGCGGAGGCTGAGGCCCCTGGCATGACCCAGGATCAAGCCAGGACAGGAGTTTGAAAAACTTCCAGCCCAGCCTGGGGCAGCTGTCTACCAGCCAGAAGACAGAGTCGCGTAAAGGTAGGGTTACCAGATGTCAGGCAAAAGGAGGACATATCCTCCTTTTTACTCTCATGTCCTCCTTTTTAGCTTCATGTCCTCTGTCTGGCAGGCATTTTAAAATACAGGATTTTGTCTGGCTTTTTACTTACGGGGGTTAAAGCAGGGGCGTCGCTGGGGCAGGGAAAGACCCGGGGCACGGGCCCAGCCCTGCCCCCGGAGGGCAGGCCCCACCCCGCCCCCAGAGGGCAGGCCCTGCCCCCAGGATAGGGCCGGGGGAGGCCGTGGCGCCGTCGCCGCCAGCTGGGCCGCGCTGCTGTGCGGCGAGGCTCAGCCTAGCCTGGCCCGGCCCGCCCAGTGGGTCCGCGGCCACGGTGGCCGCATCTCCGGCCCAATTGGGCCGGAGACCCGGGGCACCGGCGTTGGGACCCGGGGCATGTGCCCCGTGTGCCCAGCGCTAGCGACGCCACTGGGTTAAAGTATGCTGTAATGCCATGGAATACCTTATTTTTAGGGGAAAGTGTTCCAGGGCCCCCTAAAAACAAAAGAGCTATTACATTGATACTACATTTTCTCCATATGTCCTCCAATGTCCTCCTTTTCATACTTCCCTGTCCTCCTTTCCATGCTTTGGTATCTAGTAACCCTAGGTAAAGGCAGCTGCTGCCAGCTGCCCACAGTGTTCCCTGCCTGGGGGCATGATGGTGCACCCCCGCACAGTTTTGCAGTGTGCTGCTCAGGAGCTGGCCCTGAGTTTTAGGGAGGGTTGAGGCTGCCCCTGAGGCCCACCCCCCCCCAGCAACGCCACAGCCCCTTACTGTGTGTTTAGCTGACACATACTTTTTACTGTACTAGTATCAGGATTAGCTCAGTAGGTTGACATAGTGCTTCTTAACCACAGGTTCATGGGTTTGTGACCCCTGTTAGGTTTTTTGTTGCTCCCTATAGAAGAGCCAAATTGGGGGGAAAAATATAGGGTGCTAATAAAAATGAAGGAAAATAAAGTACACCATAAAGAAAATTACTAAGAGTTCAATTAAGTAAAACAAATCAAGGGGCACATTTGAATTGCATAGAAACAATTTAGGACAATTTTTTAATTGTAAAATGGGCTCCTGTGGAAAATGAAAAATGAGAAGTGAATTAACTGCTTTTTGTTTTTTACTTTTTTAGGTGCTTTTCAAGTTTATATGTGCAAATTTACTTTTTTAACTTTCTTAGTCTCATGAACATTAACAAAAGGGTCATGAAAAACTTTCATTTAACAAAAAATCCAGTTTTCGGTAAAAGAAAACATTTTGGTCATTTTTTTAAATTTAAAATCATTTAAGAAACAGATGACATTGCTCAGTTTTAACGCTGCATTCAACCATCAGTGCCCATTTTCCGTGACACAGTATGATAATGACAGTTACAGTAACACCACATTTTCTCTAATGTCCGCCTTTTCACACTTCCTCTCCTCCTTTCCCTGCTCTGCTGGCTGGCAACCCTAAGGCCCAGGCAGGAAGCGGCCACGCACGCGCAGTAGAGAGCAGCCCCTCCCCCATGCTCCGAGCATTGGGCCACTGGGCGGGGCGGAGCGTTTCCGGCGCGGGGTTGTGACGCGCTCTCTGGGCGCCGGGGTGGGGGGGGTGTCCGTCCGGCGGTCGGTCGGTGGGAGATGGCGGAGTATCTGGCCTCCATCTTCGGCACAGAGAAGGACAAGTGAGTGCCGCGTGCTTCGTGGCGCGCCGTCGGCGGCGGCCCGGTGCTCCGAGCACCCGCACGGGGGGGATGATGATGGCGGGGGGCTGGCTCGTGGGGCCCGCTCACATAATGGGTTTCAACGCGGAGCCTTTTCCCCTCCCCCCCACCAGGCCCGCCGGCTTCTCGCGCCATGCAGCGCGCCTGCGCGGTCGGGCCTGGCCGGCGCAGTGGCTGCTTCCCGTTCTGGCCTAGGGCGGCTGGCGCGGCCTTGGCCATTTGGAACGTGGCGGGCGGCGCGCGCTTCCGCCTGCGGGGGTGGGGGCATGGGGCGGGCGCGCGCGCTGCTCTCCCCTCCCCGCCCCCCTTCTCCCTAGTCTCCCGAGATCAGGCCTGCGCGCGGCGGTTGGAGTTCGCCGGCGGATTAACCGCCGCCGCCGTGTGACGGGGTCGCGGGCGGGCGCGCGCCGCCCTGTGTGGGGGTGGGGAGGCAGCGGCTGAGTCCAGCTTCCGCGCGCTTTTTCCCCTGCCCCCGCCCCCCATTATTCGCTCAGCCGCCCCTGGCTGCACGCCTCGTGGGGGGGGGGGGCACTTGGTGCGCGCGAGACGGCGGCGCACGTGCTCTCCCGCGCCTCGGCCCGGCTCCCCTTCCCCGCCTGGCGCTCGGTTGCCCGCTGCGGCCACGCGCTTCCTCAGATCCCGCTTTGGGCCCGGGAGCAGCCGGGGAGGGGGCCCGGCGCCCCCCCACCCATAGAGATTTTCTGCTCTGCGGCCCTCATCCTGCTGCTGCTCCTGGCTAGCGTTACCAGATGTCAGGCGAAAGGAGGACACGTGCTCCTTCTTATCTTCACCTCCTTCCTCCGGCAGGCATTTTAAAAAGACGTGATGTTTGTCTGGCTTTTTGCTTACAGGGGGTTAAAGTCCGCTGGAATGCCCCAGAACACCCTATTTTTAGGGGGAAGCATTCCAGGGCCCCCTAAAAACAGAAGAATATGACATTACTACTACAGTTTTTCCCTGTGTCCTCCTTTTCGTACCTCCCTGTTCTTCCTTCCATGCTTTGGTATCTGGTAATCCTGCTGCTCTGCATGTTTTGTCAGATCCCCGCTACCCACACGGCTCTGGGTTACGAGAGCTAAAACCACCCAGCTGGCTGCTGTTGGGCTCCTTGGCTCAACGCAGCCCTGCAAAGGCCCTGCCCCTGGCACTTTTGGTGTGCGCCTTTGGGAGCAATGGTGTGTGTGCTCTGGATCTTTGCTTCATGGCTGGAAGATTTATTTTTGCAAGCACGAGGGCCAGGCGGTTTTCTTAAAGCATATGCCTAGCTTCTATAGAAATTGACTATGCCATTGATTCGCTCATTGCCCTAGTGGAGTTTGGTGGCTCATGCTCACCCTTCTGTTTAAATAAAAAGGGGAGCAGGGGAGACTATGTGCCCTTTGAGCTTTGCTAATGTTCCTGCCTACCTGGCAGAATTCATCCAAACATTTTTGAGCCCTTTAGGGACTGAGGACAACTTTACCTCCCCACTATCCCCTAGCCCCTCACCTGTCCCATTCATTGCCAGTGGGGAGACTTGAAAATGAAGTTTTGAGACTGTCATTGGGGTGAAATTGTTTGGGTTAGTAGTGATTTCATAGTTAGGTTTTTACCTTTGAGTTTGGCATGATCTCAATACTCTGGTATTTGGAGACATGCTCCTGAAGTATGTCTGTCTGTAACGGGGTCTCAAACACACAGGCCACATGTGGCCCCCAAAGTTATATTATTATCACCGATATTTGCAATATCATTGTATGAAAAGGTTTCAGTGGTGTGGCCCTTGGGCTAACGTGCTAGTCCTCATGGTGATTTGAGTTTGAGACCCCTGGTCTGTAGTACAAGAACTGCTATAGTTTGGACACACACTGCAGTTGTGGAAGGGGGTTTCCTGTCTCTGTGGTGTGTCCATCCGTGAGGGCTTGTCTGCAGTTAAAATGCTGCAGTGGCACAGCTGCACTGATGCCATTGTAGCACTTCAGTGAAGATTCCCAACCGGAGTTGTTCTGCTGTTGATGGTCCACTTCCACAAGAGCCATGGTAGCTGTGTCAATGGGAAATGCCCTCCTCCATCAACATAATGCATAGGAAGTTAGGTTAGTATAACTGCATTGCTCAAATGTGTTGCAGAAAATACATGCTGAGCTACATAGTTATACTGAGGCCTAGTCTACACTGAGGGATTTTGGCTGCACACCCCAGAGCAGTGCTGCATCAGCCAGGGGAGGAGCAAGGGGACTGTGCAGCCCTAGCCACAGCACCATGCTGTGCTGGCTGGGAGAGGAGGAAGGGGGTAGTCCCAACATGGCGCTTTGCTGCATCAGCGGGGGGTGGGAGGGGGGCGGGGCAGTGCAGTCCAGTCCAGGCTCCATGCTAGCACAGGGGTTGGGAAGAGTGAGCTGGGGCAGAGAGAGGGCTGGATGGCAACCTCTGGTGAGCCAAAGCCAGCCTGCAGTCCATATTTCGCCCGCCCCTGCCCTAGGGTGGCTGCAGAGGGGGTTCAGTCAACCTAACGACGTCTCACAGAGTGAGACTTATCACAGCCTGATCAATGTACCTAGGTCATCCTAAATTCTAGGTGTAGGCCAGGTCTGAATGTGTGTAGATTGTTTTGTGCTGTGATCTGGTGATAGAAATTGCTGCCTAGAAGCACAAATATATCTGATGGATGCAGAAATGTATTTTCTGTGCCTGTGATGGTAACTGCAAAGTGGAATATATTAAAAAACACTGGTGTCAGCTTGCAAAATGTGTTATGCACTGCCCACTAGAATTCAGTCCTCCTGCCTCCATTCCTGTTTGCAAATGAAGCTGTAAAGTGAAATTTGCCAATTTTTTAAAAGTAAATTCTGCTTTTTAGTCATTCAGTTTATGTACCAGAGAGAGAGAGGAGGGATATAGCCAGTAAATAGTTTGTTGCCTTTTCAGCTAGAAGGAAGTGTGGAAGGAATTGTTGTAAAGTATGAGTTTAAAGATAACAAAAAATAAGCTTGTTGTTGTCTGAGTTTATATACATGGTGTATGCAAGTAACCCCTATTGTAAGGTTTCACCTTCCGTGTTCCATGCTATCTGGTGTCTCTGCTTACTTGTCATAACCGTGGTAGGTAAATCTTTTAAACAGAAGAATGAAGGCCTTGTCTTCATGGCTTTTGGGCCGAGTTTTGGTAATGTGATATAAATTATCTATTGATTCTAAAGGGAAATAGTCAAGTTTAGCAGTTGTTTGTATGTGTGAAAGCACAAATATTACTTTTTCACTTCATATGTTTCATTAGGAGCAAGCAAAATATTACACTGTGTGTTGAGGGGAGTAGCAGAGAGGAGAGCTGAGCTGCTGAGTAGACCTACTGAAGTGTTCACTAGCAGGTGGGGTTGGAAACCATGTAAATGAAGCTGGCCAAAAAGAGGAACGATGTGGGGCTTGCCTGGATGAAGAGAAAGAGAAAGACAGTAAAGACCCACCCCCCCCCCGGGGGGGGGGGAAGGAGGAGAAACTAATGGGAAATATAGTGGTTATCCTACATGTGAGAATATTTTTCCACTGAGTGAAGCCTAATGTAACAATGAAGTACTAAACAATTACACTTTAGTACTTTAGGTTGCAAATGATCTGCATCCTCTTGACTGTCTGGGAGTTGGGCAGAGCTCTCAGGTTGTAGATGAGGGAGAATCAGTAAACTAACTAGCCCCATACTGCACTGAACTTTAACTTGATTGGCCTGTATAATTGTCCAGTAAAGTTGTTGATAGTGTGCATTTTATGTTAAACGCTAATTGCAAATTAATATTTTCTTGCCTTCTATTTCCATAACTAATTCTTTTTCTTTTTTTTCTTTACTTGCAGAGTCAACTGTTCATTTTATTTCAAAATCGGAGCTTGCCGCCATGGGGACAGATGTTCTCGATTGCACAATAAGCCAACATTTAGCCAGGTTTGTTTCCTTTTATAGAATTTATATATATATATAAATGTAGATTCTAAACACTTCAAATGAATAATTACTGTATTCAAAAATCAACCGGGGCCAACACACTAACTTCTTAATGGGTTTTTGATTTTTGGGAGGGAGTGCTTCCATTTTCTTTCCCCAGTATTTCTAATTTTTTCCAGTCACCCTTATGGCTGCAGGGAGTAATGCTGTCCTGAGTTTGTCTGAATAGAGACCAAACAGTGCTAACTTTAAGGCTTATGCCTTCTCAGTGATATTTAGACATTTTAACCATCCCAGATGGAGCATATCACAAAAAATGGCAGCATGTCCCACCCATCTCAAATAGGAAAACTTCCAAGACTTTTTTAACAAATTTACTTCCTTATCTGACATGGTCAGAGGAGCATTCCAGTTCACTTGCTTACCCATTGGGTGTGGAAGGATTGCTTCTCAACCAATCTAGCTACTTAAGAATCTTCAACAATTGGCTCTGTGTATTATCCAGTGTGCAACTGGTTAAAATTTACCTGTGAAATGAGGGGTGGATTGAATGGGTATATGCTAGAAAGAGTGATAAGTATTTTTGGTTTATTAGCATACAGTTCTCTCAAAGAACCTCTTCCATACTCATGGGAAGTTTCCACATTTAAATTCCAACTTGTTTACTTTGTTTTCTATCATTGCTGATTGTCAAATGCAGTTTTAAGAGATGATTGCTCATTTATTAACTAATTTTTAGTGGTTATGACAATTGCTGCATTTACAGCAATTTTGCCCCAGAAATACAACATACGCAACAGTCAAAGTGTCTTGTTAGTACATCTCAGGCATGATTAGGAAAGACCAATTCTAGTATGTCATCTACCATTTAGGAAGCTGCTTTAAATTTTCTCCTGCAAACATTGCTATGCTAATGACACAGTCAGAAGATAACCATTTATTTTTAAAAGCTGTTTTAATATCAGAGTACAGAATCCTAGAAATGTAGGACTGGAGGGGACCTAAAGAAGTTAAATCCAGCCACTTGTAGTGAACAAGGACTGCAGAAACCTTAGCCCATCCCTGATGTTTGTCCAGCCTTCTTTTAAAAACATCCAAGAAGGGGGATTCTACAACCTCTTGGAAGCATGCACAAGAGTTTCATTACCTTTATAATTAGAAAGTAGTTCCTAATACATAACTTAAATCTCCCTTGCTGCAGATTAAGCATGTTACTACTTATCCTACTGGAGATACAGAGAAAAATTGATCATCTTCCACTTTATAACACTCTTTAACATACTAGAAGACTGTTTTCAAGTCCTCCCTTATTCTTTTCTCAAGACTAAACTTGCCCATTGTGTCTTGACCCCTTTCCTCACATGTGAGCTTTATAAAATTGCTGCGTTTGTTCCTGACCTCTGGACTGTCTCCAGTTTGTACAAGTTTTCTATGGCGTAGTGCCCACAGCTGGACACAGTGCTTCAGCTGAGGCCTCATCAGTGCCAAGCAGAATAGGACAGTTACTGTCCAGGTCTTACATAACAATGTGTTCATACACCCTATCTTGGTATTAGCCTTTTTCTCAATTCTGTCATAATATTGACTCATATTTAGTTTGTAGTTCACTATAACCACTATCTTTCTTAGCAGCACTGCCACCTACTTAGTTATTCCCCATTTTGTAGTTGTGCACTTGATTTTTTCCCTTCCCAAGTGAAGTACATTGCTCTTGTCTTTAAATTTCCTCTTGTTGAATTCAGATCAATTTGTCCAGGTTTTGAATTCTAACCCTGTCCCTGAAAGTGCTTGCAATTCCGCTGCCAACCTTAAGTCATCTGCAAACTGCAAAGCATATCATAGGATCA
The DNA here is from genome assembly GCA_007922195.1 of Podocnemis expansa. Classification (NCBI taxonomy): domain Eukaryota; kingdom Metazoa; phylum Chordata; order Testudines; family Podocnemididae; genus Podocnemis; species Podocnemis expansa. The sequence continues at coordinate 55,865,180 of ML681989.1, forward strand.
TAAATCATAGGGTTGGAAGGGACCTCATAGGTCATCTAGTCCAAACCCCTGCCAGTGGCAGGACCACTCCCACTAAACCATCCCAATCATGGTTTTGTCCAGCCGGGCCTTAAACACCTCCAAAGATGGAGATTTCGCCACCTCCCTCGGCAGCTCATTCCAATGCTTCACTGCTGTCCTAGTAAAAAAGTTTTTTCTAATATCCAGCCTCGACCTCCCTAACCGCAACTTGAGACCCTTGCTCCTCATTCTGTCCTCTGTTATTACCGAGAACAGTTGAGCTCCATCTTCCTTGGAGCATCCCTTCAAGTAGTTGAAGGTTGCTATCAAATCCCCCCTCAATCTTCTCTCCTGCAGACTAAATAAGCCTAATGCTTTCAGTCTTTCCTCATAGGGCTTGTGCTCCAGCCCTTTAATCATTTTGGTTGCCCTCCGCTGGACTCTCTCTAGCATGTCCCTGTCCTTTTTGTAGTGGGGAGCCCAAAACTGAACACAGTATTCTAGATGTGGCCTCACCAGTGCAGAATAGAGGGGAAGGATCACATCCCTTGATCTGCTGGTAATACTTCTTTTGATGCAGCCCAGTATGCCATTGGCCTTTTTGGCAGCAAGAGCACACTGCTGACTCATATCCAGCTTCCCATCCACCATGATCCCCAGGTCCTTTTCTACACTGCTGCTACTTAGCTGAATGTTTCCCAGCCTGTAGCGGTGCATGGGGTTTTTCTGTCCCAAGTGTAGGATTATACACTTGTCCTTACTGAACCTCATAAGATTTCTATTGGCCCACTGTTCCAATTTATCTAGGTCTCCCTAAATCCTGTCCTTGCCCTCCAACGTGTCTACTGTTCCCCCTAGCTTGGTGTCATCCGCGAACTTACTGAGAGTGCAGTCTATTCCATCATCTAGATCATTGATGAAAATGTTGAACAGAACCGGCCCCAGGACTGACCCCTGGGGCACACCACTCGTGACTGGTTGCCAGCTAGACATGGAACCATTGATTCCTACACGCTGAAACTGTTGATCTAGCCAGTTTTCTGTCCACCTTATAGTCCACCTATCCAACCCATACTTCCTTAATTTGCCAATGAGAATTCTGTGGGAAACTGTATCAAAAGCCTTGCTAAAATCAAGGTATATCACATCATATGCTCCACTTCATTACCCAAGTCATTAATGAGGAAGATATTGTAGATATTAAATAGTACTAGACCCGGTACAAACCTCTGCAGGATTCCACTGAATGTGCCATTCCAGTTTGATAGCGAACCACTGATAACTACTCTTTGAAAATGATCTTTTAACCTATATTACCCTATAGTAATTTCATCCAGGCCACATTTCCCATGTTTGCATATGAGGAGGTCACGTGGACCTGTATCAAAACCCTTAATAAAATCAAGATATATCATAGCTACTGCTTTCCCTCCATCCACAAGTCCAGTAAGCTTGTCAAAGAAGAAAATTAGGTTGGTTTGGCATAGTTCTTGGCAAATCCATGTTGGCTGTTCCTTTTAACCCTATTATCCTCTAGAACAGTTCTCATCCTTTTGTAGCTCATGACATGCCTCTTCCCCCTCATCCCCTCACCCCCGAGGCTGAATCCAGCCAATTCCCAGCTCTCTGCAACACACTTAGCACTAGGTGGCGAAAAAGTAGCTGAGAAGTGCTGCTCTAAATGATTACAAATTGATTGTTTAGTATATGTTCAGTATATTCTCCTAGTATGGAGACCTGAGTTCCTAACTCTACCTACTGACTTCCTTTACATCACATCTAATGGATGTTTGTTATCCACACTGTCCAACTGAAACCTGTTTTCAGAAACCACTTTTTAAACCTGAGTTTAGAAGTATTTGTTTCTAAACTTGGCCCAGCAATTTCCTCTCTCTGGCAATTTAATCCTTGGTTTTGCTGCTGAGATTGATTGCCAGTAGAAATGAGCTGTTAGGCTTGTCAGGGTCATGGTGTGAGATCCCAGTCTGCTGTTCGTGGCATTAGATTTGACACACAGTCTGCACTGAGATGCCGCTAATGGATCTGACAGGTGTAATAGGTTAACTATGGAAGTCTGTCTTTATGCAAGTATTGGTAATCAGCTCTGACGGAAAATTGAGGAACAGCTCTGATAAGGAAGTTGTCATGGTTATATGTTATGTTCCATCAGTGGCGCAGGTATTGCTTTGGTTTCTGTATAAATAAAATCAGTGGATCATTTAAATGTGACTGTGCAGGTTCTAATATCTTGGTGGTATTGAAAAATAAAGTTGAAGGTGAGCAGCAATATTAGCCCTGTGACCTAGAAGGCATATAGCAGTCATTCAGCAAACATTCTTATACATGCCTGCTTCTTTATATATATAAAAGCATTACACTAGTTAAATTCAATTGGAGATGAAAGTTTGTGCAAGCTAACATTAAAGTTGTACATTAAGTAATTTTAATCTAGATCTTTTGAGCTGATTACAGTGATATGGACATTGGAATTTTATGTAATATTAGTTTACTAACTTAAACATGGTTTGTTTTTTCAGACAACTTGATTTTAAGAAGAACGGTACAAATGTAAGGTTTCAAGTCTGCCTGATCTAATTCTTCAAGTAAAAAGCAGAAGGGCTAGAAGGATATTGTTCTTAATTGAAGTCTCGGAAAGCGTGAACATTTAAAACTATTATATTATTCAAACAGAAATTCCACCAAGAAAATGCTTACTGAGGTAGTATAAAATATCTAGTTGATGTTTGAAAAACTTGATACGAGGCAACATTTTAATGACTTTATGGCATTGCATGCTATGTGCTGTGCACTGATGCAGAAAGTAGCTTTTCTAGGTTCACAATATGAATTTGGTTTAAATTATGATAAATTTGGAAATATGCATAACTGAGAGGCTTGAAGTGCAATGTGATGTTGTACTTTAACACAAGATGTCATCGCTTATCCACACAAACAGTTTCAGTAGATAAACTTGAGAAGGTTCATGAGGGAAACCAAACACAGCTCTTTCTTGGTGGTTAATTTAAAACTGTTTTCATAATATGATGGTTTGGATGCCGTTACAGAAGATGCTCTGCAAATACAAAAGGAAATATCTTATGAATAGTTGTCTCTTTGCAATTGTCTGTTATATGCACAGCAGCCAGTAGAATTCCCCTTTTTATTTTTTTTCCCCGCAGACCATCTTGATTCAAAACATCTATCGTAATCCCCAAAACAGTGCACAGACGGCTGACGGCTCACACTGTAAGTCCCACAGTTGGAGAAATTTTTTTAAAGAATGGTGTTAAAGAGCCCACTCCTAATTGTGAGAAAATGTTGGCTTCTGAGCTGCTGACATAAAGCTGTTGCAAACAGGACAAGTGATGGAACTTTTCTTGCGCATATATCAAGAACTTGGTAAATGTACATGCTTATAAAGTGCAGAAAGTGACTTTTATAAAGGGAAAAACTAATTGGACTTCTTTGATTCAAAATCATTTACACAGTTCACATGCTGAAACTGTTAAAACCCTGTCACTTATTACATTCATTTGAAAATGATTAAATTGCAATCATTTCTCAAATTCTTGATATAATATGAAAACTTAGGTATGTTTATGATAAACGGTAAGTTACCCAAAACTGTGCATTTTATTTCACCTTATCTTTTTTTAGGAAATGGGGATTTCATGTTATACTATGATTACTGTGTTACATATGTTACAGCCTGTGCTGTTTTAGAATGTTTTGAGGGGTTGTTTTATTAACTAATTATTCTGCAAGTCCATATTCAAAATCTGAGTATGCTGACACCTTACATTTTACTACTGTTACTGTGATACGTGGATGTTATTTATTGTATTGGAAACTTTTCTTTGGTCTGACCCCATGTAAATTAAAGTAAAAATACAGTAATCAAGTATCATGAGATCTCTGATTTACAGTCTTAAATTGGTTCAGAAAGGTCACCAGCTAAGAGAAAATTTCTCCTCGTGGGAGAAAATAACTACCTCTCTTTCAGCACTGAAACTCGGCTAAAGCGATCACCAAAAGGAAACCAGTTTCGTGTTAAATTTCTTTTCCATAATATAAAGTTGTTGCGTTTTGTATTTCAGACCATTGCCCTCTTGAACATTTACCGTAACCCTCAAAACTCTTCCCAGTCTGCTGACGGTTTGCGCTGTAAGTTCATACAAGTTCCTTCACTGGTTCCCTGGGCTTGATTGTCAGAGCTCAGTGTCGACTTAAGCTGGTCTACCATTTTAGCTTAACGGATCAAACTGACCACACGTCATAAAATGTCAACATTTTTTGTCCTCCTCATCCCTTGTTCCCCCAGAAGAATTTGTTTCTTAGGAGAATTTGGGTACTTGTCTATTAAATCAAAAAATGGTTGAAATTGTACCCCTGTAAAGCAGTCTTGATCCACTGCCATCTCTTTTTCCCCATCTTTCTCCCTGCCACTTGCCTGCATCCTAGAAATATATTTTTGCTTTATTTTTTAAAGGTATGCATTAGACTTCGCTGCTCAAAAAGCAGGACAGCTACACATTAACTTAATCCATCACACATTTCCCACAATTATGTTAGTGTTATGAGCACTTGAATTTGGAACTTTCAGACTGCTTGCAAAAATATTTGTTGTAGTCTAATGACGGAGCTCCCATTTAGCGATTATTTTGGAAGATAAATATAGACTGACAAATGCTATTCTCGTGTAGCTGTCATTTTGGATAGGTGCATGTTTAAAATTCTTCTTTGCTTTGAAAATTCAAATTCCAGAATTAAGTTTCCTATTTTCATCATAGGAAATAATTTTAAAAGTACATTTGGGGAAATGAAGGAGTTTGAATATTGTTATGAACTGATTTCGTAACTTGTGATTAGGAAATGGGCAAAAAGTCTTATACTGTGCATTATGACAGAAGTCAAACTGAGATAGTCACAGATGACGACTCATCCGTCATTACAACTGAACCAATGACACTAGTAGAATAAGATGTAAGGGACTTAGAACTAAAAAGACTGGTGTTATTTTGCCAATACCTTGTAACAAATTGAACATTGGGCATGTAGTAGTAAAGTTTTGTTCAGTTGTACCTTTGTTAACCACTGGGTCATAGAATAGTTCGGATTAGTTACCAGCATTTAATTAGGCATATTTTATGAAATCAGAGATGAATTTCTGAGTAAAGTGATTTATACAATAAACAATTTATAGGATAACAGAAACAGCATAAATTTTTGTAACAAAAATAATGCCCTGTTGAAATTAATTTGCCACTTCTTAACATAAATTATTAAGCCGGGGCTTTTCTTTAGAAATAGAATGCTGCTTTTAAAGTTTATCTAGGTTTATGACGTTCTATTGACCTGTAGGGTTTTTGTTATAGATGTATACAATGCTACTATCATCTATGTATTGCTAAAAATATGCAGTTAGCTGTTGGCGTTTCTTACACATCAACTAAATTTTCATGAGCTGGTAACTAATTTGTACAGAATTAAAGTTACTTGATTTGCTGTGCAGCTGTTTAGATTTTAATTTCCTGGACTGTCCTGGTGGTGTACAGATGCAAGTGTTTTTACATAGGTAGACAGATTCTCTAAGCTAGTATTTAAATATTAATATCAAATTTTAGTATATTTGTGTTGATATGTGGGTAATTCTATAACAGAGTCTAACTGTACCTAATATGGTGCAGTTACAGCTCTTATTTTATCAGTGGGTTTGGTGAAACCCTTCCTATAATTTTTCAGCTTTTTCCCTATTTAAATACTGTGCGTATTCTTAACAGGTAGCTATTTAATACTGTTGTTGCTTAATGTTTTCCTTTCCATCATGGTCATAGACAATTAACGTTAGTTTTGACCAGTAAAAGTCTTGGTTCTACTTTATTAGCTGGGCTTCTCAAGGTTCAGAGACTGTTAGCCCAAACTTGAACATTTGTAAAGTCTGTGTATGATGCCTATCCTTTCCAACTTAGAGGGACATTCTCAAGAACTTCTAATTTCTTTACTTTTCTTTTTTATAATCTTAGTTTGGCAGTGAAATGTCCTTAACAGTTCTCAGCATTTTCACATTTAGTGAACTTTTATCTTGTCCCTTTCTTCTTATTGAACCCAAAGTGATGGTTTAAAAAAAAAAAACAAAAAAAACCACGTGGATGTTAGTGTGCTGTCACTGGTGATGTGGTGCAGCCCCAGGAATATGGCTAGTTATTAAATTCTCCTTATGTAGTGAACGCTAGCTAAATATGTGGAGAGTTTGGTTTTTGTTTTTGTTTTTTTGTTTTTTTTTTAAACCTTGCTATGTAGCCGAGGGTCTCCTGAGAAGCAGCTGTGTTGAATTTAGGAAGTCAGGTATCTTGGCCCTTTAATTTTATCGAGGAAAATTGTCCGTAATTCCATGAAAATTGAATAGCTTGATTGGTTAGTATTGGTTGAGCATCTGAGTAAAGATGAAAAGCTGTTCTAAATGGCATGATTTTGAATGTGATCCAGAAATGACTAGCTTCAAAGCACTTTTTTTTTTTTTTTTTTTTTTTTTTTGCACAGTGACTGAGGCAAATAAACATATTTATTGGCCCGTCCTCCTGCCATATTGGAGGTTTTGCTCAGTAAAGGAATGGTATTGCATTTTAAAGGTTAAAACATTGTTCTTCCATAAAGTGCCAGATCTTTTTAAAAGCTACTCAGTCAAAATAAAGCCACTTAACCGTTGACTTGATCAATCTGGCTTTAATGTATATGTATGATAACATGATGTGGAACTGGAAGCATCTACTGTGATTTCTTTTGCTATATTTAATGCTTTGAACAATGAGCAACATTTTAATTCGCGTTAGTGTTTTTTTTTTTTTTTTTTTTTAGCAGCATACAAGTAGTACTTACCTGCAACAGCCAGCTAAGAGAATGAGAATGATCTAACTTGAATACATATATGGCCAAACTCTCACATTTAAAACAAAGTTCTGCAGTGGCTTTAAAAATTAAATGGAAAAATGTTTCCACTGCAAAGCTGCATAGTTTCACTCTTTAATGAGGGAACAAGAAAAGCATATGCCATATTCTGAATTCAGTGTATCAAGATGATTTGGGGCTTTAATCACAGCAGCGATTTCTTGATCTAGTGTAATTGTACTGGAAGCGTGAGCATCTAAAATGCAATTTTGCCTTTAGGAAGAGAAATTTCTTTATTATAATTGCACTTTAAAATAATTAGTGTGACAAAGCACTTGCCTTCTGTTCAGGTTAACCATTGTCAGACAGAAGGTGGGGTTCTACATTTAATTGGTTGTAGTTTGAAGTAAATCCTTTCCCCTTAAATTTAGGATGCACCATTTGGATGCTGATTAAAATTATCTTGATTTGACCATGTTAATATCACATACTGAGATATTCCTTTCTTTTGGAACTCAGCTGCTCGCATTTATTTTTAATACTTTTAATGGTTAGCTGTGTGGTATCTCTTATGCTTCAGTAGGCTTCTCTTGGTCTCTGAAATATATTTTATAGTATGTTCAGAGTCTTGTCATTGTTCAAATATTGATTCTAATTAGTCTGATTTTTGGAATTTGCAGGTGCTGTGAGTGATGTTGAGATGCAGGAGCATTATGATGAATTCTTCGAGGTATGTTGAAGTTCACTGTTTAAAAATACATTATATTCTTCAAACATTCTTTTGTTTTGTAAAGATAAAGAAGTGTCATTGGTGGCAATGAAAAATTACATAAATAAATTTTCCAGCTAATTCCTGGTAATACCAGAAAGGGAAGACTATTGTTCTTTCATATGTACCCCATGTAATTCTGCTGTCCCTTAAAATAACATTTATAAATAGTGCCTTAGGTGCCCATGACACTTCATATTAACAACAAATGTTTCCTGCCTCAGTGAGTGTAATGTCTAGATAAGAAGTTCAGATGCTGAAAGAGATCAAGGAAGGAGAATGGAGAGGAGGGGAAAAATCCACAAGTTTTCTTTTTGTTGCTTGAGTAATATTTATCATGTTAGTGTCTAAATATTTTGGGGGTGGTTTTTTGTTCTTTATATTAAATATATAGTTCCTGATATATTTTAATTTACCTATACCTCTAGACCTTGGATTGTTTCAAAACAAAATATTCCATAGTCTCTTTTTGATGTGTGGTTTCATCACACAATTTCCATTCCACTTTGGCACACAATTGAGCTAAAACATACAATTCTGTTTAGCAAACAGTTAATGCATTTGGAAGTGTACTGGACCAAAACTTCAGTTTTTCTTTCCAAAAGGGGTGGGTTTAGAGTCTTGTGTATCCCATTTTCCAAATAACAACAAAAAGGTAATTTTTCTTTTATACTTTTAATTCTCACAATATGTTGGACCATGCACACAGGCTGACACATTATCTGCCCAGCAATGCACAGGCAGACCAAAGATGTATGAAGGAACAACTGTCTTCATGCTTAATAAGAGTTAATCATTTGTATCCATCTGATTCACACAATGTATTTTTAATAAATTTCTGCATTTAGGAAGTCTTCACAGAAATGGAAGAAAAATATGGTGAAGTTGAGGAGATGAACGTTTGTGATAACCTTGGAGATCATCTAGTTGGAAATGTATATGTAAAGGTAAGATACAGACATATTTCTGCAATAAACAAAAAATTGTATTCATGATGCAAGGTACACAACTAACATTTGCAAAACCTTTATGAAAGTGAATAGTTGTATACTGGAATACTTACAGATGTGTTTGGATTAGAATCTAAACCAGGGAAAGTGAAAATACATTCCCTTAACAGTTGAATCATCTTGCTTTCATAAAGTTTAATTTAATTGTGAAGATATTTTATCATAGATGAGTGGTTATCAGATTTACATTTGAAAATAGAGATTCAGAGCTGTGAAGTGTGATTGTGACATGCTTGATTAAATAAGTACTTCGTTGTTGGACAAAGGACCAGTTGTGTTTAGCATGCACTTGAGAGGAGTTTCTGTTGAATGGGTTTTGTTCTGCTGAAGCCTCCCAGAAATGAAGCACCAGGTGCTTTTAAGAGGACTAGAATAATTGAGTTCAATTACGACTTTAGCTGTGACCAGGATCAGGTCAGTCCACCTGAATAAAAATACTGAACTGTCTTTACTGTGTAATAATATATATGCCAGCTGGCTTACCTACAAAATAAGTAGATTTTTAGATGAATTTCCAATGTTGTTTTTTTCCAGATATTACAAGACTTTCAGGTTGTTTTAAACTCTCCCTAGAGAAATCTAGTAAATAGAATATTTAATGCTGTAATGCACAGCACAGTGTAAAATTTAAAACTAGAAGTATAGCACACTTAAAGGGTTGATCAGATGAAAATCATACTTAAAAATTCTTACCTGTCTTGCTAAATTAATTTACTAAAACTTAACTTGCCTACCCTTTATGCCTTGCTCAGCTTGAACATTGAGGCCAGACTTTTTTATAATGGGGATGCAATCACTACTCAAACTGGAATAAGTGTAAAAACAGATTTAGTGGTAGTGCTACAAGCCTCTCATAAAAAACAAAAGCAGAAAAGGGTAAAATGCATGTGCAATAACAGTTGAGATGCGTATAGCTATCTTAAGTGTTACCAGATTTATCCTGCTACGCTCTTAACCCTAATCCTTGCTTGTTGCCTGCCTCCCTTCCTTGCCCACTCAGGCTTCTGACCATTGTCCCAGAATGTTGATGAATTTGAAACATATTTTTCACATGCTTACTTTCAAGTCAGTTTTGCTTTTTGGTTTTGATGTACGTTGCTCTGTGTATTGTTTAGGATGTAAACACTGAAAAGGTGGGAATGTTTGTTCAAATCTCCCAGAACCTCTTTATTGGCCATATAATCTTTTCAACTTTGTTTAGCAAACCTTTTCAGAGTATATACATTCACAGGCTAACATGCTTTGCAACCTCTTTGAACTCTTAATTGACTAATAAATACTAAGTTTGCTAAAGATTTTGAATTCATCTATCAGAAGTACTTGCAAGTTATAATGTTCTCATTCATATTCCTCACAAATGCCTGCAAAGCTAGTTAGTCTTTTAAACCAGCAGTTCTGAACCACTGTGTGGGGACATGTTACTGTGTCCCCACGCAGTGGTGTGTATCAGAGAGCTGGGAAGATAGCTGGATTCAGCCTGGAGGAGTGGATTGATATGTCCTGTAGGGTGGCATATTGCGACCAAGTGTGTCGTGACCCGCAAAAGGTTGAGAACCGCTGTTTTAAACCACTAAGTCCTCTCCACTTTACCTGGTCATGTTTAAAGTGTTACAATTTAAATAATAAACTGAGTGTGCCAGTGTGTGTTTTGTTAAAACACCGCTCAAGAGGAGGTGCAAATAGAATATAAAATAGAGACACATTGAGACTTCATAGTTCAAAGACTGAACCTGGAATTAAAAACTAGTAAAAAGCTGTATGGTACTTCTTGCTTCAAAAGGCTATCAATTGCATCCTAAAAGTTTAAAAAAAAAAAAAAGTAATTTTATTGTTGGCTTTGTGCACCTTTTAAAATACCCAGCAGTGAATTAAATGGTAATGTTTGGCATCCATTATGGATCATTTTGGGAATATTAATTTTACTTTTTTCTCAGTTTCGCCGTGAAGAAGACGCAGAAAAGGCCGTGATTGATCTGAACAATCGCTGGTTTAATGGTCAGCCAATTCATGCTGAGCTTTCACCTGTGACTGACTTCAGAGAAGCTTGTTGCCGTCAGTATGAAATGGGGTAATGAAATGATTTTTGCTACTGCTTGCTTATAGTAGCTAGAGATTCAGTTATGAAAAGCTTCATTTGGAGTTAGTTTCTCAAGTACATTTCCAAATGATGCATTCGGTAAAAGTACAAGCAAATACACTTAATGTAGCTTTAGGATCTATATTCTAGAGCAGTGGTTTTCAGCTGGTGTCCCATGACATATTAGAACTGTCCATGTGTGCTGTGAAATTTTGTACAGAGGTAACAGAAATCAATGTAAAACAAACATGTTTCATCTTAAATAGTAGTCTATCCAAACAAAATTAAAACTCATCAAAATTAATCATTACATTAAAAGCAAAGTCTGTCTTTCAATTTTAAAATGTTAGAATTAAACACAGGCAGCCAAAGGGCAAAATTGAGATTGTGTATTTTTTTCCAGTGAATTTGAAACATGAATGTCTTTGATCCTTCTTTAGCTTGTTGTATTCATTATGTTGCAAACCTGTCTAGTAAGACTGTAACCATAGTAAACATAAGTAAATGTGGGATTTATGAGCAATCTGTTCAGCTGAAAAAGGCGGGTGTGCTGTAGAATTTTGTCTCATTGAAGTGTGCCATGTTACTGAAAAGATTGGGAACCACTGTTCTAGAGCAAGCTCAATTCAAATGCTTTAGCATCCAGTTGTACTTGACCTCTTCATCTCCACTCCAAAATTTTCTTCACTTTTGGCAGTTGTGGACCCAGGTACACAGCTAATCCCAGTAAATCATCCTTAGGCCTAACTCTAATTTCAGGGCAATTTGATCACACGTCATACTTCTCAATCTTAACTTTAAAAAAAATCAGAGATCAGTTAACTTAACCACTCAGATTTTTATTGAACAATAGCAAACTGTAAGTGGAAATGCTTTCTTTGTAGTAATTTTCTTCTACTCCACAGTGAGTGTACGCGAGGAGGTTTCTGTAACTTCATGCATTTGAAGCCCATTTCTCGAGAATTGCGACGTGAATTGTATGGACGTCGTCGTAAGAAGTGAGTATTTGTATTTTTAATTTAAACCCTATTTATGCGAATACATGAAGATTTTTGCCTATATCTTTTGAAGATGTAAAGAATAGGATTTGATTTTGGAGAAGTTTGGAATTACTTTTCCCTCTCCCAATCCAGTGCTGTCACGGAATCTGACTTAATGTAGCTCTTTATTACTTTCAGGCAAATTTAAAAAATAATCAAACATGCAGGGTGGCAGAGATAGCTCTCCACTTTACGTTACTGACTATCGGTTTGTATCTGTTCCATATTGAGAAAGTGATGCGTGACTGTTGCGTGTGTCAGATGAGTTACTGGTGATCTTGGTTCCTTCCTTAGTGGACAGTTGCCAACATGCAAAATTCCTGTAACAGTTGGTGCTACTGTTCCCCCATTGTTGTCGTGCTGTGTATCAAGTTGGCAATAGATAAGAGTTCCATTCAGTGGCAAGAAGCTTTCTATTAATCTTAGTTCAGGAACACTCATCAATTATCAGCAGGCCTTGACAAATGTATGTTTCTGGTTGCCATGGCAAGCAAGTTTAGTAGCCTGTTGCCTAGCCCCCCAGCAGAAATGTAATGGAGGAGTGCCCTCTGGCAACCAAAACCAAATTTGCTGGTGCATAGTTGTATGCCAGTTTTGTCCACCCCTGACTATCAGTATGAAACTATTTTTGATAGTACTTCACTTTCCAGCATTATCAGGTACATGCTTTCACGTACACAGAAATTCATGTTTTAAAAATGCTGTTAAATCTCCTTGAAATGTTTTGGGAATTGGAGTGGTAAACTTAATTGTGAAAAGTTCACATTGCATTGTTTACTGCTTAACTGAAAGTGTCAGGGATACATTTGTTTGCATTATTTATGCTAAGAACATCCCAGTATTGTCAAAAATATACTGCTGATTTAAGAGTGATATGGTCACTTTTCTGGACCTCGATCTCTTTTTTTCCTTAATGAGAAACACTTGACCTTCTCCTTGCTTCCTGAAAATCCTTCCTTACCCTTTCTTGTAAGATTATGAATATGGATTTTCAAGAATGGATTATGTATATTCAAAGGTGACCTGAGGATAGTATAACCAGAATGAAACTTGTGTCAAAGTACAAGGGGCAAAGCAGGCATTCGGCACAAAAGATCTTGTTTTTGTCTCCCATACACACTTCTACCTTATCTCAAAACAAAGCAACACCCAGTTATGCTGTAACACATTAGAATGTATCATACTTTTGAGTCCTAGATCAAGCTCCCCTGAAATACTAAGCTGACATATTCATAAATTGGAACAAACACAGATGCTCAGTTCTACAATGCTTATGAGTAAAAGACTCTTAGTTCATGGTATAACTTTGAAAAGATTTAAACATGGAGTTTTCCATTTGGTAATAAAACTGACTTTCTAAAGCTTTTTAGAATCCTTTTCGGAAATATTTTTGCAACCTGGACTCCCTTCCAAGTGGGTGGCTCTGGAGCTCTCTAATAGCTGTGATATGAGAGATGCAGAGCTTCTTACAGTTCACTGGCTGAACTTTGTGTGGGTGAGGGAGACCATAGAGATTGGAGAGAGAGAAAATAGTTAGGTCTCTTGCTGCCTGAGAAATTCAGTACAGAAAATTCTGATTTGTTTGAGAGTTTATGTGGCAGTCCCTGTGGGCGGTAGACTTGCAGCCCTGAAAATGGGCGCAAAAGACCTTATGCTGCAGTCAGTGGTTCCATAACAGTGCAGTTAATGCAAAGAGCTACTTGCAGGGAACTGAGCCTTTTCTGGCGAGTGGCTGCAGTTAACAGGTGATGGTTTTCACTGTACGTGCTGATCTTACACTGTCTAAGACTGCTTAATTCTGAAATTATGGCACTTCAGGCTTGAAAGTACTGTGCTCTTGGTGGTGGAGGTACCCAATTAGTATTTTATTTCCAATTCTTGCACCCTTTTTTTTTTTGTGGTGTTTTCATTTGAGCAATTGATTTCTGGGTTATCTAGAATACTGCTGCATTGCTTTTCCCATACTTAAGAACTTCAATCTTAATGTGTTTTTTGCAGGCATAGATCCAGGTCAAGGTCCCGTGAACGTCGTTCTAGATCCAGAGATCGTGGTCGCGGAGGTGGAGGCGGAGGAGGTGGCGGTGGAGGAGGAGGACGGGAACGTGATAGGAGGCGGTCAAGAGATCGTGAAAGATCTGGTCGATTCTGAGCCATGCCATTTTTACTATGTTTCTGGTAGAAAGTGTTGTAGTCAATTGACCAAACAAGTTCCTAATGAGTTTTTTTGTTGGTTTTTTTTTTTTAAAGATGGGCTTCTGAATAAAAATTTGTAGTGATACAGTATTCTTTGTGTTTCTTGTGGGGAAGGATTTTTAACTGTCATTCCTCTGTCTTAACAAGTAGCTGAATTAACTATGCTTGCAGTAACGGTGGCAAATGTAATGGAGGTGTGCAAGATTTACATTCAGATATGAATTAAGCTGTTAAGGAAAATGTGCGTGCCTGTGTATATAATATAAATAAATATATTATATACATGGGTTAAATGCTAGACTGCTTAAGAGACAGTTACAACTTGAGTTGCCCTTTTCTGTTATGCCGTCTGCTTATTTAGGTTAGTTTAGGCACATTTAAAGGAAGACTGTGCAAAGCGCATTTATTTACTCAGTAGAACTGCTAAGTTACAAAAATATGTATGTTAACGGGAGTCTGTGCACTGTCTATCACTGTGACTGTGGCATTTACAATAAATCCAATTCATTGGTGTAAAATCTAAAGCCTATTCTCTAAGCCATCTGGAGTAGTTCAGTTGCTACTCCTGACTGTGCCAGAATTCATAGCTAAGGGTTTTGATTTTTCACACACACTTACCTGCCTCAGGTAATTCCTTAGAAGGACAGTGTATCGAGTGCAGCATTAAGGCTAATATTGTGAATTAACTGTCTTACAGCAGGCCGGCCCATGAAGTTACTGTGCACAAGTTTATGCTCCATGTAGCAGGATATGTTCCATGTAAAAGAAATCTAAGAATCAGATCCACCTTCATGGAAAGTTTCTTTTGCTTGATATTCTCCTGACTGTCGGTTAACGGAAAGCATTGTACAGTATTCAGGATAAGCAGTAAATTTGGTACTAGTGAAAACTACAGCATACCTTCTCTAGCTGTCGTCTGCTCACTCCTGAGATCAGATCTGAAGTATGGTTAAAAGGATCTTTTCCTACATAAGGCACTCACAGAGCAGAGCTGATGGATGGAGCCTCTTATTACATGTTTAAATTGTTTTTGGCTTTTTTTAGGCTTACTTTAGCTACATTTTTCATTACAGGTGTGAATGATAGCTGTACTTCATAAAACATACAAAACACATTTTATGGAATTTAGGGGCTCTTACAGCTCCAAAGCCTCTATCTAACTGAAGTGTTGCTGTAACACCTGAAGTGCTGTATAACTTACATAGTAGCCGACTTTACATGAAGTCTAGTCAGACCTGAACCCCTGTCTGCTTATCAATTCATAGAATAGCATAAAGATTCATAGAAAGTGTCTTCCAGTTACAATTTCCTGTACGTCAGGAAATAAATTTAATTACTTAGCTTTCAGAAAGGAAGGAGACTTACTAATGCTACTAGTGTTTTCAAAAGCTTGTATTGATGAGAACTTGCCAGAAACCTGTTTTAAAGTGGTTGAAGAGTAGCTCTGTCTAAATGGAATGAATATTTACCATTTGTGGCCAAGCTGATCATTTCATTTTTATTTTATTTTTTTCCTTGAAATGGAAACATAAGAAAGACAGCACTCACTGGCACTTGAATTGGCAAATAGTAATTAATAATACTGATGGATGGAAGCAGAAAAATCTTACCCATCTTACTTCTTTAATGTGAACTTCTGGGCCAAAATAAAAATAGAGTTAATCCCAGACTTGGGCAGAATACCTTCACTAACCAGATTGCCAGGAAGTCACACATACAGGGGTCTGGTTGGAAAGGCTAATGGCATAGCAGAAAAAAAGCTTTTTCTGTACCTTTCTGATGTGTAAAAATAGGTTTGATATTCTCTGCTTCAGTACACTAGAAATCAAGTCCTGCCTTCTCTCTTGAATGACTTCTGCAATGTTTGGAAGACTTTGGGTGGCCATATCACAATAAACAAATCTGGGGGTGCACATGCTACCGATTGAGAGAGAGAATAACTCTTAGCTCTGCAATTCACCTTATTCTACAGCGTGTTAAGATTTACCCATTTTCTCTTCAGTGACATTCCATATTACTTCAAAGGTTTTCTAGTTAGGTTACAAGATACACCAAGATAGGGACAGTATTCATGTATACTTAAACAATGCCTAGCATAGTGTGGGCACTACTGAAATTCAAATAAATAAGGAATTACTTATGTTTCATTTGGCAGATTGTGTAAGACCTTATCTGACCACAGAGTCCTGATGCTAACTAGCTAAACTATGTCAGTGTCCACACAGCGGTTTGTATAAGTTTATTTAAATTAATTTAGTCTGGTAGAACTTTCATTTGTAAGCAATGTCTAAATTTGTGCAAATCACAAATGAATTGCAAAGAGCACAGTTTCTCTTTGCTTTATTTTTACTTCAAACGTGTTCTTCCTCTCATTGAAATGAATGAATGCATCATTCTGTGGCCTTGTGAATTAATAATGTAAATAAACTGGATTCAGAGACACTGATAGCAAAGATGTCACTGAATTTATAAGGGAGAAAAGCTTTCCCAGCATGTGCATTTCCACAGCCTGACTAGTGAGAACATACAGCACAAATTTAAAACAAACTCAGTCTTGTAGCTTTGCCCTTCACCTGTAATAGTGCATGTTAGATCACTGAAATTGTTGAGTGCAGACTTATTGACAACTGCTAATTCAGTTTATTCATGCGAATAGAGAAACTTCATCTTATTGTCCTAATTTCTTTCCACCCGCCTCTTCCACATATGTGGTCTAGATCAGGGGTCTCAAAACTTGAGGGCTGCATGAAGCCTCCAAAATTATTCCCTGCAGCCTGCAATGACACTATCATTATCGATATTTGCAATATTGTTGTATGAAAAGGTTTCAGTGGTGCAGCCCTTGAGCTAACGTGCTTGTCTTCATGTGACCCTCATGGTGATTTGAGTTTGAGACTCCTGGTCTAGATTCGGCACAATAATTATTTTTAAAGGTACCTACTCTTGACTATATTCAAATGTCAAGATTTCTTCTGCTGAAGATCACTTTTAGCTTCCAGAATTTTTTGATCTCAAGTAAATGACAGCATAGGGTGCCTTCTGATACCTGGATACACTTAATTTTAAATAAATTCATAATTCCAAGTGACTTTCTCTTATTTGTATTAGTCTCAAACCTCATTCTTCTGTAAAATACTGCTTGTCTATTAATATGATGTATATTAAGCCTGTAAAACCAAATTAAGATCTTGTTCAAAATAAAGCTTTTTAGTAACACAATCTGCACATGATAGAAACATAACCTGTCCTCTTTTAAACGAGACATTTTTTTCTTATGACTGCTAGGAAGTTTGTGAAGTGCTGTGAAAATTTTAAAACACCTCACAAGCCAACTAAATTATTTTTATTAGGAGACAAGTTTGTCTTCTAAGGATTCTGAAGAATCTTTACTCAGGCCTGGTCTGCACTGATGAGGATAATAGAATGCAGTTTCCATGGATTATATAATGTGTGTGTCCCGACTGGCAGGTTAGGTCCACTGCCCTAAATTACGAGAAAATTCAACTTAACAAAACCACCTCCCCAAGAGGTATACTACTGGAGTATAATTGTATGTGTTGAATGAGTGGCAGTGTAGGCAGAGCACAACATAAATCAACATCATTGGCCTCTGGGAGGTATCCCATAATGGTCTGTTCTGACCACTCTAGGCATTTGCACTGCTCCACCATGGCCATGTACATAGCCAGCAGCATTCCTCTCAAGTCCTGGGAAATTCTGAATTCCCATTTCGTGTTTGCTCAGCATAGTTTGAGCTTGCTAGCAAACTTGATAGTGGTGATCCTTCCCCAAATATGCCCCATCTGGAGTCAGCCTGAGGTGTTGGATCTCATCAGTCTGTGGGGTGAAGAGTCTGTTCTGGCTCAGCTCTGAACCAACAAAAGAAATTTAGATATCTCTGAGAAGAGATTGTGCAGCATATTGGTGAAGGGGCACAAGAGGGACATGCAGCAGTGCCATGTTAAGAGCTGAGACAGGCATATCAGAAAACTAGGGAGGCTAAATATTGTTCTGACTCATCACCGAAGACATGCCGCTTTTATGAGGAGTTGCACGTGACTCCTGGTAGTCATGCCCCTGCTGTACCACCATGCAGCATAGATACCTCAAGGGAATCCGAGGCCAGGATGAATGAGGATGAGTTTGAGGCGAACATGGAGCAGGTGAGTGGGGTGTCCTCTCTTCCTGAAAGCCAGAACCTGTTTGCTACGCAGAGCCACCCAGCTGGATGTGTTTAAGTGTCTCTGACTGAAACTGTGCCAGGGAAAGCACATCTTGTTTGTTTGCTTATATTCCCCATTCCGCCTTCTTGTACTACCAAAAAAAAAAAAAGAAGTGTGCTGGTGGGGATGTTTCCAGTTACTTGCTGTGTTTAAGCATCAGGTTCACCCTGGAAAAGATTATTTATGTGCAGAGGAAGGCTTTGAGAATCTTCCATGGAGATCTCCAGGAATTTTTCATGTAGGTACCCCACAGAAGGTTTTTAGGAGAGCAGACATTTCTTCTACTGTGCAGGACACCTTTCTTTGCCACTCTGTTACAAATTGTGCAGGGATCATCACAGAACACAGCATAACAGAATAAGGGCCAGGCCTGTACACAGAAGCTTGTAGCAAATCTCTCCCACCTGCATGACCCTCAGCAAACTCGTATTGCTTGTGGTCATGGAGGAAGATGGTGTGCATTTACAATACCCAGCCTATAAATTTTTTTATTATTCCACAGCCATTGATGGTTTCTTGGGTCAGTGAACAACAAGTTCCTCTGGGTCTCAAGGATCCACAAATAGGTGCCCATATATTTTTCACTAGGGTCACTTTATCCCTACCTACCCCATACCCATTGGACTGCTAATTCAAAATGGCTTTGGGGAGGACGAGGGAGCCCCCAAATCCTTCTGCATGGGGAGGCATGCACTTGTCCTGCATGTGCAACAGAGATTTCCCTACAGTAAATGTACACTGAGCTATGCAATGAGCTATGCGACTTAGTATGTGGGTCCATCTTTCTCATGGAATACAAAATGGAGTTTTCTTTTCTTTCTACATTGTTACACTGCTTTTCATTCATGGGACTAGCTAATAATGGATACCTTATTTGTTGTTTGCCTTTCAGTGGACAGTGTGGCCTTCAGCACAGCCTCCTTTACTCTTGCTGAGAGTCTGTGGCAGATAACACAAAAAATAAACATGACATTTAGTGTAATAATGAACATCTCTGTGACTGCTGACACAGATGTAAGAGCCTGGAGGATTTCCTTACTGATAACAAGAAGGCAGCACACGCCTATGCACATACAATGCAGGATGAAATGCTGAGTATAACGTAGGATTATTTACATTTAGACATGTAGAGGTGTCTGGTTGAACTTTGGGAAGTTCTCTGGCAGGAGAGACTCTCTGCAGTTCCTGCAAGACTGAACTAGTGCCCTTTTTCCTAGTTCCCACCCCCAAGCAGTGTAGGAAGAGGTTTAATCTGTTAGTCTTTAAGGCTATGTCCACACCTAAATGCTTATTTCAAAATAAGCTAATTTTGAAATATTCAAATTTGAAATAAAACCCTTAATTCGATTTAACTTAAATCAAATTAAGGAAAAATACCAAATTGAAATTGCAAGTCCAGATACAGGACTTGCTATTTCGATTAGGGACAGGGGCGCCCTGGGAGGTGTGGCAACATGGCCCCCTCACAGGGCCATGTTGCCACCCAATCCCCTGCCTGGCTCTCACCTGGAGAGCCAGGCATGGGAAAAAGCACCCAGCACAGGGATCCTCCTGCCCTGCCTCCCCCGCTGCTACGGCCACTCTCTTCACTGTCACAGCAGGTCTCTAAGTATTCATGTGTTTCAGGATAGGGGACAGCTCTGAGGGAAGTTCCAGGAAAGTGGCCATTCACATATAAAAGTTCTGCAGCCACTGCTCATTCACACCTTCAGAACTATGCAAGCCCATGAGTCCCTTCTTTTTTCCTGGGACCAGAAGCAGTGCTCTATGGACTGCAGCTGTGGGGCATTCTACAGCCAACAGGAATTGTTTAATTCTATGGCTTGAAGCAAGGCAGCTTCAGTAACATCCATTTTTAATATCAGCTCCTGTCTTGGCCCTGAAAATACTTCAGATTATGTCAGGAGATGCTTGTGTGTAAATTAAATTGACTTCACTCCACAGGGTTAACATATCCTCAATCAAAAACCAATTATGACTTCATGGACAACACTCAGGCACTGATGTTGCAAAATGGAGATCACTATCCTCCTTATGCAAGCCAGGTAGGGGTGTACCTGAATAAAAGCTGCAGGATTTGTTTTGTGTTTGATTATAAAAATCAACATTTGATAATATCATATCACTTGTATTTAAGAAATGAAAAAAAAGGAGCTTCAACAATTTAGGAGCTAAGTAACTAATATTTTAAAGTCAAATAGCTTCTCCTTCTCCTTGTACGACACAACTTGGTAAATAAGTTTCAGCCAAGGGTCAGTGATTGTAGCTGGTTCCTCCGCAGCACAAAATCTGGGCTGCAGCTAGCTTCTTGCCAATTTCTGTGATGTCAGACTTCTTTAGTCTAACTCTTGTCAACTTGAGCATTTATTCAACTCAGGCCTGTTGTTCTGAATTGTTTTGCTAGACCTTAGGCCTCACTCCTGATCGTTTCTGCTTGTCTTTGCTATTTTAACCTTTTACTTTTTCCTATATGAGGAAGCTAAAACCATATTATTATACTTGGTGAACTGCAGTCTTTCCAACGGCACCCAACTTTGCAATATTAACATCAATAAGATAACAAATGATCACTTGTACTCCAGACATCACCACAAATTGTAAGTCATGTATATTTTAAATGAGCAAAGCCCATTTCTCCTGACTCCCTGCTTGGGTGATTCACAGATCCATGCTTAATGTCTTTTAACACTACAGCAGTACTGTTTGTCTTTGATGGTCAATCTGTATTCTTTAGCCTTTCGGTCTGGGATTACTTTAAAATCGGTGTTAAAATATTTTGATATGTCAAATGCATTCTCTGCTGTTTGCACTATTTAGCAGCCAGATCCAAGGCAGCAGAGAGGTATAGGCTTTGTTTGACATACACATTGCACTGGTTTAACTTAAATCAGTGTGTGACCCCGTATAGCTGCTGTCTCAGAGCCTTATATGAGTTTAATCCACCTAAATTAAACTGATATAAAACAGATTTATATTTACTTGAGTGCTCAGACAGCCTTTTTGTACCAAGATGGCACTTTGAAATTGTGCTGCTAAATAAATTAGTGCAGCTTTGTGTGAATATAAGTCCTAATACTATTCACACAACTACAGTGAGGAGGCGCTGGCCACTCAAAGAATAGTCAAAACTGGGGAACTATCCTGTGCTGCACCTCCAGTGTGTGTCTTGCCTCTTCTTACAGACCACTGGCTATGCTCACACGCAAAGTTTTAGTTCGAAATAAGTCATTTCAAAATGACTTATTCTGAAATAAAACCTGTATTTTGAAATGACTTATTTCAAATAAAAATAAATTAATTTGAAATAAGTCAAGCCCCTCCAATCAAAATAGCATGCCCTGTGTATGGGCCATGTTGCCACCCAATCCCCCACCTGGCTCTCCCCTGGAGAGCCAGGCAGGGGAATAAGCACCCAGGGAGGGTGCTTTTCTGGCTGGGCTGCAAGCCGGGAGCCAGGGCAGATGGGGGCTCCCCAACCTGCTAGCCCCACTGCCCTGGGAGCGGGGTAAGAAGATTGGGGAGTCACGGTCCCCTCTGGCTCTTGGCTTGCAGCCAGAACCAGAAAAGGGGGCGGGTCCCCTGTCACTGACTGCTTGCCCCCACCAGGGCTCAAGGGGAGCTGCTGGTCCCGCCGAAGCTGGGGGTGCCAGCTCTGCCCCCTGCCTGGGCTCAGGACAGAGCTCGCACCCACAGCCCCTACCCACCGGGGCTGCATTCACCCAGCCCCAGCGGGGGAGGAGTGGGGGCACGGGCAGAGGGAGCTGGGCGCCCCACTCCCGCAGACGGCCAGGGACCATGCTGGCTGGGGCTCCCCTGGCTGCTTTTGAGCAGCAGGAGGGGAAGCTGCAATGGGTCTGGGGAGCCTGCGAGGGGCTGGGGAACCGGCACCCCCCCCCCACTGCTCACAAGCGGCCAGGGGAGCCCCAGTCCGCACATTCCCTGGCTGCTTCCATGTGGCCAAGGGCTTGGGAAGCAGGGCACCCGAGCTGCCCCGCTAGGGAGTGGAGCAGCCGACCATGCTGGCTGGGGTGCCTGCTCCCCCCCCCCCGTGCCAGGCAAGGGGGAGCAGTGGGTTTTCCCTGCTGCTTCTCCTTGCTGGGGGCAGGCGGGGTGAAGTGGGCTGAGGCACCCGACCCCCTCCCTGCCCCCAGCAAGGGGAAGCGGTGGGGAAGCTGGCTGGGTGCCCGCTGCCCCCCTGCACCTCCGCTCAGCACCCTGGCCAGGGTGCTGGGGGGGGGGGATCATAGAATCATAGAATCCTAGGGTTGGAAGGGACCTCATAGGTCATCTAGTCCAACCCCCTGCCAGAGGCAGGACCACTCCCACTAAACCATCCCAGTCAGGGTTTTGTCCAGCCGGGCCTTAAACACCTCTAAAGATGGAGACTCCACCACTTCCCTCGGCAGCTCATTCCAAGACTTCACCACTCTCCTGGTAAAAAAGTTTTTCCTAATATCCAGCCTCGACCTCCCTAACCGCAACTTGAGACCATTGCTCCTCGTTCTGTCCTCCGTTACTACCGAGAACAGTCGAGCTCCATCTTCCTTAGAGCATCCCTTCAAGTAGTTGAAGGTTGCTATCAAATCCCCCCTCAATCTTCTCTTCTGCAGACTAAATAAGCCTAATGCTTCCAGTCTTTCCTCATAGGGCTTGTGCTCTAGCCCTTTAATCATTTTGGTTGCCCTCCTCTGGACTCTCTCTAGCATGTCCCTGTCCTTTTTGTAGTGGGGAGCCCAAAACTGAACACAGTATTCTAGATGTGGCCTCACCAGTGCAGAATAGAGGGGAAGGATCACATCCCTTGATCTGCTGGTAATACTTCTTTTGATGCAGCCCAGTATGCCATTGGCCTTTTTGGCTGCAAGACCACACTGCTGACTCATATCCAGCTTCCCATCCACCATGATCCCCAGGTCCTGTTCTACACTGCTGCTACTTAGCTGAATGTTTCCCAGCCTGTAGCAGTGCATGGGGTTTTTCCGTCCCACATGCAGGATTTTACACTTCTCCTTATTGAATCTCATAAGGTTTCTATTGGCCCACTGTTCCAATTTATCTAGGTCTCCCTGAATCCTGTCCTTGCCCTCCAACGTGTCTACTGGTCCCCCCAGCTTGGTGTCATCCGCAAACTTACTGAGAATGCAGTCTATTCCATCATCCAGATCACTGATGAAAATGTTGAACAGAACCAGCCCCAGGACCAACCCCTGGGGCACACCACTCGTGACCGGTTGCCAGCTAGACATGGAACCATTGATCCCTACACGCTGAAACCGTTGATCTAGCCAGTTTTTTATCCACTTTATAGTCCACCTATCCAACCCATAATTCCTTAATTTGCCAATGAGAATGCTGTGGGAAACTGTATCAAAAGCCTTGCTAAAATCAAGGTATAGCACATCAACGGTTCTTCCTGCATCCAGAAAACCAGTCATCTGCTCGTAGAAGGAGATGAGATTGGTCAGGCATGATTTACCCTTGGTAAATCCATGCTGACTGTTCCTGATCACTTTATTTTCTTCTAAGTGTGTGAGGATGGATTCTTTGAGAATCTGCTCCATAATTTTTCCAGGGATTGAGGTGAGGCTGACTGGTCTGTAATTCCCTGGATCCTCCTTTTTCCCTTTCTTGAAAATAGGTACTACATTTGCTTTTTTCCAGTCCTCTGGCACCTCCCCCATTCTCCATGAGTTTTGAAAGATAATGGCCAGCGGTGCGGCTATTTCGTCGGCCAATTCCCTTAGCACCCTTGGACGCAGTTCGTCCGGCCCCATGGACTTGTGCACTTGCAGCTTCTTTAAGCAGACCCTAACCTGACCTTCCGTCACCAAGGGCCAGTCTTCTCTCCCATCTGCCACACCCATGGTAGTGGGCTGGGAGCTGACCCTGCCTGTGAAAACTGAAGAAAAAAATGCATTGAGCACTTCAGCTTTTTCCTCATCCTCTGTCACAAGGAGGCCTGCCCTATTCAGCAAGGGGCCTACACCATCCCTGATCCTCTTCTTGTTACTAATATACTTGTAGAACCCCTTCTTGTTATCTTTTACATCCCTCGCTAGCCGCAACTCCATTTGTCCTTTGGCCTTTCTGATTTTATCCCTGCAGTCCCTAGCAATATCTTTATATGCCTTTTTGGACATCTGACCAAGCTTCCACTTCCT